>JARFJB010001941.1:720000-1120000 GCA_036346205.1 Vesta saturnalis | reverse complement strand
TCAATGCTTGCAGAATAAAGCGATGAGAATTATCCTAGGGAAAAAGAGAGACACTAGAATCAAAGACATGTTGAAGGAGTTGGATTGGGTGGAGGTTAAGGAGATGAATGCTTTAAGTTTTGTTCATAAAGTAAATTTGAAGCTAGTACCAGATTACTTGAAAGACAAATTGACAAGGTTTTGTGAAGTTCATGATCACAAAACCAGAAACAGAGACAATTTTATGTTGGATCATAGGAATACTAGAGCAGCACAAAACTCTGTCTTTTTTAGGGCAGTTATACAGTATAATAAATTGTCAACCGACTTAAGAAAAGGGATGAACTTTCAGGAGGAAACTGAGAAGAATGTATCAGACTGAAGTAAGATTGAATATGTTTGGAAAGACTGATTTATAAAGATTGGAGATTATTATTTTGATATTTATGTGTTCATTGTGTTTATATGTTAATTATGTTTGTATGTTGGTTATGTTTGTATGTGAATTAGTATAGCACAATGTATTAAACATTATTATTATTATTATATAAATATCCACACTTGATCTATTGAGGAATATCACATAATGCAATTTACGTTTTTTTTCTTGTTCAATTTTTGTCTTTCCTCACAAAATTAGGTATATTAAACAGTGCTGTTAAATAATGTTTTAGTTGCAGTTAATCATATAGTTTGATTTACACTTATGCATTTAATTCAGTTGTATTTGTTCCATAATTGGATATTTTCCGTTGGACACTAAATTATTATTAAAAATGAACGAAAACTTTCACCTGTACCGCAATGTAATTTCCACTCCTTTTTACAACTTCAAACTCACTTGCTTTTTGCAGGTATTGCATCATCAGGTATTTTATATCATTTTCTATTACACTGAATATGTCTTCTACTTGCTCCTTACATAAGGGTAAAAAGTTCCGGTATGAACATACATCCCCAGTTCTAACTCTAAATTTAACATGCCTTCTTGTCAACCAGCTTTTTGACTGAATTGCTCTTTTTATTATTATGTTATATTATTTTTTGCAATTAACATCATATTAACAAATGCTAACCCCATTATCACTTCTTCATCTTCCATATTTTAAATTAAAATTACTTCTTTTTACTTTAACCTCAACACAGATATTCAACACAAAATACAATACACAACTATGTGCTAACAATAACAGCAACACGTAAATTCTGACGATTCCAATTTTATAAGAAGCACGCCAACATGTTCAAAAATTACTCAACTAAATATTCCAAGTGTAAAACGACTAATTCTTGTAACAATATAGGAAATATTTATGACACAAATATGTAAGACATTCACTTTAAATTTTATTGAGCAATTGTTACCAAATTTATGACAAAACTTAACTATAAATCTATTATAATGTAAAATGGAAATTAACTATACATTCTGAATAAATTAATGCCTTCTACTAGCAATACTTGTTGCGCCAATATCAGTTGACTAAGAAACAAAAACTGTGCTGACTTTAACAAGGCACTTGTGTTAATGTCGATGTTAGCCTGTTAATGTGTGTCACAGGCTGAAGGTCATTTTACATTCGGATATTAACCAACAAGGCATGTTATTCTCGATATTAACTGGGTAATATTGAGATAAATCAGATTACAGATGTTAACCATAACATGAATACCTTGTAACATAAAACACAAAAATGTACGATATTATCATTATTCATGACCACAGCTTAGACTGATATAAGTAGGTATATAAAAATTTATATTAACACATGCACTGTAGAAGATGTCAAATAACATTTGATGCTCGACTTGAGCTTATCAGTAACATAAAAAGCAAAAAACTATATGGCTTTTGCCATTTGATTTATTTATCCTCTCACAAGTGTTACAGTCGATAAAACCCCATTGTCACAGAATGTTGAGTATGTATGTAACATGATAAAGATAACACAATATAATCCTATATATGCAAATCCACCGTAACTGACCTTATCAAAAAATAATATCAATAGTAAATATTTCAATTTGTTTGATTTGTAAGTTCTATAATTATTAATTATACATACTTTCGTTTTTTAACAGATCCTGAATGGAATCGTCCTCCTTCACCACGTATTCTATTCATAGCATGTCTATGTCGAGATTCATGTAGATATTTCTAAAATAATTTGTCACATACTCATTTTACAAATTATAACCTCACTTACTGGTCGTTCTTTAGGAATTTTACCTTCAGCCTCTAGCTTAGCCCTTGCTTGCCTTCTTTTTAAAATTCTACGATACTGTTTTGCATTAACATATAAAGGTTCCTCCTCTAGAAACTCTGTACCAGCAGGTAATGGCATTCTTTGAAATTGATTCACACCACTCGTACTCGGGACCATCTGCAGTTAAAATTACTACTGTTTCTTTTATTGTTTATAACTTACCATTACAATATTTCCGTTTGACATTGCTATTTGATTTGGTGTGGTTATCGTTGGTTGAGGTACAACTGTCGTAGGTGATTGACTTGCAGATGTATTTGCAGGAGGTTGTGCTCCTAACTGTACGAGGTTTCCGTTTATATTCAATACTATGAAAGTTAATATTAAAAGTTGGCTTCACTTAAAATTTTAATACCTGTTGGTTGTGTTTGAGGTATGTTGGAGTTATCAATAGCAACGGGCTGATAAATAAATGTTTGACCATCGGCCGTTTGCACAATTTGCGCTTGTTGTGGTTGTTGTAGTAAAATTTGCCCCTGAGGCGTGCCTTGCAAACTTGAAACAGGTACAACTTGTATCTGTTGTATGCCTTGAGCTCCGGGTAATTGTCCTGGTTGAGGTACTGTGTGTACCATTATTTGTTGGCCATTCGCTCCCTGAATAACCTGTCCAGTCGCATTCATTTGCATGACTTGTACCTGTGGTGATACATTTTGTACTGCCTGCATAACAACTTGGCCATCTGCCGTTGTTAATTGTTCCATCTGCATTAAGTGTTACTGTAACTATCAATTGGCACAATTACCGTTACTATAATTGTAAGTGTTGGTGAATTAAAGAAATTTCTAACCTATTGCATGTTGATAAATACAAAAGACTAATATAAAATAGTGGTTTTGAAGGTTCTATGTGGCCGTACGCCATTACAGAATTGGAAGTGTATAACGTTTGTTTGAAACGTCACTTAAATTGTCAATATTACTCAGAGATTATTGCAAATAAACCTATTTGGCCGAAATATCCCGCGAACTATACAAAGAAGTTGTTTGATAATTTGTGAACTTACATTGGATATTTTCTACAACAGTTTCCCAATGATTGGTCGACAAATTGTAGACCAATGGTCGCAACGCACTACGAATGAACCTGGTTGTGTATTGGTGGCAGTGGCTACCACTCCCTGGCGAGTAGGCAACGGTCGATGCCCGGTTAGCGGATTCACGAGCCTCTTACGTTACGCGCGGGAAATTCGTGACCAATTACAAAAATAGAAAAGGAAGTTAAATTCAATGAATAACGTTTAATGACTTTTCTACAATTTTCTCATTTCTACAACAGAAAACAAATGAACACGTATTTTCTGATTCATTTGTTTTGGAATTATTGCTCTCACTTTTTTTTATCTCTATGTAAACCCAAAAAGTATGCAAATATTGATTTAATGAAAGAACACATTTTTACAAAAAGACTAAATATATAATTTCTATACATTAAAATTTGTTAAAAAGTGAGTACATTTGGAATCTTTTCATTAAAGTATAAAAAGCTTATTTACAAATATTATGCATTACATAAGAGATATTATCTTTTACAACCATGAGATAAAATTGATCAAACCGGTTTTTACAGATAAATTAAATTATGTTAGGGCGCGTTCACAGTCACACTATACAGTAGCGTAACATTTAAGAAGGTACACAGTTTTTATCTACAAAAACTGTAATATTGTGTACGTATACAATAGTTATACTTTATGATATTATTTAATAGACAAATGATATACCTGTTCACTAACTTACATTGCCGTTAAATAACTCAGACATGAACTTTATGCTTTTGGCAAAGTGTACATAATAAAAAAATGAACCAAACAGTAAAGCGTAATGTGTGTTGCCTATCTACTTCTTTTATATATTAGAAAATCTCTTAAAGCTATTTAAAAATTATCACCAATATCTGGTGTGAAACGACATACGACCTATCAACCTACAAAGTGGAAATTAATAGAAATGAAATAATTTTAATAATAATCTTCAGGATAACTATGCAACCTATTTTTATACGTCCATAACGAAAACAGGCAACATTTGTAAAAACAAAAACTATGATCTATGCCAGAATGACGTTTAAAACTTCATGCCAGATAGATATTAATAGACATAAATGGATAACTTAAAAAAATTCCAACGACGCCTGCTTCTATGATATGTCAATAATACAGTTTAACCATTTTCAACATAACGTAGCCTTGGTGCCATTCCCATGCGGGGTAAGCAAAACGATCCCTGCCTTTTATTTATTATTCATTCACAATCTTTCTCCATGCTTTCCGCAAGATTCATGCACTGTTTCTGTCCTTTTATTTTTAAAACTCATTATCTTTCTTTCTTCTATTATAGATTCTACTATAGTCAGCTTACCTCTGACGTCAACCACATATATTTGTTTCGTTAATCTTGCGTTACTCATTCTCTCAGTGACCAAACCAACATAATGTACTACTTTTATATCTCATTCTTTATCTTATCCCTTGTCGTTTTACCACATGCGTTTCTCCGGAATCTCATACCCACGGCATTTATTTTTCTTTCGTGCTTTTTTTTGACATACCTATGTCTCACTTCCATACAGTACTGACGAGACAAACACGCATTATAGATTGCTCGTTTCGCAGCTAGGCTCATGATTTCGTTTCTCATTATCATCCACATACTTCTAACTACTTTCCTTTCAGCATTCTACCATCTGCAGTAAACATTCTACCAAGATATACCAACTCGACCACTTGTTCCACAATTTCATTTTGCAGAGTAAATACTCTACTCTCCTTTTCATCTTCCCGACTGAACACCACAATCTTAGTTTTGTTCACGTTGACCTTTAGATCCATGCTCTCACAGACTGTACCAAACTTCTTCAGATCAGTTTGTAGCTCATCCGCACTATCACTTAATAAGACTGTGTCATCTGAATACACCAGAAGTCGTACATTTACGTCACCGACCATTACACCATTTGTATCGGTACATGCTTGCCTAACACATTTATCTATGTATACATTGAACAACACGGTGACATCACGCAGACTTGCCGCACTCCTTACTCAATATTAAAGTATTCACAGCTTCCTTTTTACACTTAAACACTTTTCGATCACCTGATGGAGAGCAACCACCTGATCAACACATCCTCTCCTTGGCATGAAGCCACCCTGCACATCCCAAATCTTAGTTTGTGTAGTTTCTCGTACTCTATCAATCCGTATTCTTCCAAATACTTTACCAGGTACACTGAGCATACCTATGCCTCTATAGTTTTTGCAATCACTCTTGTTCCCCTTACCATTATACAGTGGTACAACTACAATGATCGCGCTCTCCAATACCTCGGCACTTTTCCACACAGGCATAGATTGAATAATTCACACAATCTTCATATAAGCTTTGCACTCCCATACTTTAGCATTTCAGCAGTGATTTCATCTACGCCTGCTCCCTTGCCGTTTTTCAAACTTCCTACCGTTTCCTCTACCTCATTTATCCCAATATCCTTTTCAGTTTCATTCACCATTCCTTCTGTATTCTCCTTATTTAACCCTTCAGTCTTACTTTTCTTACTACTGTGCAGCCTTCCAAAATATTCTTGCCAGCATTTCCTCACTTTACAATAGTCCCATATTATTTCATTACTCGTATTCATCACTATTGCAGCGTTCTGTTTTGGGCCACGTTTTGTATTTTTGACCAATTTCCAGAAGAGGTTTTTGTTTCTCCCATTTTCTCTCGTTCCACGGCCATTTACTTATTCTCACTACCTCTTTCGCTTATTTGTTTCTTAATCTGTACACCTCATACAATCGTTTTTTCTCAGTGTTATTTTTTGTAGCAATTATTGCCATTACGTCTAGATACTGCCTTTCTTACCGATTCATTCTATCAAGCACATTTTTTCTGTCTACCTACAGTCGTTCTTACACATATTCGCACGACACAACTGACAACACAGCTTTTCAAGCTTATCCATGCACTTTCAACATCATTGTCTTTTATTTGTTAGTTACACACTACTTCATTCACATTTAACTCTTTACTCACAGCATCTGTGTATTTGATTCTCGCACCATTATCTACTAGTTTGTCTACCCTAATTCTGGACGTTCGCACTACGTTTGCTTTCCTTCTCCAGACTCATTTTTGCCCTAAACACACTCTAGATACAACCAAAAAGTGGTCCAATCCACACTCAGATCCGCACATTATCTTTGTACCTCTTACCAAGGTTTCTAAGTCGTTCATCATACACTATCAAGCCAATTATACTTTAGATTCACCTCTTTGCGATGTATACATTTGCACATTTTCATATTGAAACCACGTATTAGATACAAACAGGCTTCTCTCCACACATATGTTCACCAGACGTTCACCATTCCCATTGACTCTTTGATCTCCGAATTTTTCTAGAACGCGTTCGGTATGTTCTCTCTGTACACCCACTCATCCTGTAAGGTCCTTTCTCACAATGTTTATATTTGCCGCGGCTAAACTGCAATCGGTCTTTAGATTAGAAACTAAAGAGTGGGGTGGGTTCGTCGGAAGATTTATACTTTAGCTCTACACTGCCCACATAAAATAATTATATTAAAACGGTTTAATAGTATATTATCCTATTATATACAAATCTAACGTATTCACACTTAAACTAGGCTAATAACATTATGAACAACCAACATAAACATAATATTGAGAAAAATGAGAAAACAATTTGATTTTAATACTTAGACAGCGGCGTCGGAGCATCCACTAGGTTTGGACGGAGAATTTGGATGTCCTATTCCTTCCACTCACTCGAGAAGGCGGCTTAGTGTTGTCGAAGTCATTTCTGTAAGCAAATATTAATACTCCCTAGTTACACTCAATGAGGAACGTAATGTTTATATGATTAATAACGTTGCGTTTAATTAATTATTTATGCTGGATACGGCCCTGTCTATAAAAGAAAAGAATGAATAAACAAACTACTGGTTATTAAAACGGGGGTTGCGCAGATCTAGGTCACTAGTGAAAATCGATATCCCGAGTTCACGGTCGTAGCATGATCATCGTTCTCCGGTCTACTTGCATGCTTCTCTAACTTTAGTAATTACTGGGAGACGGACAGGCGCGTATGCTTCGTGAAGCAATTTACCTTCGCGATCTATTACGTTCGATAATATTAATATTTTCAGAGGTTTACTTTCGCATTGAATTTAGGCTGGGCGGATTATACACGTTTGGTTGTATAATTAATATATTTGCGCGTTATCTTCTGGGATGTAATTTTGTGGTGGTGATTTCTTTCATGTAAATGAACGAAATCTCACGTAGATGCAAGCGAACGTTACCTAAGTGTATACGTACAAAACGCGTATTTATTGAAGGCGGTTTTTATACTTGCGGAATAAGCTGGTAGAAAACAATTAATTGATCGTTTTCTTGAAATTTAATTACTAAGCACGTGGTTATCGATGTACGGTTTTTCTTCTCTATAGGTCTTTGACGGATACTCTACGTTTAATTCGTTTGTGATTACAGGCACTTCGGTCTTCGCCAGCGTGCTGGTAATGGCAGGTGTTTAGAATGTAAGTGAGAGTAAATGAGGAGAGCTGCAGGGCTATCAGTCCTATCTAGCTCCCGTCGTCAGGTATATGGTAGCGTGTAGTGATCTAGGTGACTTCGAGGTGACCCGTCGAAACACCTTTGGTATGTGTAGGTGATGTATGCACACCCAATCGCTTCGGGACTTAGCCCGTTGCTCTGTGGGGTTTTTTGTGTGTGTTATGCGTGTGTATACACCCGACTGCTTCGGGACTTAGCCCGTCGCTCTCTGGGGGTTTTTGTGTGTGTTATGCGTGTGTATACACCCGATTGTTTCGGGACTTAGCCCGTCGCTCTCTGAGGGTTTTTGTGTGTGTGTTATGCGTTTGTACACACCCGACTGCTTCGGGACTTAGCCCGTCGCTCTCTGGGGGTTTTTGTGTGTTATGCGTGTATGTACACCCGACTGCTTCGGGACTTAGCCCGTCGCTCTCTGGGGGTTTTTGTGTGTGTGTGTGTGTTATGCGTGTATGTACACCCGACTGCTTCGGGACTTAGCTCGTCGCTCTCTGGGGGTTCAGTGTTTGTGTGTGTAATGAATTACTCTACAGACTTACGTGTCGTTAATCACCATGATCAAGGATAGCGATTTATTTACAAAAGGTTCGCGGTGCGCGTTTGCAAATACAGGGAGCTAAGCTCGCGGCGGCTATCACTAGGTCTGCGGCGATTTACTTTCAAACAACCGTCACGTGCAAATTCTCGAGCAGGAGTTAGTCTAACGGGCTAACTAATACAGGAGCTGGTAAAACCAACTAAATAATTCTCGGCGGCGGGATGCGTTCACGAGGCGCGATGGAACTCTTGGCTAGGATCGGATAAAACTTCTTCTACTCTTCTACCGGTTTACAGGTACAATTTTCTTCATTCATTTCTCTCCAGAAGGTGCGCGGCGCGGTTTTTATAGGGATTCTTGGTAGGCGGTGGTGGCTTCCGTTTGGGGGAATCTTATCCGTAATTGGCGGAGATTACTCTGACGTATAAAACATTCGATGTTTTATGAAATCTACGTTGGAGGGAAACAAATTAATTTTTGGTTGTGCAATCAAACGAGATACTAAGAAATATTAAATTAGGTACTGAGTAATATGGAATACTAAGAAACATTAAATTAAGTATTGCAGGTGTTTAAATACTAAGAAATCTTACATCATTTCTTTTACGAGGGCTGATTGTTAAATAATTAATTAAAAAAATTCTGTAGTAATAAATTGCGGTTCGTTACAATCCGTTCATATCTTCCAACAGCATCACCCTTTCGTTTGGCTTACATACGTTCAACACGTTCTTTACATCATTCCAGAAGTTCTCACACTCTTGGTCTCTTTCTCTATTCACGGGTGCATAGCATGCAAAAAGAAAAATTGGTCGTAACTCTACTTTAATTCTAACCCACATTACTCGAGGAGATACCAATTCGTACTGCGTAACACATCTTTTATCTCTTTCACTTACGACCACCCCAACTCCTTTTGCGCCATGCATTTCAGTCTCAACTCCTGACCATAGTGTTAGGCTGCAATCCTCCATCTCCACAGCATCCTTTCGTTTGAGCTTTGTCTCCGATACACACAGAATATCAAGCTGCCTTTCGTACATTACATTCGCATTTTCAAATTCTTTATCATGTATACCTCTAACATTACACGTATCGACTCGCCATTTATTCTTTGTACAGTCGGCAGCAACGGGGCCTGTCTGTTTCGACCTTGACCTCCCCTTGCAGCCATTTTGTAAAAAGACCAGGTGTAGCAATTCCAAAGGTGCGTAGTAGTCATTTTCTCCGACTAATCAGAAATTTATCCAAAATACAAAAAGCAACATGGCATCTGCCTTTGCAACCCATTAGTCGATATCGAAATTCACCAATTCTGCATTTGAATATGGCGCTACATTTGGGATAAAAATTTGACTGGCTGTCGTATATTCTTCGGTCGGCTATTATGCGCAATACTTGTAGCCAGGTCGATCCGAGTAATACCATAGCGTGCAGACCAGTCAAATCGCATGAAAGAATTAGAAATATAGTTATGTCTAAATTCATTTAAAGTTCAAGGGTCTAGTTTTTGGAGAAACGCTCGGACACGTCAATTTTTATTTTTCACTGCGGTTTTTTAGTCGTAAAATTTTGTATATAGGGTGGCCCAAAAATAAGTTACAACCACCAACTTAATTTTCTCAAATAGAAACACCTTCTTTTATTTCATTTTCTGAATCTGCCTTGAATTCTGAGTAAATCTCATGTACCATGTCCTATACCTAAAGTTGACAGATCTCGAGGAATTTACAATTGAACTTATCAACAATTAAGACCGTATCAACGAAGGTGGGCTTTGTTTTTTGTCAAAAGGAATAATTGATTAAAAAAACACAACAACAAATCAAATCGAATGTTGAAAGTGTGCACCATTTGCGGCTTGACAATAGCGAAGGCAATGAATAAACTCTCTTTGCACGTTTTCAACCACGTCTGGAGATATGACACACACTTTTCTTCTGATTTTCTCTTTCAATATCTCCAGATTGTTTGACCTGTCAGCATGTACTTTTGATTTGAGATAACCCCACAGAAAGAAATTCAATGGGTTTAGGTCGTGTGACCTAGCAGGCCATTCGATAGGTCCTCTCCTTCCTATCCACCTATTAGGAAATGTTTTATCCACAAATGTTGAAATTCGACGTCAGAAAAAAAATTCACATAAACAACGAAATGAAAACATGCACATATTGCTTATGGATCACCTTGGATACGATTATTTTGCAAGTGTTCTATATAGTTTTATAAAGACAATATTTTTTCGTAAATATTTCGAGATCTGTTGAGTATAGGTACAGGACATGGTACGTAAGAATTACTCACAATTCAAAGCAGATTCAGAAAATAAAATAAAAAACAGGTGTTTCCGTTTGACAAAACAAGTTGGTGGTCGTAACTAATTTTTGGGCCACCCTATATACAAAATTTTACCACTAAAAAAACCGCAGTCAAAAATAAAAATCGTCATGTCCGAGCGTTTCTCCAAAAACTAGACCCTTGAACTTTAAATGAATTTAGACATAACTTCTGGGACTCACAGTTCAAGGGTCTAAGTTTTTGGAGAAATGCTCGGACCCGCACGCACACGCACGTGTGCGCTCAACACCAGACAGAGTGATCGCTATAGCTTTATTTTATTTACCTATTGTAAGGGAAATAATAATGGCATAATATGGCAAAAAAATGAGGAAAAAACCGATTTAATTACTTCTACAGTACCTACAGTCAAATTTAGCATTGTATTCGTCAATGTATTACCAAATACAGAGGTGTATTGTACTATATTTTTATTAACGTCTGGACATTTGCATCAACAATGCGTGGTTGCTGTACATAAGAAATTCGGCTTTCTGAAGCAAGATCGAAAAAGGCTATGCCTTTAAAAGAATTCAGATACAAGATTTCGGAAGTTTACTCGTGAAAGAAAAGCAACATGGAAGGCGATCAGCAGATGCTGTTATTCCTAGTGCTAAGCATAAGATCTGGATCCCAATTATACCACTAAGTGAAGATATCAAAAAAAACAAACTGTTCATTTTCAACTTTTGACTAAAAGGTGAAGGTGTAGTAATTGTCCGAATGTCAAACAACTTTTATGTGCCATAACTGTAATGCGAGGTTGTGCTCAGAATTTTGCATTAAATAAGATAAACACGTGCACTAAACCCTAATTGAAAAAATTTACGTACGCCTTTGGTAGTATAAGTACGTTTTTTAATTTTGTTGTAGTATCTAGCACAAGGATAAAGTTAATTCGAGTTTTGATCTAATACAAAAATAGTGCTTAAAAATTTTGGTAATTTGTAACAGTTTAAAAAACTAATTAAAAATTTATTGTTTAATTAAAAAATTCATTATGAGTAAATTAAAAAAATATGTTAATAGATGGCGCCATATTTGAAGTGACACTATGCGAACGTAACATTACCGGCGTTGCTATCAGTCACAGTTTTTTTCCAGGATGTAAAGGGTTCGTCATTTCCATTGTAAAGGTTTAAACTTGAATGAAAGTTTTGTGGGCGTAAATATTAAATTGCAGATGAATTAAACTAAATTATTACTTCAATATTTCACCACTTTTTATTTAAGAAGTAAGAGTTTCATACATAAAGGCTTAACAATAAGAATAACATATCCTTTGTAGATTGTTGATATTTTATTCTTCTAAATGGCTTGGAGATTTAAAGCTTCAAAATATAAAAATGCAGCTCCTATTGTACCTAAACCCGAAGCATATGTACGTGATATATGTGTGGGCTCATATCAAACGTATGGAAATACAATTACAGCTTCTGCTAAATTTATGGCATTTAATTGGGACCATGCAGGCTCTAGCCTTGCTGTACTGCCTATTGATGACTGTGGTAGAAAAAGTAAACTTATGCCCTTGTTACATGCACATTCAGACACTGTTACCGATATGCAATTTTCACCATTTCATGACGGTTTATTAGCGACTGGTTCACAAGACTGTTTAGTAAAAGTATGGCACATTCCAGAAGCAGGTCTTCAAGAATCGTTAAGCAATTCCGAATGCACATTTTCACATAAACAAAGAAGAGTCGAAGGTGTTGGTTTTCATCCCACTGCCGATTTTCTACTTCATTCCACTTCATATACCACTTTAACATTATGGGATTTGATATCTCAACAAGACTTTTTTACAAATGCTGATCATACTGATGTTATACAATCAAGCAGTTGGAAAAAAGATGGTAGTTTAATAGTAACGTCATGTAAAGATAAACAAGTTAGAATAATCGATCCTAGAGTAGAAAATTCTTGTGTAAAATCTGCAAATAGTCATCAGAGTATTAAGGACTCGAGAGTAGTATGGTTAGGTGATAATGATAAAGTATTAACAACTGGATTTGATGCTGCTAGATTAAGACAGGTTATTATACGTGATTTAAGAAATTTTTCATCTCCCGAAAAAACTTTGGAACTCGATTGCTCTACGGGAATTCTAATTCCTTTATATGACCCAGATACCGGAATGCTGTTTTTGGCTGGAAAAGGTAACGTTTTTTGTTGTGCATATTATCACTATGTTCATCATTTTTAGGAGACACTACAATTTCTTATATGGAAGTTTGTGATAAAGAACCTTACTTAATTGAGGGATTACGACATACAGGAGAACAAACAAAGGGAGCTTGTCTTGTGCCAAAGAGAGCATTAAATGTTATGCAAGGGGAGGTTAATCGAGTTTTGCAGTTAACCAGTGGATCTGTTATACCAATTACGTATCAAGTGCCACGAAAAACTTACAGGTAAAATATAAACTTATAAGCTTTTTAAAAAATGTTGGCTTTTTAGGGATTTTCATGCAGATTTATATCCAGATACAAGTGGTTATGTATCCGAACTTACTGCTAGTGCTTGGTTTCAAGGTAAAAATATTCCAGTCGCAAAAATTAGTTTGGATCCTGGAAAAAGGCCTAATGGTGATGCTCCTATTACGGTAAGGATAATTACAAAAAAATTTTTTGTTCTGTAATGTTTGTAAATAAAAATTTATGCTACATCCTTTCTTTTAAAAACTTGAAATAATTTGTTCTACAGTAATAAAAAATAAAAATGACAAGCAACCGCAACTATCTTATTTTTCTTTTTATCAGATACATACATAATTAAAATTTTTTGGAGCGTGTCTTGAACTAACGTATGAACTTGATTCTATTTTATATAGTTTCTTGCTTTAGGATCAATCTGGGTTATTTAATATTTGAATAAAAAGAGAAAGTTTGCTTTGAATTTATCCCTTTCCATTGTTTGGTCACACCTATTAAATCAAGAATGTGGTTCACAGCAATTCATCGTAAATGTATGTTAATCATACACAAGTAGGTATAACTTTATTAGTAATAAAAGTTAATGTCGATAATTTCTTCATCACTAACAGATACCAGAAAAACATGAAATTTACTGTTCTCTTTTGTCTAACGAACAGAGACTCAGTTTGTTCTATGTACCTTAATTTTTGTTAAAATAATTTTATAAGATGCAAATCCTTGATTTAATAATGATTATGGGTTTTTATTAATTTTTGGCTAAGATATCATCCTCTTATTACTTTTGATTTGGTATACTCCATTACATGCTGTAAATTATGTTTTTATAATTTGCGTCCATTTTGATTCTGTAATAGACATATTACGAAACTCGACGTCATCATCTCTGATGTCATTATAGCCATTCATTCACGGAATATTTCACGAAAATTTTCAGGTTGGCAAATTTTGATTTGGAATTATGTCATGCATGTCACACTTACAAAAAAAATGTGTCAAAAACAGGATGTGTTCAGTCGAAATTCGTGCCTGTATTTTTGGCAATTTCACGTATTTCAGGAGGCATACATGAAGGATTATCTTCCATTTTCGTATTTTGTGGCAGAATTTAGATAAAACAAAAGGTAACTTTTTTCGAACTCATGAATATTTTGAAAAGTATCCTGAGGCGAATAAAAATATTCATGAGTGAGAAAAAAATTCCGGATTTAATTTAAGATCGCGTGGTATTCGGTAAGAAAATTTTAGACCAAATTGTGTTTAAAATAATTTAAGAAGAAAGGAGGTGGCAGAAGAATGCAAAAAACACCTTAGTTAATAAGTGAGATGTACATATCAAAATTTTAGTGTATAAAAAAATTAAGTGCGTTTTTGCGAAATGTAATCAGGTTTAAATAAGAAATTGTCAAAAAAATTATTCCGTCATTTTGTCAAAAAATTTACACTATAATTCGCTGTTGGTTATCTACCATAGGAGAAAAATTTTCGATAAAATACATGCGTTGCCAAGGTGACCTGTCGAAAAACCCATTTTGACTGGTTAAAAGGTATTGGTGTGAAATTTTCACCTTTAAAATTAAGACGTTACCAACCGCCACAAAAATCTAAATGAACTAAAGTAAAAAATTTTGTTTAAAAACGGCAAATTACAAAAATAGCATTAAAAACGTGTTTCATAAGACCTTGAAGCACTCGTTCTTTAAAAACTCGCTTTTTAAACTTGAATTCGTGCTTCAAAGACTGGACTTATGAAACTTGTTTTTTAATATACTAATTTGTAATTTGTTTCCATTTTGATTTTTAATAGACATATTACGAGAATTTTTAGGTTGGTAAAGCTTGGTCCGGAATTATGTCATGCATGTCACTCTTACAAAATGTTTTAAAAAGAGGATGCGTCCAGTGGAAAACCTTGATGAGCGACAGTATTTTTGTCAATATCACGTATTTCATGAGGCGTACATGCAAGAGTATCTTGATTATTTTCCATTTTGTGACAGAATTTGGATAAAACAAAATGCGACTAGATCAAATTGTCACTTAAAATTAAGACATTACGAACCGCCACAAAAATCCCTAAATCAGCTATTTTTACTTTCTTGCTAAACAAGAAAGTATTGTGGTCGAAAAAAATAAGTTGCGTTATTTGGATTTTTTACAACTCCCTGAACCCGAAAAACAAAATTTTTGAATATTTTTCAAAATGTCTGTCTGTGTGTGTGTGTGTGTATCTTTGGTCATTCGCCAGCCGAAACTATACGGACGATTTTAATGAAATTTGGAATGTAGGCCTACGAGACAATTATGTCGAGAAAACAAGCTTTTAAACGCCATAGTTGTACAGGGGGTGAAAATAAGGGTGTTTTTTTTGGGGGCAAATTTTAACATAGAAGATTAAAATTCAGGTCATCAATAACTCGCATGAAATGCAATTTTTTTAAACTTTCAAAATTGAATATAGCCGCAGTTACAGTCACATATACATTTTTTTGTAGAAATGTATATTTCAAGATATGAAAGAATTGGAAATATATATGTGTAGTTAAATAAAGGTTCTTTAAATAGATTTCTTAACGTAATGAATTATGGTATAAATTTGCCTACATTTAAAGGGTCAAACTTAAGCAATTATTCGAAATTAATTTATTCAAAATTCTCTCCAAGCATTGTTTTGTTTTTTTATATTTTCTAGGCAACCAGCCACTCTTATGAATGCAACTAACCTGCTTCTTCTAAGTTACTAGTATAGGAGATATGAATTTTCAAATATTTAATGTGATATTGTTATAAATTTCTAACTATTTTTATTACAGATTTGGTATTTTGGAAATAAACTTTGTTCATTTGCACTAATGAAATGATATTATCCTGATGAAAAGACTACTTCCGGTTTTTCGGTAAATTAAAAACCTTCCTCGTATGGCCGGTATAACATACACATACTCTTACTTTATTTGAAAGGGAGCGAACTTTGCTTTAAAATGATATGAAACGGTCCATAGTTATCTTAAAAGATAAGCGATATATCTATTTTTAACTTTCAACCTATATTTATACATATGTAGGTATAGAAGGTTAATCAATCGACTCTTTTTTCACTATCGCTAAATCGACTTATTAGCTCATTTTACAACTTTTGGCGAAGTTTCGTCAAGATTGGCCATGATGTCTGGATGTCTGAATACTTCAAAGGTATTAAATTTGTTTAATACTATTTTCAATTACTTTTTTGTAATTTGCCCAGTGCTCGAAATGGACTGATTCATGAACTGGAACGCAAACCTTTTGGCATTTCACTATATATAAACATAACTGTTCCTCCTAAGTAAATAAGTACATTTATTCAACTTATGAAGTATTACAAAAACAACCACATTTTAATCAAAGCAATAAAAAAAATCCCATAAGAACACGCTTGATGTAATTGATGACATAACATCGCCATTGCTTTGATGAAACTGTATTACGGAAAATCGAAGAGATAAAACAGGAAGGAATTGTTTCCTCTTCTATATAGCTTGATACGTCTTGTGTTGCTCTTGTTGTTTAAAACGACAGCTTTTTATTAATACAAGAACAAATTAACAACATCTATTCTTATACGATACCGTTTCCAACAACTTAATAACTACAGAAAAAGAAAAGGTAACCAACATCAATCTGCCGCATAGGCAACACGCATGTCACACTGAATTAGGATTTCAACAGCTGTAAAGCAATTTCCACAAAGAATCATATAGTTTATCTTCGTTAAGTTCCCTCTCTCGACTGGCCATGTCATCCGCAGAATGTCGACCTGAAACAGTAAAAATAATGACTTTGAAAAATATTCCACTTGTATTTATAATTTACCTTTAGCAAGCCATGATGGAACATATTTTAAAAAATTTCATTAGTGGAGGACCAACGCAGTTTATGAATAAAAGGGCAGCGATTCTTTTCAATATTCAACGACGTTCTTAAGGGTGTTACAATTTCGTTCATGCTAGGAAAATTTCGTTCGCATTCACTGATTGATATTGGAATGGTCGCTACGGCTTTAAGCAGTGGTTTTAAATCGTCAGATATTTGATCACACATTTTATACGTTCTAAATCCACATATTATTTGTTGCTCATAGTCGTTTAAACGAAATAACTAGCACATATTCCTTACTTCATTATCTCCATATGGCATATCAATAATTGCACCATCATTAGTTCTTGGCCAGTTTTTTAGCTTCAAAACCTTAATGCTTTCTAATAAATTTACATATGTCATGACTAGGCCAGCATCATCACCTGACATACTTTTTTTGAACTGAAATCATACGGTTTCTTAAATTATTGGTCAAACTTGTGAAAAACTGAGCGGGATTTATGGGAACAACTTTTCCTTCATGAAGCTGTTTGCCTTTATATGAATGTTTCTTGAATTGAACACAATGCAGCAGCATATTTTGACCCTCGAATGGTAGCCATCGATTCAAAACCCTTATTATGATGCGAACAGCTCTATCCGCCTCTGTTAAATTTATTGAAGCTGTTCCGATAAATCTGCTTCACCAAGGGCATCGGCAAATAAAATCAAATTTCTTCTCGTCGAATCAGTAGAAGCATTATAAAAGTGCAGACAAAGGGCTTGATAGTTTTGTATAACAGCATTAACTGTTCTTTTGCACGAGGCCACCCATCGTACTGACGTAGTTCTTTCAATTTTTAACAGCTGAGTTTCTAGAACAGCTGCTGCTTCTTTAAGTTCGTTTTGATTTTTTGAGATTGAGCTTGTCAATAGATATCTTAAAATGGTTTACGCCTGATACTTCATTCACGCAGTCGTTCACAGCAACCTCTAGTCTGTGGTTTGAATAATACCAGACCACTAATTTTGGAAAAATAGTTTGTAATCGCTTTTGCAACTCCTTCTTTTTTACCTAGCACAACGGAGGCTGCATCGCTAACAAATCCAATGATATTTTCTTGAAGGAAAGTTTAACCAAATCCATGTTTATATAAACAACTCAGAAGTTGATTGATGATAGCCTCTGAAGTTGTGTCAGTAAGTTCTATTAAGTCAAGATTCAATATGTAGGTGTTACCTGGATAATCTTCAAAATATGTTTTAACAACAACTAGAATAGTTTTCCTGCTAAGAGTTGTAGACTCATCAATTAAAATCGAACTTTTCTGTTTAGCGTCAATAATATCTTTACAAATAGATTTTTTTCATTTCTTGTGCAATGTGAATTACAATATCGTGGCAGGTTTTACCAGAATGTAAAATTTTACCCATCCATAAGCCATTTGAAACTTGTAAATCGACATCAACAGGAAGATTTAGTGGCTTTAACATTTTCGCTATTTTATAGGCTGTTCTGAAAACTCTTTCTGTACTGGTGAATTTAATACGGTTCACCTTTTCAAAAGACGATTCAATACGCGCTTTTTTTGAATTTTCAAGTATCTCTATGGCTTTGATATGACCGTCCGATTTCTTCGTTCAAAAATTTTTTTTACGCAAACTTGCTTCCTGCGACTCTTTATTTTTTCCATTTTCTCGCACTAAACAATGCAACCATGGATACGAAATTCTTAAGTTTTTTGCTTTTTGATTGAAAAAGCATGTACCTTAATACAAACTGAGCAGCCCAAGACCTTGTATTTTACAATTAACCAACTATTATGGCTCGTAAATGTTTCACATTGTGACAAAGCTCAGCAAACAGGTAAATCATCACTACTCACGTTTTCATTTTTACTGCCTTCTTCACTTGCCCCTGGAATATTTTCGGGTTCCTCTAGTGCATGTACCATCGTGCTCAAAAAATTCTGGTACAGCTTGTTACAGTAGACACTTCCAAAATTGAAATTTTTATGTAGACACATTTTTTGTATGTAAATCGGACATCTCACGATTTTCAAGTAGGGGTTAAGCGTTTGTCAAACTGGCAAATTTGATAGATTAAAGACTTTTATAAACTGTCACTTTGATATTTCATGGTCATAGCCTGCTAACGAAATTGATTATGTGCCGTCAAACCAAATGCATACAGCCAAAACGTTGCTGTACCAGTATTTTTTGAACGCGATAGTACTATATTATCAGGTGAGTGGGGTCTCTTTTTCAACCATTTTAATAAGTGACTCATTTTCAAATACCTATAATTTAGTCAAATAGTTAAATTTTACCTATAATTTACTTTTTACACAAGACTCGACACTCGACAGACGTATCAACTTCATATAATTCAAAACAACACTTCTTACTTAACGATCGTTAAAGATTGAACACGTAGCACGAGCACGGTACCAGCGAAAATTCAAATACTGTCAAATACAGAAAACAGATCATCATAGAAAATATCTATAGGCAACACGATACAACATAAACATGGACTCGGGTTCGGGTTCATCCGTAATCACGCGGTTGTCTTTCCACGTTGCCAATGTTAAGGCAATAATAATTTGATTAATTCTGATATTGCAAATCCTAAAATATTGGGTTTACTGTTTAAGTATAAACAATTTTAGGGCACATTATTCTTTAACGGGACAGGAACAACATCTTTCTTTACGAACCGGAACGGAACAAAAAAATTTAAGAACCGGAACGGAATCAGATTTTTTTCCATGAACCGGAACGGCGTTCCGGTCCGTTTCGAGCACTGAATTTGCCTCCATTTTGGTACTCTAATAGACATATTAAGAAACGCAACGTCATCATTTCCGATGCCAGTAGAAAGGAAACACCTTGCCGCCATTTTGTTTTTGTGACGTCACCCTTGGGACACCTTTGGTCGCCATTTTTTTACATGCCTACGTGGGGATCGTATTTTTTTCACCCGAGAATAGAAAGATTTTATCTGTTATTAATATTTATTACGGCCCGTTTTTATCAAAGGAGGTTGCATAATTAAGATTAAAATTATTATTACATTTCTTTTAATTCCATCTACAGATTGTGACCTTTTACCTATACGAAAAATTTATTTATGCATTGGGGGTTGCATTCTAATAAGGAGTCCTAGTCTCGTAAGGCATAGATGTAAGACTAAAAATTAAATATGAATGAAAATGACTAAATCATATTATTGGTGTTTTATAGAAGCAGGTGGACTTGGTATTTTTTTAAGTTAACATGTCTATTAAAATTATTACAGGTAGTGTAAGCCTAAAAATTAAATACGTATGAAAAATGATTAAATCGTATTATTGATAGAAGCAGATGGACTTGGCGTTTTTAAGTTAATTTGTATTTTATGGTTATAAAAATTATTACAGGTCACGTAAGGCTAAAAATTAAATATGGATGAAAATTATTACACCCTATTATTGATAGAAGCGGATGGCCCTGGTATTTTTTAAAGCTGGTGTTTATGTCTATCTAACATGAATGAAGTTTAAATGTCATTCTGTCGGAGATAAAAATGTTTTTATTTTTACAATGTGGTTTATTTTTCGTATGCGTTTATTATAAAAAACATTGCATAATTGTAATTAAAGTTATGATTACATTTCTTTTAATTCCTATCTACAGATTGTGTTTTTACCTATACGAAAATTAATTTATACAGTTTAAATTATTTCACTTCGATGTCATTAAAATAGTTTGCTTGCGGCAATAACATGATTTAAAATAATTTTACCTATAGAATCCATTTATTAAGCTGTTATGCAATGCAATCGGAAAGTAACAACCACTGATTGACATCGTGTTAAATGAATGTGTTTTCGTAATAGAGTTTATTATAATGGAGACTGCATAATTGTTATTAAAATTATTATTACATTTCTTTTGAGTTCTATTTGACGGTTGTGGCCTTTACCTATATACGAATTTTATTACAACATGGTTATTTTTAGCTTGAGAAATTCACCTTCAACATTCTACATAATTAAAGATGAGTAATTAACTTGCCATGCTTTAAACGATTTCTACCTTGAGAACGTTAAATTATGTGTATAAGGTCTAATCAGAAATAAATTGCATTAATACCATAAATGGTTATACATATGCATTATAGTCTGTTTTACGCTTCATTGTGTACTCCCTTTAATAGTGGTATCCACTAAAAGTAAAATATTGAAGGTCGACTGTTAAATTATATGCTCAAGGTTTAAGTGGAAAATAAAATTGCATTAATACGTTGGTTAATACACATATTAATATATTCAAAATATTGAAGATTGATAGTTAAAATTATGTGTAGAAGGTCTAAGTAGAAAATAAATGCATTAAATGGTTACACATATGCATTACAGTTGTTTGTTTTAAACCTCATATAGGTAAAATTTTACGAGGCTTTCGTTGACCCCACTCCAACCCTCCCCGAACATAACCGAGATTGTAAGACAGGTGTAAGGCGTATCAAATGTAATTATAATTTTAATAACAATTATGCAATCTACTTTGATAAAAACGGGCCCTAATAAATATTAATAACAAGATTAAATCTTTTTATTATCAGGTGAAAAAAATACGATCCCCACGTGGGCATTTAAAAAAATGGCGACCAAGGTGAATCCTTTCTACTGATGTCGTTATAGCCATTAATTTACGGAACATTTTGCAAAAATGTTTAGCTTGACAAACCTTGATCTGGAATTATGTCATGCTTGTCACTCTTATAAAATGGGCAAAAACGGGATGCGTCCAGTGGAAAACTTTTATGTGAGCAAATTCGCGACCGTAATTTTGAGAAGATTATCCTGATTAGCTTCCATTTTGGTGTTTTGTGACAGAATTAGGATAAAACAAAAAGCGACTAGACCAAATTTTCACTTTTAC
This sequence comes from Vesta saturnalis, assembly GCA_036346205.1. Lineage (NCBI taxonomy): Eukaryota > Metazoa > Arthropoda > Insecta > Coleoptera > Lampyridae > Vesta > Vesta saturnalis. The sequence continues at coordinate 1,098,081 of JARFJB010001941.1, read as the reverse complement.
AATTAAGACATTAGATCAACCGGCACAAAAAATACATAAATCAACTAATTAAAACGTTTGTTTAAAAAGGGTGTAAAAGGGCAAATTACAAAAAATAGTATAAAAAATGTGTTTCATAAGACCTTGAAGCACTCATTATGTAAAAAACTTGTGGCTACGCCACTTTTTTTTACACTTGAATTCGTTCTTCACGACTGATGTTTTTTAATACACTATTGTGATATTGAAATAGAATGTTTTTGTCTTGTCAATTTCAAATCAAGTTGGCTCTATTACTAATTTTCTTATTTTTTAAGTTTCCAAAGGTGAGCGAATTGTGTAATAGTTGTTTCCGTTGATTCCTGTTATATTGATACGAAAACAGTGAAACATCCAGTTTATAAAATACCAACAAAAATGACTTTTTTAAACGGAATCGCCTGTATATTTTATTGCATATTGAAAAAAATTGAATTCTAAACGTATTAAGTGTACCATGGTCAAAGTAAAATTAGATATTCGAATATTTATTATGGATCAAGTCAACTGTCAACTGGGCGGTTTAATGCAAAAAATTGTGTTTATTAATGAACCGAGTTTACGTAAAGGAAATCTCTTTAAAGAACCTTTATTTAACTACGAATATCTATTTCCAATTCTTTTATATCTCGAACGGTATCGGAAATATATATTTCTACAAAAAAAATGTATATGTGAATGTAACTGCGGCCATATTCAGTTTTGAAAGTTTCAAAAAATTGCACTTCATGTGAGTTATTGATGACCTGAATTTCAATCTTCTATGTTGAAATTTGAAAAGTTGCCCCCAAAATAACACCCTTAATTTTCAGCCCTGTATACCTATTGCGTTTAAAAGCTTGTTTTGTCGACATAATTGTCTCGTAGGCCTTCATTCCAAATTTCATCAAAATCGTCCTTATAGTTTCGGCTGGCGATTTTATTCGACCGCAATACTTTCTTGTTTAGCAAGAAAGTAAAAATCGGCGAGAACCAGGCTTTAGAAATGGACTGGGAACCAGAAAGGCCTTATGTAGCACACAAGTGCTGCTACAGAGATGCCGAGATCTTAACCATGATGTCTGTTTATGTATTATTATGTTTGTGTATTAATTTTGAAAATGCTCGATAAGGTATGCCATAAAAAGATACTAAAACAATTGGTCTGGATGACAAGGATATACGTATCATAGCTCCATCATACTGGAATCACTCAACAACGGTACGAGTCGAACAGGAAGTATCAGAGGAAATCAGTATTAAGAAAGAAGTGTTCTGTCCTCTAATTTTTAATCTGTGCTCAGAAGAGGTATTCAGTCGAGCACTTATCGATTCAAACAGAGGAATACTCGTTAATGGAAAATACATAAACAATATCAGGTGCGCTGATGATACACTCATACTAACCAGCAGCAAAGATCTACAGAACCTAATGACATAAATAAACAATACATGTGAAGATTTTGGATTAAAGATTAACATAAATAAAACAAAGCATATGATTATAAGCAAACAAAACAATATTATTAACAATGGCATCGCCATCAATGGTATAAGGCTGCTGAAGACCAATAAACTCTCTTATCTTGGAAGTATTATTAATGACCAATGGAACCCATCGGTCCATATAACGATCCGAGTAGTAAAAGCCTGGGCATGCTTTGTCAAGCTCAAAAGTGTATTATGGTGCTGTGATTTACCATTAAAACAGAAGGAGAATGATTCGCTGTTATGTCTTACCAGTATTGCTTTATGGAATGGAGGCATGGACACTCATGGAAGCTACGTTAAAAAGAATAAATGCCTTCGAGATGTGGGTGTATCTCCGATTATTCAGAATCAGCTGGGTGGATAGAGTCACTAACAGCAGAGTCTTCGATATAATGAACAAAGAACTAGGAATAGTAAAAACAATTAAGAGCAGAAAGCTTGAATATTTTGGCCACGTTATGCGTCATCCTAAAAAGTATGAACTGTTGCATTTAATTATAGAAGAAAAAAATAGAAGGTAAACTAGAATACAACTTTTCCAAGCAGCTGTCAACAAGACTATTATTCCCAACGTTGTAACCAATATGATGTTAACCAACGACCGTTAAACGGCCATGGTACCCCAAGAAGAACAAAATCCTTGATTAAAAGGGTTATGATATGGTACAAAATTGTGTAAAATAATCCTCATACTCCTGAATATGTTTACAAAGGAAAGAGGAAGAGTTACGCAACGGGTGTAACGCCCCTTCCTTTGAATGAAATTGACTTTACTTTAAACTGTCTCGGAACCGGCCCAATCGGTTCTTGCTTCTGCAAGAAGGGGCTGGTTTGTTTATAACGGGTTGAGCACCCTATTAGGTTAGCCCACACTGAACCATAGACTTATAATGGTTTACACGTATATTGTCCTATTTATTTACAACACTAAGTATTCATACTTAAAACTAATCTATATACAGGATGAATTAAATTAATAAGTTAATTCTGCACAGTAAAAGCGATATTCTTAGCTGAACCGGGGTTGGGTGGCCTCGTCCTTTTTCCGGGCACTGTAACGGCCGTGGTCTTCTCCTTACTCTGTCTTCTGTATTTTCTGCGATAATATGGTTAATAATGGCGGTTATACTTGCAAATGACCCAGTTCACGTCTTATTTTAGTTAAAATAAGTTATCAAAAGAAATAAATAAATATTACGAAGCCGGTCTTGCTCTTTGACAGGAGCTACGGGAAGCAGGAAATATTGGTATGCCGTTATTAATACTGGACAGCAGGTGCTGGGAGAGATAACGCCGCTCGTTACTCCGTATACCTGCGAAGGCCTTTTAAAATAATAGATATTTTAAAGAGACTGGTTTATATGTGAACGACAACTGCGTGTTTCAGTTTGTCTTTATAAAATAAAAGCTTTCGCGGTTTAATTTTATATTGAAATGTATTTAATTAAATGGACTAAATAAATATGTAGCGGGTTTACGTATTCCAATTTAATTATTGACACGAAGTTATTAATTAGGGTGCGTTAAGATTTACTCTAATTATCTTTTGTAATGCGTGGAAATTATATCCAAGATAGAATTTACATTTTAACTAAATTACGATTTACTTTTTACTAAAAGTAAACGCTTTTACGTTCTTACTTCTATTTGGCGTATATTTTAAAACGGACTAATCTTATTATTTACACGAGAATAATAACTACGGGGATGGATCTATTCTAATTGTTGATCGGTTTTTTAATGAGATAACATCGGTCGGTTTACTGAATATTTAGACTTCTTGGATGGAAGTAGACGGTATCTTATCTACTGGATCTCTCACGATGGGTGAGCAGTTAGTACAGCTGTTATTTGTGTATTCATAATTAAAACGTACTACTCGCGTGTTTACACGACTTTCGTGATTTCCTTAAGAAACTAGGTGACCGAATCTGATCTACCTACGGGTGTTTGGTTGCCGTCAATCTGTCCTGCACTTTAATGGTCTTGGCTAGTGTAGTGTAGGGGTATATGTGTAAGTCTGTGTACTATGTGTAGGTGGAATATCATTTAGAAGAATCTGGGCCTAACCTGTTGCACTGTGAAAATGATCTTCCTGGGGTTGACAGAATTTAGGCAAGTACCTTTCTATTTAACGGAGTAAATGAACGATTACGTCGGGCGTGGCATCGGTCATCTGCGTCTGTGTAATGTTGTGTGTTTTGACTTACGTGCCTTCAGGCTCAGATTTCAGCAGCTATACGCCCCGTTATATGGAGATGATGTTCATGTGGCGATATCGCGTTTAATGGGAAACGGCTGTGCAAAATGATAACTATGACAAACGGTTCGACACGTACAACGGTCGGCGGAACGGAGCGGCGTACAAGTAGAGCACAAGTAGTTGGCGGAACGAGTACACGAAGAAGTAGTCGGCGGAACGGAGCGGCGTATAAGTAGCAGTACAAGTACAACTCGAAGTACAAGTAGTAAAGTAGTCGGCGCAGAAATCCGGTAGCGCGTCTCTAGGTTTTATAGAGGATCCGCGGGAGTCGGAGACGGCTTCTGTGTAGGGGTCTTCAGGTCGTGATTTGCCGAAAGACCGGTGGGGACTCTGACGTAAAAAAACTTTCGATGTTTTTGAAATTAACGTCGGAGGGGATATAAACTCATTATTTGCTTAAATCTATTTGTGAATATGTTTAAGAACAAATTAACCACTGCTCGCATACCTTGATAATATTGAAATAATTTTGGAATAATTATTAATTACATTTGATTTTATTGGAGGACCAAATGATCATATAGACAAATCAGCAATGCTATTTCAGAATTTAGATACTTCCGTTTGTTTCTATTATACCCTGTTTGGGAATTATTGACATTCTCAACTTCTGTTTAAGCAATTTTATATTCCAATATTGATATATGCACTTTTGTATTTATGATTTTTTCAATAAACGGATGTTACATGTACGTAGTTTTGAAATATTATTAAAAAAGTCACTTAGATGTTAAATGCTTTAAAATAAATATGATGTAAACGTTGTGACTTAATTTTGCGTTGTGATTTAAGGATATTAATTTTTTTCTTTGCAAATAAACCCTAAATTAATTAAAACACTTATCTTTTAGGCATTAAATCATGTATTTTTTATTTAGATAAGTATTTTAATTATGTGTGATAATCGTGAAAGTTTACATTTTGATAACCCAACATTAACTTAATTGATTTAATTCACTAGGTACACAGAGGACCACTTTTGAAACTAAAAGAAGAAGTAGAAAATTCACCAAATTGTATTCAAAAACAACTACCTTCGAAAATAACGCAACCAAAGATAACAAATGCAATAGTAAAAAATGAATTTGTTCCGGTTAAAGAAAAATTTAGTAATTTAGAAAAAGATAGTGTTAACGAGAATTCTTCCAAAAATACTGAAATGTGTATAGATCATCACAAAATTCCTCATGATCATAACAAAACGATAGCACACTTACAGTAGACAATAAAACGAATGAATACAATAAAATTAATGAATCTATGATAAAAGAAAAAGCCCTAGACATTGAAAATGGAATTCATATTGTTCCTCCAAAACCTATGCCTAGAACTTCGAGAACTGGATCAATTTGTGAAGTTATAGAAGATGCAAATTCAGGCCCTAAACCAGTAGCACGGCCTAGAACAAATAGTTGTGCACCCATTGTTACAACTGTGAATCCAACTTTACCCTACGTTGGAGGTTACAAGGTGCAACTTTATATCTAGTAGATTACAGCGTTTTTGTATATGTATTTCTTTAGCATGTGCCTTTATTGTAGCAGCTTTTGTCCGAATTATTTGTTGTAATTTTTCACATTAGTTTAGCAAATTCGCAGATGTAAACGTTATTTTTATGTTTTCACCATTTACCTATCAGTTTGGTTTCAAGTTGAGAATTTATAATAATTATAAAATTTTGTTACAGCCTCGCCTCGGACCAAAACCATTTACACCTCCAAAATTAAATGAGACTGAAAGTTTTGATAAAGTTTTCTGTGTTCCTCCAGTACCATGCAATAAGGCACAAAATGGAATTCATGACCATGAAAATAACATATCAAGTTCAGAAATTAAAGATGAACCATTGGATTCATTCACTGATCATACATGCACTGCAGATTTTAAAAAGTTGGAACTAAGTGAAGATGCAAATGCAGGTGAAGCAAAAACTCCGACTACTGCTGAACGAAGAAAGCTGTTTGAACCATCTCCACTAAAAGACGAAATCGAAGATGTGAAAGTAGAGGATAATCATGAAGATGATGCTTCAAATTATAAACCGAGAACACCTACTACTGCTGAGCGAAGAAAAATATTTGAAACACGTAATGATTCGAAGGAGAATGATTCTGAAGATAATTTCGATGGAACAGATCAAGGTAGTAATTTCGAAAGATCATCTGCTCAAAGAACAAGCATTGCTGAAAGACGAAAAATGTATGAAAATCGTTCTTTATCAGTAAAAGAGACTAATAATGAAAAGAATGTTGCGTCTCCAATAATGTTGAGACGGAAAGGTTCTTTTAAAACTCAGAAAGAAGTTGATAGTGACGACAATCGGAAAAATGTGCCTATGATAAAGCAACAATCTTTGGATCCACAAATGGGGAAGAAACCTGAACCACAGGTTTCTGCACCTACGCCTAAAAGAACCTCTACTGTTTTTGGTTAGTTTTTATTGTATTCTGTATTTTTTGTTATTTCCTGATTATTGATTTCTAAATATTATTTTCAATTGTTTTATTTCGTACTTGTGAAGCATTCATTTGTTGCTTACTATTTGTTAAGCAGGGTGTACAAAAACGTGGCAAAATAATGTTTTGAAATATTGAATTGCAATAATCTATGTCTTTAGTAGATAAACTATGCCGGTTCGAACGCAAAATCTCATGTTATTTCTTATGGAGGTTCATTTAATTTTTTTAACGGTTCGAGCACAAGATATCGTGTTATTTTTTATGGAGGTTCATTTTGCTCGAACTGTTGAAAAAATTAGTTTTGTGCCTATTGATGTAGGTAATGTATAATAATATAAAAATTTCCAAATTTCATTACATAGTGGTAATCAGTAGATTATTGTACGCCAAATATTTACTTGTATCAGGTAAGTAAATGTTTCTTGAAGTTACTGCTAAACTGTACAACGGTTTTTAAATATTTAACGGCGACTAATGCTAATGATTAGTAGCAAGATCACATTATCGATTTGAATATTACTCGATTTAGATTATGTCCAATTCAAACAGATATGAGTTTTAAAAAAATCTACATTTATTTGTTCAAAATGGCTATTCACAAAGTATGATAATAGACAAAAGTACTATATTTTGGAAGGATTAGTTTTTACATGGTAATACCACAGTATAATAATAAATACAGTAAAAGCACTCAGCAATATTTCCTATATTATAAGCAAGACAAGGTCAACTTGTGGCAGCCATATTTTTAGTTTAATTGCAGGCCCGTAATAAAAGGAAGAATGTAAACAGAGGCGTATTTTAAAAATTTTAATATTCTTTATGATAAATTAGATATTTCTAAAGAATAAAAACATGTTTATATAATATAAATTTTTATTCGTTTTTCCAAATAATTGTTTTGTTTTTATTTGTGGGAGACTTAAAATTACGATTCACATCTTTGAGTGTATAAAAAATTCTTAATCTAAAATATAATTTCTTTAAATACAAATGAGGAAAGTTTTCACACGGGTGACTAAATTCTAAAAAAGTACTTAATTCTAATAAATTTTGAACACAACGATTTTGTGTTGAAATACTCAAAAAATGGTGCTGAAATAAAATTTTCAATTTTGTAACAAAATGAACAAAATCATCCCCTGGCATTAATAAGCTGCCAAAATTAGTTTCTGCCGTATCATATGCTCTGAAATGGCAATATAAGTTACTATCTTGTACATCTTTAATTGTGTGGGAATAATTTTGGCAAGTTAGACAAGAATGAATGTTCAAACATTTCTTTATCAGATAACCACAAACATATCTTTGAAAATTTTCTTCTAAAATATGATTTTTTTGGTAATCAGTTGGAACTGGTGGTTCTTTAATTAATGATGGCTGTTGTATGATTAAATCAACATGTTCTACAATGTTGCCCAATTTCAGTAACATAGCATCACTATCACCCTCACAAGTCCCTGTATTGTAATTTAATAATTTAACACATAAAAGTTTTTTAAAACTATTCTGGAACTGTACAGGAGTTGGATTTATACAATTACCGTTTTGTTGCCGGACAGATCCAAAAAAGTTTTCAAGACTATCTTGGTTCAACCTTCTGGTTAGTAAAAAATTAAATCCATTTTCTACCGACAACAGCTCCCATAATTGCATCAATTCATTTATTGTAATTTGAAAACAATTCAAAAACTTTATTCGTTTCGTAACATCCACATTATGTCTGTTTACAACTTTAAGGTTTTTAAAAAAACTGAAACATTCATTTAGAAAATCGATTTGAAACTTTTCTCCTTTAAAACATTGGTGAAATTGTTTACAACTGTATATATTAGATGAATTTAGAATATCGAAATGTTTATCCAGTAATTCAATAAATCGTGCTGTTGCAGTAGCCTTTGAGCTTATAACTCCAAATCGTATGTACAGATTTAAACCTGTAGCGACAGTGTTACTGAAAAGTTTAGTCGCATATTTCACCTTCATCTTGTCAAAACTGTTCGGATTAATATGCACGTCTGTTAATTTAGGTGCCGCTCTCACTGAATATTGTTTATCGTGAAGATAAAACTCTTCTAAATATTTCCAAGAAATAAATTCTCCTAATTCATTTTTGAAATTATGTTTTAGCAAATTATTCCGTACAGTTTTGATAAGATGGGGTGTATCAAACATAAATACAATTTTTCTATGACAAAACAAAAAGAAAGGATTTTCTGGTGTAATTCGCAAATTTTTAGTTAATTCTATATTATTGGAACCCATGTCGCTTATAACAAGACAAACTTTTAAATGTATATCCTCTAATTTTTGTATTAGAGTGAAAATATAAGATTGAAGATCAATTGCAGGACAGGTAGAATTGTAGAAAATAAATGAAAGTGGTTGTTTCCAATTACTTTTTATCCCTCTAATCATAAATACCATAGCTGATTTTGCAGCTTTAAAATTTCATATATCTACACCGTTGTCTTCAAAACCAACTATATAGTCACTACCAATGCTGTAGAATTAGCCTTAATACTAACTTCGTCAAGGCAAAGCAAACAAATTCTATCTTCTTGTGTGTATCCTTGCACTTTCATTTTCAGCATTTCGAATAATTGCACATTTTGTAATCCTGGAAACATCTTCAAATTTCTTAGTAACTTAAGAAGTGTTGATGGTGAAGGTAAACAAAATTGCTGCATTAGTTTTGTTTTATAAATGTTGGGACCAGCAAAATATAATTCCAAACACTTGTTTTAAATTCTAAAGAATATCGACGTCCTTTAGGATGTTTTGATTAATAATTTGCCGTTTAAATGCAATTCAGGCAAATTTTAATAAGAGATTGGTTTGTTAAGATCATTTCGATGTTTTTGAAATTAACGTCGGAGGGATATAAACTCATTATTTGCTTAAATCTATTTGTGAATATGTTTAAGAACAAATTAACCACTGCTCGCATACCTTGATAATATTGAAATAATTTTGGAATAATTATTAATTACATTTCATTTTATTGGAGGACCAAATGATCATATAGACAAATCAGCAATGCTATTTCAGAATTTAGATACTTCCGTTTGTTTCTATTATACCCTGTTTGGGAATTATTGACATTCTCAACTTCTGTTTAAGCAATTTTATATTCCAATATTGATATATGCACTTTTGTATTTATGATTTTTTCAATAAACGTTTGTTACATGTACGTAGTTTTGAAATAATTACTAAAAAAGTCACTTAGATGTTAAATGCTTTAAAATAAATATGATCTAAACGTTGTGACTTAATTTTGCGTTGTGATTTAAGGATATTAATTTTTTTGTTTGCAAATAAACCCTAAATTAATTAAAACACTTATCTTTTAGGTACTAAATCATGTATTTTTTATTTAGATAAGTATTTTAATTATGTGTGATAATCGTGAAAGTTTACATTTTGATAACCCAACATTAACTTAATTGATTTAATTCACTAGGTACACAGAGGACCACTTTTGAAACTAAAAGAAGAAGTAGAAAATTCACCAAATTGTATTCAAAAACAACTACCTTCGAAAATAACGCAACCAAAGATAACAAATGCAATAGTAAAAAATGAATTTGTTCCGGTTAAAGAAAAATTTAGTAATTTAGAAAAAGATAGTGTTAACGAGAATTCTTCCAAAAATACTGAAATGTGTATAGATCATCACAAAATTCCTCATGATCATAATAAAAACGATAGCACACTTACAGTAGACAATAAAACGAATGAATACAATAAAATTAATGAATCTATGATAAAAGAAAAAGCCCTAGACATTGAAAATGGAATTCATATTGTTCCTCCAAAACCTATGCCTAGAACTTCGAGAACTGGATCAATTTGTGAAGTTATAGAAGATGCAAATTCAGGCCCTAAACCAGTAGCACGGCCTAGAACAAATAGTTGTGCACCCATTGTTACAACTGTGAATCCAAGTTTACCCTACGTTGGAGGTTACAAGGTGCAACTTTATATCTAGTAGATTACAGCGTTTTTGTATATGTATTTCTTTAGCATGTGTCTTTATTGTAGCAGCTTTTGTCCTAATTATTTGTTGTAATTTTTCACATTAGTTTAGCAAATTCGCAGATGTAAACGTTATTTTTATGTTTTCACCATTTACCTATCAGTTTGGTTTCAAGTTGAGAATTTATAATAATTATAAAATTTTGTTACAGCCTCGCCTCGGACCAAAACCATTTACACCTCCAAAATTAAATGAGACTGAAAGTTTTGATAAAGTTTTCTGTGTTCCTCCAGTACCATGCAATAAGGCACAAAATGGAATTCATGACCATGAAAATAACATATCAAGTTCAGAAATTAAAGATGAACCATTGGATTCATTCACTGATCATACGTGCACTGCAGATTTAAAAAGTTGGAACTAAGTGAAGATGCAAATGCAGGTGAAGCAAAAACTCCGACTACTGCTGAACGAAGAAAGCTGTTTGAACCATCTCCACTAAAAGACGAAATCGAAGATGTGAAAGTAGAGGATAATCATGAAGATGATGCTTCAAATTATAAACCGAGAACACCTACTACTGCTGAGCGAAGAAAATATTTGAAACACGTAATGATTCGAAGGAGAATGATTCCGAAGATAATTTCGATGGAACAGATCAAGGTAGTAATTTCGAAAGATCATCTGCTCAAAGAACAAGCATTGCTGAAAGACGAAAAATGTATGAAAATCGTTCTTTATCAGTAAAAGAGACTAATAATGAAAAGAATGTTGCTTCTCCAATTATGTTGAGACGGAAAGGTTCTTTTAAAACTCAGAAAGAAGTTGATAGTGACGACAATCGGAAAAATGTGCCTATGATTAAACAACAATCTTTGGATCCACAAATGGGGAAGAAACCTGAACCACAGGTTTCGGCACCTACGCCTAAAAGAACCTCTACTGTTTTTGGTTAGTTTTTATTGTATGCTGTATAATTTTTTATTTCCTGATTATTTCTAAATATTATTTTCAATTGTTTTATTTGGTACTTGTGAAGCATTCATTTGTTGCTTACTATTTGTTAAGCAGGGTGTGCAAAAACGTGGCAAAATAATGTTTTGAAATATTGGATTGAAATAATCTATGACTTCAGTAGATAAGCTATGCCGGTTCGAATGCAAAATCCCATTTTATTTCTTATGGAGGTTCATTTAATTTTTTAACGGTTCGAGCACAAGATATCGTGTTATTTCTTATGAAGGTTCATTTTGCTCGAACTGTCAAAAAAATTAGTTTTGTACCTATTGATGTAGGTAATGTATAAAAATACAAAAATTTCAAAATTTCATTACATAGTCTGGAATCAGTAGATTATTGTAAGCCAAATATTTACTTGTATCAGGTAAGTAAATGTTTCTTGAAATTACTGCTGAACTGTACAACGGTTTTTAAATATTTAACGGCGACTAATGCTAATGATTAGTAACAAGATCACATTATCGATTTGAATATTACTCGATGTAGATTATGTCCAATTCAAATACGGTATGAGTTTTAAAAAATCTTCATTTATTTGTTCAAAATGGATATTCACAAAGTATGATAAAAGACAAAATACTATATTTTGAAGGATTAATTTTTACATGGTAATACGTAAAAAGTAATAAAATTAGATGGAAAAGCTAGAAAAAGTCAGAAATAAAATGTAAATAAAACGTCACATTTAAATTTCAGCATTAAACTTATTTTAAAGAGAACAAGGAAATTATTAATATTCTGATATTTTACAGGTAACATGATCTTATGCTCATTTTTTAGCTCATACATTTTTGATATTAATTTTAACACTCCCACTTAGCAAAAAATTAACAAAACAAATTCTTAAGGGGATCATGGCTTCATATCACAGTGATTTGTGCTCACGTAAAATTTTACGCAAAATCTATTCCTAATGTTTGCTTTGTCTCTTTGGTTTTTTTCACTTTCACGCATTAATTGCTATACAACTATATGAGAGAGATCACTGTAGTACAATCCACCAACTCAAGTTGTTTCCCTGCATCAGCAAAGTTATCATTCGGAAATCACTGACTGTCCAAGGCACGGAGATGTGTGATCGACAGGCACATGTACAGGCACATATTTGGCTCAAACAGTATAAATCCGGGCTATTATCTTTTTAAACTACAACATTGATACTACGTAACAATGTTGGTTTTTCATAGATGCAGCCAATCAAGAATTTCATACCGTTCGTAAACAGAATAGTGCTGATTATTGCAAAACACTTCTCTTCTTATTTTTACTTCCCTCACTTTAGTGTATAGGGAAGTAATGTATTACCAAAGAGCAATAAAATGTAAAGAGGTGCGGCGTAATGCTTTAAAGGGTTTACAATTTTATTTCAACTCAATTGGGATGCATATGTATTTTTTGTGGAAATTTGTAAACATGTCATTATTATTGTTAATCTTTTGCGGTGTTGCCAGAAATTCCTACCTACTTTTAACTTTTACCCTTGTTTATACCGGGTGCCCGAAAATAGCATGTACCACGAGAGGAGGTGATTCTACATGAAAAAATAAGACTTTTTTTTTCCTATGAACTTATATGCCCAGACATACCGTTTTTAATATACAGGGGGTCAAAGTTGAATTTTTTTTTCAGTTTTTGGACAATATCTCGAGAACCGTTTTGGATATGATGTTCTGCTGTCATACACAATTTATGCTCATTAAGTCCCTTGTTTTCACCGTAAAATAAACTTTTTTGAAAATTCAGTGGCGTGGATTTTGGGTATTTTGAGGGTTTCAATCCCCCTACTTTCTACGCCACTGAAATAAATGCAATTTTAAGGAGCGCGTTAGAACCGCCTTTATTTTCTCTACCAAAAAGGTACTCTTGGTTAACAGTTCTAAAGTTAATCATTTCCAAGAAAAATCGCATTTTATGAGAAAAAAACCATAATTTTAAGAATAATTTTTTTTAACAATTTATTAACAGTAGGTACAACATTTCGAGAAAACGGAAAGTATACAAATACAAACAACAAATGTTTTCTCTCATTGAATGCCATTTTTTTCGGAAACAGTTGAGTTTAGAGCTATCAGTCAAGAGCACCTTTTTGGTGTAGAATACATGGCCGGTTCTAAGGCGCTTCTTAGAATTGCATTTAATTCAGTGGCGTAGAAAGTAGGGGGATTGAAACCCTCAAAATACCCAAAATCCACGCCACTGAATTTTCAAAAAACTTTATTTTACAGCGAAAACAAGTGACTTAATGAGCACAAATTGTGTATAATAGCTGAACATCATATCTCATACGGTTCTCAAGATATTGCCCAAAAACTGAAAAAAAAATTCAACTTTGACCCCCTGTATATTGAAAACGGTACGTCTGAGCATATAAGTTCATAGGAAAAAAAAGTCTTATTTTTTCATGTAGAATCACATCCTTCTCTAGGTGCATGCTATTTCCGGGCACCCTGTATATAAACAAGGCTTTTACCAAAGAGCAAATTTTATTGCTCTTTGCTTTTACCAAAGAACTGCTTATGCGTTTTTAATATGTATATTTGATCTGAGACTCACACAAATTTATAGTAAATTATAACCTAGAAGTTTGAATTTATTTTATTTTTTCAGAAATGTATGTACACATATATACAAGTTAAATATTTGAAATATTATAACTAACTTTACTCAAATCAGTAAAATGTTAATTTATACATTTTATTTTAACTTGGGAATAGTATCACATATACAAATCTTACAAATTAATTAGTTATCATTTCAAAATTTATACATACAAGACTATAAATCAGGCACATAAGAAATGTTCAATGACCTTGTGTTAATACATAATGTATTGTGTTATATTTATTTAATCGATGCCATGCGATTTAATTTATAAAGTAGGTATAGCACTGCAACCTTTGAAAATTCGCTTGAAGGGGCAGATTTAAGATTAAAATTAAAAAAAAATATGGTTTCATTCAAAAATTCCGCCTAAATTTTTCTGTCGGAAACCAAAAGAAACTTGTCGTGGGTTTTGCGAGTTCGCTCGCAGTTAATGTACACGCACGAATTAGAAGCCATACTTCAGTGCTCTCCCAACTGAGCTATTTCGGCTTCATACACGTATGTCAAAAGAATGGCTTAAAACCACACAATTTATTTTACTAAATTTAAAATTTAAAAAAATTAATTGTTGCAATGTTATTAACGTACTTGCATCATTAGGCCCCGGAGTGATTCAAACCCTCAATCTCCTGTTTACTAGACAGGCGCTTTAACCAATTAAGCCACGGCGCCGTTGAATGTTCATGTCAATGTTATTTTAGTACGTATGGATTCGATCATATTTCATTTTGTTTACCTGATGTTTTTATTTACTTTTAAGATAACTGAATCCATAATTGTTGTTCTTTAGCTATAATAGTTACACTGGAATTTATTAAAAATGTTGTATTTATTTTACTCTGAGTTATATCAGAGAGTATTATATAATATTACGACAATGTGACAACAAGGCACTTCTGCACTATGCCAAACATTGTAAAGGTACCTGTAATTTCGCCACTCACCTGTACAAATATTATCTGTTTAGTTCGAGTCACGGCAAACAGCCGTCATTCTGCCCATATTCAAGAAGGGAGACAGTAAAAAATGCGGGAATTATAGAGGAATATCCCTACTCAGCGTACCTAGAAAGCTATACGAAAGGATACTAGAAAACAGGCTGAGGAAACAAGTGGAACACCAACTTGAGGAATCGCAATGCGGTTTCAGGCCCGGACGAGGGACAAGCGACCTAATATTCAGCCTTAGGCAACTGACAGAGAGAGCCATAGAATATGATCAAAGGATCTACTGTTGCTTTATAGACCTAATCAAGGCATTCGACCGCATACAAAGAGAAGAAATATGGAAGGTACTGAGAAACAGGAATGTAAACGACGAATTAATAAGAAGCATACAGAGTCTATACAAAACATGCCGGAATTATATAAGAACAAACAACAGAAAATCGGAAACGTTCCTAACTAGACTAGGAGTCACTCAAGGAGGAACCTTGAGCCCGCTACTATTCATAATAGTGCTAGACGATATAATCAAGGAAGTGAAAGGACAAATCAAGAAATTCCACGCAGGATACTATAAGCTGAAACCCATATATATAACAGAAATGGCCTACGCGGATGATATGTTAATAAACAATAAACAAGACCTACAACACAACATACACATATGGGACGAAGCACTGGAAGAAAGAAACATGAAGATCAACGTAGAAAAATCAAAGACAATGGTTATCGCAAGACAACGGGAAGACATCACGATAGAAGTGAAGAACCACATATTAGAACAGGTAGAAAGCTTCAAGTACCTGGGAACTACAATCGCAGCCGATGGGAAGCTAGAGGAGGAGCTCAACAGCAGAATCAAGACAACAAACAGAGTACACGGGGCGCTTTATAAAGGTCTTATGAACAAAAAAGAAATCTCTAAAGAAGTTAAAAGCAAAGTCTATAAAGCAGTATACATACCCACCCTCACATACAGCTGCGAGGCATGGACACTAAACGATAAACAGTATAACTGCCTTCAAGCAGTAGAAATGAAAGTGCTGAGGAAAATTAGAGGAGTAACAAAGCGAGACAGATACAGAAACGATAAAATCAGACAAGATCTGGAAACCAAACCATTGCGCCAACATATAGAAGAAAACAAACTAAGATGGTTCGGACACCTAATCAGGATGGAGGAGCAAAATGCAACCCAAATAATATGGAACTGCAAGACACAGGGAAAAAGACCAAGAGGAAGACCCAGAAACAAGTGGAACAACACAATAGGGAAAATCCTACAGGATAGAGGGAAGAGATGGACAGAAGCCGTAGAACTAGCAAAGGACCGGAAAGTATGGAGAAACTTGGTGAGAAGACCCCAACCCAAGACGGAACACCTCGACACCAATAATGGTATAAGAGGACAGGATTAAGAAGAAGAAGAAGTTCGAGTCACGACTGCCAGAGGCCTAGCAGCTAAAGCCCTCACGTGGACATGACTGTATTTCCCGTAAACCTATATCTCTTTACATTTTATTGCTCTTTGGTATTACAATTAATTAATTATTTTCATTATTGTGGGACAGTTGGAATTTATTTTACTGTAAAGGAAATATTACAAGCCAGTTCTGTAGTGCTCCGTGAATACGGTTGTGGACCTGAGAAGTTTTTACTATGAAAACACCACATTGTTCTCATTAAACCCTTTGTTCAAGCCTCCGTTTCCATTTGCAATGGCAAGAAAGAACACAATTGCATCTTAAGTTATATACGACAGAGATGTAAAATTTGCATCTGAAGACGAATTTTGGAATAATAAAGAAACCATTCGATTATTTCAATAACTATTTAGGGATTTGGTTTTATCATCCACTGCAGCTCGTAGGAATGTTAATTTCATGACTGCTTAACTTTTTGCATTTCGTATTTTCATTAAGTATTCGATATGACGTTTAGGAAAGTTGTTGTGCAGAGAATTATAGTCGAAATGAACCTACGACCAATCCCTTAATTCTAAGTAAGATACATGAACAAATAAAATGTAAATTAGACGCTTAAACCCAAACCTTTTACAAACTGCGTTTTTTACACTTTGTAAGCATATCAGCTATATCATTTCGTGAGTAGATAAGTAGATAATATCAATCACTATCATTCACGGCATCTCTCACAAAATGATATCTAATATAGTTTAATTCAAACTAACTTGGGTATGACTCATCAATGTAAAGTACTATAACAAAATTACTCATCTTTTTCTTTCTCTCTCTCTCTCTCTCTCCCTCCCTCCCACTCTCCCCTCCCTCCCTCTCACCCTCCCACTCCCTCTCAATAGTACAAATTAGGAAAGCAGGTAGCATCCTGTCGAGTGTCAAACCATTCCTTACTTTTGTCTACAGTTTATTGTATATGCATTTTTACTTTACTTAAAAAAACCGTTTTTTTTTCAAAACTAACTGAAGGTGAAGTAACAGATAATAAGAACAATAATAATAATAATAATAATATGCCTTTATTTTAAGAAAAATAATTACAACAAAAAAAGAGTTCAAAATTGGGGCGAGATTCAGTTGAGAAAAACGAAAATGAGCTTTTCTCTCACCTGTTCTTCCATCTAAACCCTAATAAAAAATAAAAAAAGAAAAATAGATTAGTCATTATGCTTATGACAGGCAGTACAATTTAGAAAAAACTATATAAAACGTTGTTTTTACGGTTTTAGTAAAATATTTGCTGGAACTGGTTTCTAACTTTAATCTAAAAGAAGATTAGTTACATATCGCTTAAACTTGATAAAAGAGAATGATTTAATTTCACTAGCTAATGCGTTGTAGAGACCAGCAATTTCATATGTAAATGATCGCTCAAATGTAGTTGTACGATGATGTGGTATACTTAGCAGACCTTTATAGCATAATGCAAATAGTGAACATCAGTACGAAATGTAATTTTATTATAAAGATAGGGAGGAGATTTATTACTAATAATTTTGTGAAAAAGACAAAGTGACCTTAACTTGTACTGATTCTTCATATTCAACCATCCTAGTTCGATCAGCTTATGTGAAATTGGGTTGCCTTCTCCATATTCCAAACATGAATTCTGCAATACTTGTATTTTATTACTTTCAACTGCTTTAAGGCTAAAGTTATATAAGGCATCACAGTAATTCATCTTTGCTAATACCAATGTTTGGCATAACTGGGTTTTTGTTTTTAAATTTAAAACGGTGCGATTGGTGTAAATCATTTTAAGAGCTGCATAACTATTTCGAATGCACTGCAGAACATGCCAGGTGTATCGTAATGTAGAGTCAAAGGTAGTAATTTCAAGGTTCTTAACATTGTTGATAGGAGGTATTCTTTGGTTCCCAATTAGAATATTTAAGTTGCTGTTGCTAATTTCGTTAAAGTTTATACAACGCTACAGACTTTTGAGGATTTATATTCAAACAATGATCAGTTGGTATCTTATTAATATTTTCGAGATCTTTATTAATAAGATCTATAGCAGACTGTATCTTGCTAGGGTGAAATGAGTAGTACAACTAGATATCATCGGCATATAAGTAGTATGATATATTTTTTTAAACCTCAGGAAACCTAGAAGTATATATAATATAAAACAAAGGTCCTAAAATCGAACCTTGTGGTACACCCTGATTAACATTTATAAATTGTGACACCTTTTGATTACATCTTACCAGCTTACTGTCTGTTTGTCAGATAGTTCTTTATTAATTGAATAGCTGACGGATAAAATCCCATATAGTGAAGTAAAGCAAAGAAAATGGTATGATTTAAAGCATCAAATGGCTTGTAGTAATCTAATAATACTAATACAGTACACAGGTCTTTATCTCAAGCTCTAAAGATATCATCGGTTACATTTAAAAGTGCAGTTCAGCAGCTGTATCCGCGTCTGAATCCCGATGGCATATCTGGAAGTATCTTATTTAATGAAAGATGTTCATGTATTTGGAATTCTAGAACCATTTCAAATACTTTAGATAATACTGGAAGTATACAAATCGGACGCATATCATCATACCCTTTTACATCTTTCCTTTTTGGTAAAGGCGTAACTAAAGACTTCTTCCAAATATCAGGAATTGGTGATACAAAAATTAATTACGTAATTTAATTAAGTCAGCTTATTCCATCACAACCGACTGCTTTGGACTTAATGTCCAAGATTAATTTAAGTACAACACATTCTTCTATAGATTTAAACCTTAAATATGATATAACGGATTCCTTAACATTACTACTATAAAAGATTTTTATTTGAAGTAAGTGCGCGAATATTTTTAATAAAATGATTATTGATTTCTTCAGCATCAGATAGTGTAACAGGTATCTGGTCATCATTCCGCCTGTTTCCTAAATTTAATAGCTTTATGTAACGTCATAGGGATTTGCTATCGCACTGCTGAAATTTTAAATTATAGTAAATCTTTTTTTTCTTATCTACCGATTCATTTACTAAATTTCTAAGTTGTTTATATGTTGGCCAGTTAAGTGGATTTTTAGTACGTTTCCAAGTCTGCAGTGATTTATTTCGGTCACACATCATGAGTTTCAAATTATCGGTTAGCATGGAGCTGGTTTTTACAAAACCTGGATGTCCTGAAAGCGACATGTAAATCAAGTAATATTAATAGATTACTATGTATAAATTCAATTTTATTATCAATAGTTCTACAAAATAAATATTTTCCCATGGTACGGCAGAAAGGTGTTGATAAAACAAGTTGCAATCAACATTTCTGTAGATATGTAAACAGATAACAATTTTCCACCATTTACGTTAAATGGACAAAATTTTTAGGTTAATCATGCTACGAAATAAGCATCTAAATTCTCAAGCACGAATATTTTCAACGTCAGCGCGATAATCTGGGGATCTTTGTACCATTTGAACCTGTTATGCGGATAAGATTCTATACTACCTTCAAACATGAAGGTTATAGGGACTCTGTAACATACAGCTGAGGCTTGTGGTGTGAGTATTAACACTGTTAGTGCTATAAGAAAATGAGTCGCAGAAGCCCAAAAAGAAAATAAACCTCCCCAACTATCTGCTTAGCGAAGAAAACACAAAATCAAAATCTACACATGTTGAAAATTGTGTGAACTATGCGGTTAAACATACAATTTATTAAATGCAATCAAAAGTTTACCTACTCCTTTAGTAAATCCAGTTTAAGGCGTCTTTTACATTCAATTGGCTTTACATTTAAATTGGACGATGGTAGGAAAGGTCTACTTGCACAACCACACATTGCAGCCAATCGTGTACGTTTCTTAAGAGAATATTATAAAAATAATGAGGAGAAATTGTACAAACCTGTATTTCTTGATGAAGCAGAGGATCTCATAAAAAAAGCTAGCATGATAAATCTAACGAACGCCAAAAAAATAAGCCAATGGGCGAAGGAAAAAGGTAAACTACACTACAATAATTATGTTGTCTTGATTATTAACTTTAGACTTATAGCCGTGCATGCAGGAAATGATGATGGCTTCCTAATTGAGACATCATTTCTGTTCTCGACAAAGTTGCAAAGTTCAGATTACCACGGAAATATGTGTGCAGAGTTATTTACCAAATGGTTCGAAAATACATTAATTCCAAACTTAAAAGAACTATGCCTTATTATTCTTGATAACGCTAGTTATAGTTCGAAGATTCTAGAAAAAGTTCCAAATACATCGTCTAAGAAAGAAGAAATATGCCAATATTTATTAAAACACAACATTGTGTATGATTCAAATATGTTCAAAAAAGAACTGTTGCAATTAGTTCACGATAATCCAATACCAAAAGTCTACAAAATAGATGAAATAGCGAACAAGTCTGGACACAAAGTGTTACGATTGCCACCATATTATTGCCAATTTAAGCTTTAAGCCATTTGAATTCGTATGGGTGAACAGCAAGGAGTACTATAATAGAAACATTGGAAGAAATAACTTAAAATTTTCTGATGATATATGAATGGAATCTACAAAGAATTGATGCGCCATATTGGGAGGAATGTATTAAATCTGCTGAAAAATGTATGTTAGAATGGTGGCAATTTGTAAGACCATTTGAAGTTGTGAACACTATAAGAATCTCTGTCACCAATTCATGTTCGGAGAGTGGTACAGAAACAGACTGATTGCTTTAAATAATGATAGTTTATAATGAAATGTGTAATTACAATGTGTTGAATGTTATTAACATTTATTTTCCTTTAATTTTCTAATTTTAAAACGTGACCTTGTGGAATTACTAATCCTTGTGGAGGTTTTAAGCTCATCAATCCTTCCATATAAAAAGGCTCCTTTCACGTCCATCTGAGGCACATCTGTAATCTCTATGAGCAGCAACTGATAACAGAACTCTTAGTGTTTGTAACTTAAGTACTGGTGAATAAATATCTTCAAAATTGTCTTTTTGTTGGAAACCTTGTACAACTAACCTTGCTTGACATATTTCTTCCTCTCCTACTTCTTTTCTGGCAAAAACTCATTTACCGTCTTAACAGTTTTTCATTACCTGGTTTAGGTACAATTTTCCATGTTTCACTTTCTTTTAAAACACGTGGTTATTCAAATATTGCCTTCTTCCATTGTATTTCATCTTCTCTTCCTTTTACATTTTCAAAATTTATCGGAGAATGTTGGTAACTTGTCAATAGTGCATATAATGCTTCTTCATCCTTGTAAATATCAATTTCATAATCCTCCTGCCACTTAAGGTCTATTAATTTTTCTTTTTCTTCTATCTTTTTCTTGATTTTCCATTTTCTTATTCTTATTTTCGTTATTTTTCTTTTCATCATACTTCTTTTGGCTTTCCTTCTATTTGTATTTTTGCTGACATATTCTTATCTGCACTCTCATATTCACTTTCTTCTGATTGCCCTCCTTTTCATCCTGTACATAACTAGTGTAATTATCTACTTCCTTCTTCTTTTGGTTCTCATGGAATACTTCATTCCTTGCAGCTATAACCTTTTTTGTTTTCATATCATATAGCTTGTATCCTGACGTGACATAGCCAATGAAAATCATTTTTTTACTTGCATTACCTAGGTTTTGGCGTAACTCTTTAGGTACATGCAGTACATCCAAATACACGCATAATTGACACATCTGGTTTCTTTTCTTCCCATAACTTTGATGGTGTTACATCTTCTCCCATAGTTGGACTTCTATGTGTAAGTTGAAGTTGAAAACAGAATTGCATGCCCCCAAAATTCTTTACCTAGCTGTGAATCTAATAAAATAGTTTTAACAAAATTCTACTCATATGTTCAGTAATTCCATTCATTTGTTTATTGTAAGGTATTGCATACTGTAATTGTATACCATTATTAATACAAAATTCCTGAAATTATTTTGATACATATTCTCGGTTATTATCTGACCTCAATTTTAATATGCTTATATTAAAATGAAAAGATATAATAATAATGTTTAAATTTTTGAAAAACATCACTTTTGTTAGAAATAAGATACACTACAACAAAATGAGTATAATCATCAATGAAAGTTACAAAATACCTGTATCCCTCTTCAGTCGGAGGGGTAATTGGTCCACAAAAATCAGAATGTATTAGTTCTAATGGTTTAGTTGCCCAATTAAATGCTCTATTAAAAGGTAATTTTGTTATTCTACATAGTAAGTACAGTTCACATAATGTCATTGCAATTACAATTTGTCAAGTTATCTAAACCATTTACAATTTTATTTTCTGAAACTAATATTAAATTTTTTAAACCAAGGTGACCAAACGTCTATGCCACAGCTGCATCACCTGACTTGTTATAATTACTATAATTACACTCAACATTTGCAATACCATCTTAACAGTATATAAGGAACCATTATAAGCTGGTCATATTTATAAACTCTCTTTACCATTTTACATGATAACCCTTACTTTCTATTTTAGGAATTAAATATTCCTTACCAACAAACATCTTATTTCTATATTTCAAACTCCTACTGCCATTAAATTACTTCCATTTTTTGCAGCAGCAGTTATTTTTGGTTTACTTAGTTCAATACATTCTGAAAAATAGTTCTTATTGTTTGTTAAATGATCAGATGATCACCTTCACTATTAAACGTCATACTTGTCTCACTGGAAATGTCCGAAATATTTAGAATATTTTCTTCTGTAGGAAGATTAACCACTTAAGATTGATGATTTCTCACTGAATCATAATTTCCTTGACCTGTATTCCAACCTCGTATCCAATTCCCCTTAAATCTCTGTCCTCTGTGACCCTGACCTCTTCCTGTTGGCCGTCGTTTATTGTCATACCCTATTCTTAGTGGTATTCCTTGTCTTGAATAACCTTGCCCTTGTTGTAAATAACCCTCTCTTGAACATTCTTGTTTTTGTCCTGAAATATGTCCTTGGTAACTTCGTCCTCTACCTCTGGATTTATATTCAAATTTCTTGTGCCCTTATTTTCCGCAAGCAAAACAAAGCATTTTTGTAATTTTCTATATGTGTACTAGTTTTATTTCTTTTCCCCTCTTCACTGAGTAACCGCTCCTTTACCATGTCCAAAGTAAGACTAGCAATTGACTCAATAGCTGTTATTATTATTTCATACGATTCAGGCATGGATAACAATAAAAAATTTATTTTCTCTTCTTCCGATTGTGGGCTTCCAGCATCTTGTAGCTGTCTAAAAACCTTTGACATGGAGATAATATATACTGCAAGTAAAAACCCCTCTTTGTATTTCATATCATTGAGGCAACGCCTCAGAAATAATTTGCTCCTTGTACCTTTTTTCATAAATTGAGTCTCTAGCTTCATCAGCATGTTGTACGCCGTATTTTCTTCTTGAATATAATCAGTATGGCTGTCGGCCACTACATTTATCATTATACTTTGAGCCCGTTCTTCCAACTTTTTATTTTCAGAGGAATATGCATAATCGCTCTTTTGAATTGCTTCCAAACAGTCATTTTCTTTTAGTAAACTTCACACTCTGAACTTCCATATCCCAAAATCCTCTCCTGCAAATTGTTTTTACTTGAAAAAAAACTTCCTTCCTCATTTAAGTACACTATATTTCATCTATTACAATTCAAACTCAAAACATTATTATTTTATTTTATATATATTTTTTTCATTTCATAGACTTCTTCCTCCATTTTAATATAAACATAAATCTACTATATCTAAAATTAACCTACTGCTATTTACAAAACAAACTATTTGATTAGACATTGTTACTCAACACAATGCAATGTAAATTATAAATTTTGCATAAAATACTTATTAGTTATTTTATTATAATAGGAAGTGTAATATGTCATCCACTTATGTATGTATACTGTAATTTCAATATAAAACCCACTGAAGTACCGAACTTTTTCAAAGTGCATTGAACATAAACTGTATATACATCAAATACTTTTCTGCAAAAATGGAAATCCTGTCCCTTCGTAAGTAGGTGCCGAATATCAGTATACGTATAATACTTCTAGACTTGTTAGAAATGTTCTTACTTGTGAGTAACCAAATAACTTGAACTGTTTATACATATTTTTTTCCTAACATGGTAAGTTTTTAAGTAAACCGAAAAACACTTACTTACACAACGTGTTTATAGGTTAAGTTAGCAGTATTGCGACATAGAAAAATCATTTAAATTTGTCCATTATAACAACACTATGGCGTTAATGATAATTTATGTCAGTTATCAGTCACTGTTAAAATTTTGTTTGATGGTAGTTTTGTTAATTTGACATATTAAAAACATACAATTGGAAAAGTTTAAGCAGTGACATCTATCGATATTAATATTGACCAACAATAGTAACTAGCAGATTTATTCACGATTATGTCGCCTAATATTACTTCGTACAATGTTGAAAATGAGTCATACCCAACTTAGTTTGAATTAAACTATATCAATATGTTTTGAATGATCATGAAGAACTAAATTGTAAACAAGTTTTATAGCACTCTGGTTGTCATTATATATAAGAACACTCCAAATTTCCTATAAGATCATTCAGCAAATTTCTTAAGTATATGGCTTCTTTTGCGGCCTCGTTGAGATCGATATATTCTGCTTCTGTAGACGACAGTGCAACCGTTTTCTGCTTGCAACTTCTCCATGATATTGCAACCCCAGCTAATTTCAAGACATCCAGTATAGGATTACGTATCTTTTTTATTAGAGTCCCAATCAGCATCGACATAACCAATAAGATCTAAATTATTTTTCTCAAATTCATGGATGTTTTTTGTACATTTTAAGTATCTTAACCCATTAATGGCCAAAGCTGCATAAATGCAACCTTTTATTCATTTTTTTAAAACAAATAAGGCTCATGTTTTTTTTCTTCATGTGTTATACAGGGACATCTTTTTAAATCTGAACATAGTCCACACTTAGTCCCTATGTTCAATTTTAAAAACACAGGTCAATGCATATAATGTAATTATGATGAAGTTGGTAACCAATCTGACGTTAAAATAACTTTACATTTAAAAAATGAAAAGCTGAATTATTGTTATTGTGATAAAATAAATTAAAAATGTATTCAACTGAAGAAAAAATTCAAATAATGCATTTATACCATGCCAATCAGGGCATAAAAAATGTGTGAGGCCTTTTCGGTATTGTATCCCAATAGACCAATTCCATCGATTGGAACCATTTTCAACATTATTTTCATAATTTAATAACCACGGATGCGTCCAGTATAAACACCACAAAAGAAATAGAATAAACTATGTCTTAACAGAAGAAAATAAATTAAATATCTTATGCTATGCAGAAGAAAACCCAATGTCTTCATTCAGAATGACCAGTAGCTATTTTCGCATTTCTTGTTCTTCAATCCGAACAGCTGTAGAAGAATTTAAATATAAAGCTTACAAATTTACAAATCACCAGCAACTAAGTAATGGAGACAAAATTAAAGGAACTGATTTTTGCGAAAATATGTTTAATTTAATAAATTACAATCAAGAAATGTTAGAAAAAATAGTATTTACAGACGAAGCATCAGTTAGTTCCCACTGATTCTCTTCTTTTTCATGCCCTTTTGCGCTGTTATTCCTTTCCTTACAGATATTGGTCAAGGACTAATGCACACCTACAAAATTTAATAAGAACACAGTACTATCACAGAGTTAATGTGTGGGCAGGAATTATCAATAACACATTAATTGGTCCATTTTTCATAGAAGGAAATTCAAATTCTTTTTTGGAACTACGTCATACACAAATAATACCACAAATCCAAAATTTAAATGTCAATGATGCTGGTTAATGGATGGAGTCTCCCCACATTCCACTGCTATGATAACACCTTATTTATACGAAGTTTTTGAGGAGCGTTGGATTGGAAGATTTGGACCAACAACTTGGCCACCTCGGTCGCCAGATTCGTCCCCAAATGACTTCTTCCTTTGGGGGCATCTAAAAATGAAATTTACAATAATGTTATTCATGATATTGAAGAACTCAAAGATCGAATAAGGCATGCTTGTAATGCCCTTGACCGAAATTTTATCAGAGATGCTGTTCAAGGTTTTCATAATAGGCTGGCATATTGTCTAGAACATGAAGGTGGCCATTTCGAATATACTGAAGTTTTATCATGACTTACCTGTTCTTGTTACCTGATTAATAAATTTCTCAAACATTAAAGCTACATTTACATTCAATTTGAATGTGGCTTAGCACTGAAATCGGTATGCTTGCATATAGGAAATACATGATACCATAAATTGATAAAATGAATGTAAATGCAGCTTTATAATTTACTTTGCTTGAATCGTCTTGACATGTGATTTCGGCCATTTTTTATAGTTTGTGTTAAGTATAATTGGTTGCATAGCGAAGACCCGCAATGCATTGACCTGTCTTTTTTAAAATTGAACAAAGGGACTAAGTGTGTACTATGTTCAGAGTTAAAAAAATGTCCCTGTATACATCTTTAATAGTCCAAAGAGTACCATGTATTTTTGGTTGTTAAAAAATATACTCTTTTTAATTAAAAATAAAATTATACAAATGCCGTAATTTATGGATTTATATGCATGCTTAGAAAAATATACTTTTTCTTACTACACTACTAAAATGTATATACAATTAGTACTATAGATATTTGGGTCAATTTTAATTTTTGAAATTGTCAAAATCTATGTGTTTATGTAGAGGATGCATATACGCACCCTTGGCCGGTAATGGGTACTTAGGCTATGTGCGAGCTGAGACGAGTCTGAAATATGATTTGAGCGTTTAATGTTACTGTTTGCTTTGACAAGATAAGAAGGTGTTAGTTGTGCAAGTTTACATTATGAAGTGTTATCACTGTAAAACTGTAATTATTTAAAAGTGCTCGTAAGATTTTATTCTTTATTATTTTCTACGTTTTATTGGCTTATAGTTTTGATATTTGATAAAAATGAGGTAAGGCATATATTTACTTTTGTAGCTTATTTTTCTCTGTTTTAGCCAGTTTACAAAATGAGAAATGACAAGACCACTAAAGAGTTACTTGTGAGTGAGAAAACTCTTGGCTGAGGGAATTATCGAAACATGCTTGTCTCTATGGAGAGCGCAGGTAATTGTACGTAACTAAATCTGACAATGACAAGAAGTGAATGGTAGTAGATTTATCGTTTTACTTAATTAGATGCGTATCCATTGCCAAACATCGAAAGCATTGTTAATTCTGTCGCTCAACATAAAATTGGTAGGGGTCTATGCCTGTTTAGACGATATCACAGTTTATGGACATACCCTGTCAGAACATGAAACAAATTTGAAAAACTTTCTTCTTGCAGTACGAAAATATAATTTAACTATAAACGAGGAGAAATCAGAATAAAGCTACTATACATTATAAAGAATGACGAAATCAGACCGGATCCGTCAAGGTTAGAACCACTCAAATCGCTGCCGATACCTTCTGACCGCAATCGCTACAAAGAATTATAGGTATGTTTTCACATTATTCTCGATGGATTCCACGTTTTTCTGAAAAGATTCATCGCATTAACACTACTAAATCTTTTCCGCAAACTTCAGAAGCCATGACGACTTTCAGGAAATTAAGGACAATATAGCTGAGTATGTAGTAGTATCAATAAATCCAGATATCCTCTTCATTGTTGAAACAGATGCTTCAGAACACTCGGTTGGAGCTTGCTTAAGCCAAGCAGAGAAACCAGTAGCGTTTTTCTCTCGTACTCGTACGAAGCTTATGCTATAGTAGTGTCACATGAGTGACATGAACTATGTAAACAAAATAAAGAACGAGAAAATACTTAGATGGAGACTCGAGTTGAGCTGTTACGATTGTGACATTATATGTAGGCCTGGGCCTATATGTGTCTGTAGCAGACACAGTTTCAAGAATATGTTGCTCTATCAGTCAAAACGTGCTATATAATATAGATAGCGCTTTATATCACCCACGAATCACACGAATGGTCCATTGGTAAAATCGCGAAACCTCCCTTATACTACGCAACAGATCAGAGACATCAGTGCGACGTGCCCTGTTTGCGCTTAAGTAAAGCTAAGATTTCTTAAATCGCGTGGAATTTTTATTCAAGCTTCTAAGCCTATTGAACGGCTGAATATGGACTTCAAAAGCCCGTTGCCCTCAAATAGCCAAAATAAGTATCTGCTAGATATTGTAGGCGAATATGCCAGATTCCCGTTTGCGTTCGCTTGTCCTGATATGACGACCGGTACGGTTATAAAATGTCTGAACAGGTAGTTTACACTTTTTGGAATGCCTTCATTCATCCACACTGATCAAGGAGCAGCGTTTTCGTCAGCAGACTTTAAATCGTTTTTAAAATTACTAGGGATAGCGTTAAGCCACAGATCGCCTGAAGGAAATGGACAAATTGAACGATACAATGGAATTATTTGTAAAACAATTACACTAGATTTAAAATCAAAGCACCTAGAAATGAAAGATTAAAAAAAATGCTTAACTGACTCCCTACACACGATGAGATCGCTGTTGTGTACCTATACGAACTGCTCGCCATATAAGAGATTTTTTGCATGATCGGAAAACATCTTTGGGAAGCAAACACCATCTTGGCTAGTTCTTGGCCCTATCTTTGTCAAAAGCATCTTACAGCAAGAAAGCAAGAACCAAGCATGGAAGAAGCTGATTTGATACATGAAAACCCAGAGTACGCCTTAGTGAGGTATCCTTCCGGTCGAAAAGTAAATGTTTCCTTGAGACATATTGCACCCAGAGGAAATTAACTTTTGAAAGATGTTCAACAACGGAACTTTGCTGAAGTATCAGTGACGGAAAGAAGTGATGAGATGGAAGTGGATGTTTCTAACCTTAAGGTAAGGTATGAAGAAGGACGACCCATTGTAACCCGTCAATGCCCCAAGTATCTAAATGACTATGTTTCTCATTAAACCAGCTGGGGTGAATGTGGTGATTATTACATTCTTTGGTTACACCAATATATGTTAATTACTGTTATTGTTTACATATTGTTAATGTATCTGACTGTCAATGTCAGATGCTCAATTTTGCTTAATAAAGGCTAACTTACAAAGGTCTATTTCAATACACATAAGACTACCTAAGAATTATGATTATCATTAGAACTAAAAGCAAAATTTTCAGTTAAAGGAGTCACTACACTTTTACAGTTTTGCATGTTGAATCTTTTTAGCAACTTATCTGTATGTTGTTCCTGATCTAATCTTATACAATGCTCATCCCTTCTAATTCTCATTTCCAAAAACTGTTTGACCTCACCTGTCTTTTATGTGGATTTTGATTTTTTAATAATTCAGAACCCTGTGTATCATTTGAATAAATGAAAAAATCATCCACATGTAAAGCTATAATTGTCATGAGACTGTTATCACCTTCTTTGGTATAGACACGGTTCATAAACTGACTTCTTGTAACCAAACTTTAATAAAACGTTGTCAACTTGTTGGTTCCAGGCTCTCGGCGACTGCTTTAAACAGTTTAAACCATATATAGCTTTATTCAATTTGCATACTGTATGTTCATCACCAGGTTTAATAAAACCTTCAGGTTGTTTCATTAGTTTTTTTTTTTTAGAACTCCATTCAGAAAAGCGGTCTTAACATCCAAATGAACTAATTTTAAATCAAGTCTCAAAGACAATGCAAAAAGTAATCTTAAGCTAGCATACCTTATAACTGGTGCAAATGTTTCATCATAGTCTATACCTGGCTTTTGTTAGTAGCCCTTAGCTACCAGTCTAGCTCTATAGGTTATTTTATTGCCCGCATTGCATTTCTTTTTAAAAACTTACTTGCAGGATACCATATAATCACTTTCACTACCATCGACAAAGTCTCAAGCACTGTTATGCTCAAATGCCTCTAACAATCAATATCTGGTCTGCCAAGAGCTTCTTCCACTGTTATTGGTACATCCTCCAAGTTTAGGTCACCACCCGACTGGTACTTATAGATTTCCAACAGCCTGCTCTGTTGGAAAAAACAATGGTAAGTAGTCGCTGTCATCATCCTGGTTATCTTCTGCACTCTCACAGTTTGAACCAAAAGTCAGACCTTCTATTATCTCAAGATCTAATGATTCATTGTTTGCTTGGTCATTAGGCAACCAATCCCCCACTAAATCTGCTGCTGATGTCACTATAACATCTCTGCTTGTTATAATTTTCTTGATTTCAGGATTGTAGTCTGTAGCCTTTGACATTTTCAGAAAATTCGACCAGAATCATTTTTTTCTGTTTTCTTGTCAAACTTGAGTCTTTGTGGTTTAGAAACATAGACCATGGCATCACTACCAAAAATCCTAACATTACTCACATTAGGTTTTTTCTTATGCCATGATTTAATAAGTGTCATTTTCAAACCTGAAGCAATTGATCTATTGTGAGGTAAACAGTTGTATTTACAGCGTCAGCCCAAAAAGACTTGGCATCGAACAGAAGACACCTCACCTTCTCAACAATTGTTCGGTTCAATCTCTCTAGCATACCATTTTGCTCGGGTGTATCTGGATTAGTATACTTCTGTCTTAGCAAATTTTCAAATTCCTTGTTACAGAATTTCCCACCATTATCTGTCCTGAAATCCTTTATTTTTTTATCTAATTGATGTTCTGCACCTTGATGCATCATATTTAAATCCTTGTAATTAATATGTGCAAATCTTCTATGCAATATAATCCCTGTAACAGTCAAAGTAACTAAGCCTTGTTGTCCCGTATTGTATGTACTTCAGCCTGTATACATTTTCACAGCTTTCTGCTTCTGAAACTAACTTATTATTAGAGTCAAAAATCCTGCATACCTTTTCTTTGAAAATCACCCTGTCCCCATTCTTAATCTGCTGATTAACACAGGCAATAAATTTGTTGTAAATTTAGGCACGTCATTGCATTCTTAATGACAATATTGTGATCCTTGTTGACCGTACTCTTCAACTGTACATCACCAGAGCATATAAGCAGAATGGTTGACTTATTGGCTACCATTATCTCTTTCATGTCAATATCCTGCTGAACGTTCTCAAGTCAACATCTTTGAAGCACCCGAATCAACATACCAATCTAACTGATTAAAATTGCCACTACCTCCGCTTCTTTCTTTTCATTTTTCGTGCACTTATTCATGTAATGCATTTATAACACCTCACCTTACTTGTATCCATAGGGCCTTTTAGATTGAAATTTCTGCTTAAAGTTCATTCGTTTAACTTATCCCGATGACGTCATGTATGCATTAAATCACGAAATGACCGTCGTCTGTAATTTAAAACAAAAATATGAGCACTGATACCAACCTTTCCACAGAACAACTTTCCTTTATTTGCTTATACGTTGATTGAGGTTACGTACGCTCAACGGTTGGTTTGTTTCTTCGTTTATTCATTCCTTCTTGAGTTAATATTGTAAAAGATCGGTTCTTTTCAGAACCACATTACTTTCTAGTGTTCATTTAAGGTAAAGATTAATTCGTTTTACAGAAAGAGATAACATTTATGTTTTCATTTGTAGCACATCAACATGCCTCGTAGGTCAATTACCGTAGACGAATTGATCCATAACTTAGTCGAATACTTTAATAAAGAAAAACAGAACAACGGGCCCTTATCACCATTAACAGCAGTGCATGCAAGGGTTAGCGATGCTTTGAAAATTGATACGAAAACTATTTCTAATGCTTTACGATAACACAGATACAGAAAATCAAGTGTAGTGAACATTTAATTTCTTGTTTTTAATTGAATTCTTAACGCAAACAGTTTTCTCCAAAAAGTTAATAATAATCTATAATAATTACAATAATAACATACAATGTATGTTATTGTACATTAACATTATAATTTATAACAATAAATTATTTTCAACACAGTCATGTTTAAATGTGAATGGACAAATTTACGTTTTATTACATTATTGGTTATATTGTGTTTGAAACGATACTTTGAATAAGTTTAAAAAAGTACTATAATTCAATTACATTAAATACACCAATAATTTTGAATTGCAGTATAATAAGCTTCTACACAAACAAGTGTATAAATAAACACCGATGACTGAAATTATCATTACGTATTTTGCAATTCGAATGTTTTCTCAAAGCATAACGATTAGTAGCGTTCCTAAAAAATTCAATCTTTATGAATAAATCAAATAAATAACCATTAACTCACAAATGTATTGCCGTCAAAGATATATAATCGCCACTTTTATGTAGAAAAGTATTGGAACAATTACTTCCTTTCTTTGGAAGAGTTCATTGGTCTTAACCTACAAATACCTATTTACAAAATTTTTGCAACATTTTAGAATATATAATAACTTACCAAAATTCATCTGCTACGTTTTAAGTTTTATTGAAAATAATATGCTTTTATGTGCGTACATCTACGATACGTAAATAAAACTTTTGTCTTTTATTTGCAAACATTATGACATTTATATTTATGTGAAGTAGTTAAGTTAAAGTTGGTAATGTTGGTATCAAAACTGTTCGTATAAAGAAAACATAATTTGTTGTTAACGTTATCCTTGTTAGTTACTTGAGTTAATAAGAGCCATACAAAACGACACACTTGGAATAATACGTTAGCTAATAGTGTACATTGTATTCAATATGTAGAAAAGGATAGTCATACACAAGTGCGCGTTTGATTCATCGATCAATCAAACGAATGTCCTATAGTAGCAAATGCACCCCTAGCTCCTGTATTACCCCTGTCTTCTGCCATTTCAAGCAGTTTGGTTTTTATGACATCTGTTCTAATACTCATATGTACTGCTATGTTCGATAGCCATGATCATGCATGCATATTTTTCCGACAAGCTTTCCAAAAGCAATGACCCAACCCATTCCTCTCTAACGTAAAAACCACTTTTTATCAATTTTTGTGACGTATCTATCATTCCATTTATATAGCTTTACATAGATACACTACTCTCCAGTTTTAAGGAAATAAGCTGCTGGCCACTCGAACTTGCACATAGTGATTTTTAGGCAAAATTTAAAGTTAAATATTTTCAATAGCAATGCAAATTTTTGAACGCGGCTTGCAAATTTTAAGAGCTAGTTTTTTTCGGATTAAGCTGCATGACGTATATTTATCGTAGGACCGTAGTTTTATTATATATCCAAAGTTTATCTTGGAATTTCTTCAAATCAAAAAAAAAAAAAACTATCTATACTCCACTCACGAGATCGTGTACTAATAAATATCGTAACGTTCGAAAAAACAAAACGGCAGATTTTGACCACACGTGACAATGTTCTATCCTACAACGTTATTTAATTGTAAATTAAGACCAAATTTTTCAGAATACAAAAGTTTGTTAGACCAGCGTGATGTACCAGTGGTGTCGCTTTGAGTTGCATAAAAATTTTTCAGCATTAGGAATGCAAGAGGTGTGCAAAC
The DNA here is from genome assembly GCA_036346205.1 of Vesta saturnalis. NCBI lineage: Eukaryota > Metazoa > Arthropoda > Insecta > Coleoptera > Lampyridae > Vesta > Vesta saturnalis. The sequence goes on along the minus strand of JARFJB010001941.1, from coordinate 1,064,401 downwards.
TGGTATCTACAATTAAAGTAAATTTCATGAAAGACAATCAATTCAAATGCACTAACGAAAGTTGAATAGTTTAAATACATTCAATTACTGAGTAACGCTAGATGAAAGTGCCGAATTTTCAGTAAAAACAGTAATATAATACGGTCAAATTACTTGCACTTTAATCTGTTCATTATGTAGAGTCTGGTATTAAAACAAAATTATATTTCCAGGACGTGTTTCTAAATTCCGACTGCTAAAGGGGACACCTGCGCACAAATCACTACATATTGAGAATATAAGGAACGTTAGCAGACAAATTCCTGGAGAATGCGATGGATTCCAAGGTATATTTTTTTCGAATTCTTCACTGGATTACATGTAAATTCTTTTTTTAGCAAACTCTGAACGAGTTGCAGTACCTTTAAGTGGTCCTGGTGGAAAAATTGCAATATTTGAGTTAAATAAAAGGGGTAAATTACCAGACGGTGTTATACCTGCTTTAGTTCACGGAAACAATATAATGGACTTTTGCTGGGATCCTTTTGATAACCATCAGCTTGCAGCCGCCTGTGATGATGGAATGATAAAATTATGGCGTATACCAGAAAATGGCTTGACTGAACCTATTAATACTCCAGAACTGGAATTTAGCGCACATTTAGATAAAATATATTTTATAAAGTTTCATCCGTTAGCTCAAAATGTCTTAGCTTCAGGATCATATGATATGACTGTGAGGATATGGAATTTAAGTAATACGAATGAAAGTATTGTATTAGATGGTCATACAGAACATATATTTAGCTTTGCTTGGTCTCCGTGCGGAATTTATTGCGCTACTGTATGCAAAGATGGAAAGATTAGAACTTATAGACCAAGAAAGAGTACTATGCCTATTCACACTGGTAGAGGCCCTGTTGGAAGCAGAGGGGCGAGAGTTGTGTGGACTTTGGAAGGAAGTTTTCTTGTTGTTACCGGGTTTGATAAAGTTTCAGAAAGACAAATTATGGTTTTTAAAGCTAATGACTTAACCACTCCATTGAACACAGTTGGTTTAGATGTATCTCCTGCGATTTTAATCCCGTTTTACGATGAGGATAGTTCCACAGTATTTTTGACTGGTAAAGGCGATTCGACAATCTACACATATGAAATAACGGAAGAAGCCCCTAACATTTGCCCTTTAAGTCATCATAGATGTAGTAGTTTACATCAAGGTTTATCATTTTTACCAAAGAATGAGTGTGATGTCGGTAGTGTTGAATTTGCCAAGGCTTTAAGATTAACGAATAATACAATAGAACCTCTTTCATTTACCGTACCACGAATTAAGGTAGGAATAGTTATTTTATATGATACGTACTGTATATTAATTTTTGTTAAACTTAGATGGAACTATTCCAAGATGATCTTTTTCCACCTACGAAAGTAATGTGGAAGCCAACACTTAGCAGTTCAGAGTGGTTTGCTGGGAAAGATAAAGCACCGCAAAGAATTAGTTTAAAACCTGATGGAATGGATTTGTGTAAGTTAATCTCTCAATATTTTATTGAGAGATAAAAAATGTTGAGATAAATTTATTCAAGTACATTTCATATAAAGCATGTTAACACATTGACTGCCCACACTTAACCATGTTTGATGGGCCACATGCAACATCCATGTGTGATAGTACAAATTTGTCTACTATGCTCTGTGAGTCTTACACGTTTCATAATAACTATGTATGCAAAGCTTACGCTGTTTTCCGTATTTATACACTAACAATTATATTAAATTTTTGGCAATGTTGATGGATTCTATTTATAGGTTATTGCGCCGAGCATGATGTGTGCTAATTTTTTTAAGGTGGATACTTTTTGATTTGCCAATAATTGATAAATTCCAAGAACTTATCTTCTCCGCACTCACGAAATTCGGTAGATGTGTGTATTGTGATTGCGCTTAAATTTTTTACAAGAACCAAATTGACATCTATAACGGGCGTGTCTCGTTCCTAAACAGTTAAATACTTTTAAGGGTGATTGAACTTGAGTTGTGTATGATTTTACTGAGTAGGCTACAATCCCATCTTTCACAGTCAGGTAGTATTAACTTAACATCCCTAAGACTATTTAGACTATTTTAGAAAAGTTTAAGATTGTGGTGGCACTTAGAGACAATTTTTACTTAATTGTGTGTCATTAGAGCAAACGCCAAATACGAAGACACCTGCGCAGAAATCGAATATTGCATTAAAAAGAAATGGAATAATGATATGAGCGAGAAGTAGATATTATGTTCCGTCAACAAAATGTAGTGTTGTTTATTGTTTTCTAACCTCATTTTTCGTGCCCGTTTTTATAAATTGTAAACAGTTTTTTTCAAAACTCCTTCCGTTTCAGCACCTTTTATTTACAAGTTGTATTTGTAATACACAGTAATATGTATTAATATAATATATTGATTTAGATCGTTGTTTATAATGGGTGATGTGTGTACATCGTCTGATAGTACATCAAACGTTCCAGCAAAGAAGCGGCGTGTCTTATCGCTAGATGTCCGCGAAATTATTTGGAATGTTTATCAGTTTCATAAAAATATGAATGAAGGTATGTCATTATTGTACGATTAACATCTGTCAGTTTTTTCACGATTACATTTCTTTACAGTTAACGTTCTTGATATCGTTGTGAAAGCAACTGGAGTATCTAAAAGTACCGTCGTTAGAATTATTAGAGGAGGGAGTACAATTCAACGTGGTGAAATAGAATCGTTGAAGACTTCTAATAAAAGAATGAAAACCGCACCAAGATCATCTGTCGATAATTGTGGGGAACAAGTCAATCGAAGCATTGTACACAATTTTCATATATCACGGAGAAACGACGACCAACCGTCAATGCTATCTATCTATAAGATGACGCATCCATTGGTTTCTCTGGGAAGGAAACGTCTTTAAGAAGATTATTAAATAGAATAGGTTTTAAATGGAGGAAAACCGTTGACAATTGTAAATGTTTAATGGAACGATACGATATACGATCTTTACGTTGTGCTTATATACGAGCAATAACAAAGTATCGAAGAGCAGGGCGACCCATTGTGTATACAGATGAAACATATATACATGCATCGCATACAACGCCACATTCCTGGGTAGATGATTCTAACAAAGGTTTAAAATGTCCAATCGGTAAAGGTCAACGTCTTATAATAGTACATGCTGGTGGTGAAATGGGATTTATCAATAATGCCCTCTTAGTTTTTAAATCTGGCTCAAAAACAGGTGATTATCACGACGATATGAACTTCATTAATTATAAACGATGGATTGAGCACCAGTTATTACCGATTTTGCTCGAAAAGTCAGTTATTGTTATGGATAATGCAAGTTATCACAACACGTTAGCAGTTAAACATCCAACTTTTAGCAGTAAAAAGATGGAAATGATAACTTGGTTACAAGAACGAGGGATCGCACATGATGAATCCCAAACAAAAGTGGAGCTGTATGATTTAATAAAATGTAATAAACCGTGCTACATGGAATATTCATTGATGCTTTATTTGTGAAACATGGTCACTCTGTATGTCTACTACCTCCATACCACCCGGAGCTAAATCCAATAGAAAAAATATGGGCCATTGTAAAAGCTTGGGTGGCATCGAGAAACACAACTTTTAAATTAGCCGATGTTGAACAACTAACTCGTGAAAAGTGTTCGATGGATTTGGAGAGCCACTGGCAAGAAGTGTGCCGTCATGTTACTGAAATTGAGGAGGAATACATTAATAAAGAGCATATTATGGATGTCGTTTGTGAGGAATTGATTATACGTAGGAGTGGAGACTCGTCGGATGAATCTGATTTTATATCAGATTATGATAACGAAGAAATAAGTGTAGAGTAATTGTGTAATATTTTATTGTATTTATATTGTTTTTCACATTGCACATGTGTTGTTCATGTTCTTAGATATGTTTCTAAGGCACTTTAACTTGTTAAGCACTTTTTAAACACTTAGTCTATGATCTGCCAACATAACATCTTTGTACCATAACCCTTTTTATAGTTCGCAGAGTTTTTATGCATTGAGCCAATTATTATACATGTTCTACACATTAGGATTATTGTACTTCATGTAATCAATATCTATTATGTGTTTAATTGCTTAATTATATTGATTTATATGTGAAATTTCTTATTTATCTTTAACACACTAATATGTATCGTGTTGACCTTTTTAACATGCTACTGCCATAGCTCAATGCTTTTATGAATACACATCATTGTGCAAACCCCATAAAACCTGTTTTGTTGTATAAAAACCATCTGTTTATGTTCATATACTATATTTTCCTCATAACAAATTATATTAACTTCTTCAACTTTATTTGAACTTGCATACTATCTAATATTTGAATTCCATAAAACTTTACCCCCTCTATTACACCTATTTATAACCATCACATTATAAAACTGTTTAGACACGAATTATTTACCCCTAGTACTGTGGTTAATAATTAAAATGCAAATTACAACATTTCCGTGTAAATTTATGAACAAGTAACATAACCTTATATTTCACTTTTTACAATTAAATAAATGTTTTTTTTTTTGTTTAAATTGTCCTAATTATAAAATATAAACATCATAATTAAGACGTTATTAACTAAAAAACGTAACTTTTACTTTTCTTAAAAACACTAATATTTTCCGGTTGAATAGTACACGGTCACGTGATTTTTTCGCGTAGCTTGGTGTCTTCGTATTTGGCGTTTAGTCTAGTTGCGAATTCTATAGTAAGTGTAAGGCGTTTGAAACCACCTTGCAATTATTTTACTTCTTATATCGACACCCCCAATTTCCACTGCAGTTGGCTTGGCAACCTACTTGCTTCGGTTGACCTGCACAACGCCCAGTGCGGTTTGATCGTGTAACAATACATGTATTTGAAAAGTACAAAAATCCATCATTTTTTCATCAATGTCGTGTAATAAGTCGTTTGTAAATTAAACAGATGAAATTTTTGGCAAAATGTGTGAGTGTTTATTGTTTCGAGTGCGTTAGCACGAGACCAATTTTGAAGCAATAAATTATTAATTAGAGTGTGCATTACTTTGACGAACAAAATAAACGTCAAAGTTTATGTCAATTTGACATTTTACCGGAAGCCAATTAAATTTCACAGGAAGAGAAAGAAATTGTAGGCAATATTCCGCTATCGGAATTGTCGCACAATTATGCTCTGATTGGTCGAAATATAAAAAATACTAAATTTGTAACTGGTTGATAGTCACATAAATTTTTTACATTTTCCCATCTAGTCGCAACATCTAACTTTAAAAAATTGCTACATTGGCTTATTAAGTGCGGTCCCTTGCAAAAATTTCAATTGTAGTTGCTATTTACAGATATATTTAAAGACAAAATGTTCTGTATGGATGGCCTATTGCGATTTAAATTTTATGTACTTTAACCACTGCATTGTAATGTTTTAAGTAAATCCGCTTTATTGTTCAAAAATTCAAGGAATTCTTCGAGTGTTGGCAAATCTCCTTTACTATTGTACTGATTCCAGTCTGGGTATGTAACCTTGTCTAACTTCTTTGAGATAATATGAATTATGGAATAGTCCCCACAACTTTCCCTTTTCTAACTTTAGCCCCTCTAATGTGGTTAAATGTTTAGATAAGTTATGTAACAAAAATCTATATTGTTTAGAAAATTCCTTTTGCATTGATTCTAAATTGGAAATAGACTAAGTGATTATTAATGAGCATTTTCTTGTTATCAAATCGTGAACATAACAAATTCCAGACGTAGTCATAATTGTTTACTAAAAATTCTACATTACCTACAATACGTTTTGCATACCCTTCAAGAGAAGCCCTTAAGAATTGAAATTTTTGTGGATTGGTCAACTCATTATTTGTATGTATCATCGATAAGAAATGTTTTAAATTCAAGCCAATAGTCATAATCACCTTTGAAAGTCGGCAATTTTATTTTTGGAACAATAAAACCTTGCAATGAATCCTTAACATTATTGGAATTGACTTGCGTGTTTGAAATTGGGGTATTTTCTTGAGGCCGTGTCTTCTACTACGCGAAAATGATAACCTCAATCTGCCTAAAAATGGAAATAAAAAGGAAACTTAAAATCTACGGTAATCTAGGATCCTCGCAATGGATTGTAGAGTACCGTAGCTTGGATCTTAGGTTATCGTAGATTTTAAGTTTCCTTTTTATTTCCATTTTTTAGGCAGATTGCGGTTATAATTCGCCAAATTTCGCGTGGTAGAAGACGCGGCATTTTCTTTAGGGAGTGTCTACTGCACTGTCCAGACAGAACACCAAAAAAAATTAATGAACTGTTGGACAGCATAGTAAGATACATTGCAACACTGTCTAGGCAGTGCAGAATTAGGCATTTTCAACTGACGTCACAACGCACGGTTACTTAATAGAAACGGTTGCCTCGTAAGTCGTCGAGAAGTGGGGAGGTACGTCAGCGCCACGTCACGAGTATGCCCAGCCCACGGTTAAGTCCAGCCGGCGCACGGTTAGTAACATAGAAAAAGAATATAATTACTTATATTCTTTTTCTATGGTTAGTAACCGTGCAGACGGCGTGTGCGAAGTGGAAGCGGTCACTGCAAAATTTTAAAAGCCGTAGGTTTTTGAAATGTGCTGTTGTTGTTTGAAGCGTTTACATTTGTTATAATTCGCAAAATTCTAGTTATAAGTGCGTGTTTATTGTGTTTATTTATATTTGACTTTAATAGTGATTACATTCAGTAATTAAAAAGGTACAATATTATAATAGCTATAGTAGAAAAACAAAAAAAAAAGTTGTAGGAATTTTATTAACCGTGCATTTAAAATAATTTTAGGTAAATTAAACATGACCGGAACGATTTGCAGTGTCGCGATATGCAAAAGCAACGCGGAAAAGGCAAAAAAAGTTAAGGAACAAATTCGTTTTTTCTCATTTCCTAAAGATCGATTATGAAGGAAAGAATGGGTTCGATTGTGTTACCGAAAAGGCAAATTCGACCCGTCAAATAAACAAATTTGTAGCAAACACTTTGGGTTGGATCAATACGAAGACGTGATACAAGCAAAATTAATGAATAATTTACCAAAAAAGTTGAAAGAGACAGGTAAGTAATTCTCAGAGGAAATAAATTTCTACGTTAATTATTAAAACTAATTTTACCCTAGCAATCCCTTCATTATATTTACTGCCACTACCTGAAAAGGAACGGACAGACAGAAGCAGAAGGCTGAAAAAGAAGGAACAAAAAGCAACCGTTCAAGAACTTTTAATTATGAATAAAGAGATACAAAAAGTCGACTCTTCATATGAAATACCAGGTACTAGTACATATGATCCATACACTGTATTAGAAAGAAGATATAGTGAAGTTATCAAAGAGAACCGGCTTCTGAAAAGCAAAATTTCACATCAAGAAAAAGATTTGGAACTCCTGACAGAAAGAAATAAAAGTTTGCAGAAGTGTGTTGATGAAAATTGGGGAGATTTAGAAATTAAAGTTAGGGAACGTTTTTCAGAATTTCTAACTCCAAATCAACTGGATATTGTATTAAAGAAAAAAACGAAAGCAAGATGGACCACTGAAGAATTATCCAAAGCATTTACTACAAGATATTTCAGTAAACGTGCTTACATTTATCTCCGGCAAACACTGAAATACCCCCTGCCGGGTATCTCAACTCTACAACGTTGGGCAGCTCAGATAGACTTAAGACATGGTTTACTAAAAGATATTCTCAATGTAATGAAGCTTTACGGTAAAGACAAAACTGATCGTCAGAGATTAACAGTTCTCTCTTTCGATGAAGTCAAAGTGACTTCTATGGTCGAGTACGATCAAAAATTAGATGAAATAGTCGGCCCACACAATTACATGCAAGTAATAATGGCAAGAGGACTTTTTGATGCATGGAAGCAACCAGTGTTTGTTGGATTTGATACTAAAATGACTAAATCAATTTTAGAAGAAGTAGTAATTCAATTAAACAAAATTGGTTACAACGTTGTGGCTTGTGTGTCAGATTGTGGGGGCGGAAACATGGGTCTTTGGAAAGATTTGGACATAACGATTGAAAAACGTTCTATTTTCACCCTGTCACAAAGAGAAATCTATTTTTTGCAGATGTGCCACATCTCTTAAAATTAACAAGGAACTGGTTTTTGGACCATGGATTTATTTTGGAAAATCAAACACTAATAACAAGAGAGCCAGTAAACTATTTAATTAAAGAAACAACCACAGAAATCAGTTCTTGCCATAAACTTATGCCAATTCACATTACTTGTGAGAGATCGCAAAGACAAAATGTAGCGTTAGCAGCTCAACTCATGTCGCACACTACTGCAACTGCTTTGAAGCACTATTTGCCTGGTGGAAACAAAGAACACGCCAGAAATGTTGGAGAGTTCATAGAACTAATTAGTAAATGGTTTGACACTATGAATTCTTATACACCATCAGCAACAGTGATTACAAAGGTCCATTTCAGTATAAACTTACAAAACCAGATGAAAATTTTGGATGATGCTAAAGTGACTTTTAAAACTATGAGAGTTATCTCAAAAAATTGTTTACAAATATTCCAAAAGGGCGTTATTATTTCAACCACTTCCCTGCAAGAGTTGTTCAAAGATTTATCTACGAAGTATGAAATTTCTTATATCTTAACCCATCGACTAAATCAAGACTGTCTTGAAAATCTATTTTCACAGGTAAACAGTGAGTTAACTTTTTCCAACTAAATGGATTTCTTATAGATTCGCACGAGAGGCGGCTTGCATGATCACCCTGCGCCACTTAATGCTTTGTATAGGCTCAGAATGATTCTTCTTGGTAAGAATCCCGGAATAGTACAAACGAACACTAATGTGCAGGTAACATTGGAATCTGGAGAAGAAGAATTTATATTAGCCGGTGCTTTTAAACAAGCTGCTATAGAAACAAATCTACAAACAGAAGAAGCTACTCAGTCCGAGGCAATGCAAGTAGAAGCAGATGAGGAATATAGCACAAGTGATTGTTCAAGCAACACAACAGCATCTACTGTACATAGTTCTGTTCACACATCATCAGAAAATGATGGTTTGGTGTATATCGCGGGCTACTTGGCAAAAAAATATGTCAAAGAATACCCCAATCTTGGCAGCTATACTTACAAAAATGAACCGATTACGCTGTATTCGTCCAGTATACCATCATGGATACAAAGTTTGTCTTTTGGTGGCTTAACACAACCATCTTCATCCTGGCAAAAAAATGTCCAATGTATGGACAAATTGTTTATAAAACTCCACCGCAAAGATTTTAGATTTACAAATAAATTTATACAAAAAACTACAAATTATATATTTAGAAAATTATCAGATGTTCCTCGTCAGCTTGTTAAGGCATTTGTTAGGCAGCGAACATTTATTCGAATAAAATATATAAACGAGCAACGAAAGCAAAACTCTTATCTAAAATATAAAAGGTGAAGCACTGATGAAGGAAGGAAATATGCTAATAAAATGAACAAAACTGCAACTTAGAAGCACACTTGCCGTTTGTGTATCTGTTAAGGAACGACATTTGTTTGTATTGTTTACAGAATAAATATATTTCTATACAATGTTTAATTTCTTTGAGTATACCTTCTTTTGTTATATAAACAAAAAATAGATAAATATAATTTTTCTAGTCGAATTATAAGGCAAACGTATTTGCCTAATATATTTTTTTAATTTATTATTATCGGTGCCTTATTATTGCAAGCAGATTTTTTATTCCTGGAATAGTGTGCAATATGGTTTCTTTATTTAATTTTTATCTAAATACAAGATTAATTCTACATGTATATTTCCAGAATCAAGATTGCTAATCTCTAGATCGTACTACAATTTAACCGAACATTTAATGAAATGTTTTATTATATAGGGATTTGACGTTATTAAGTCATTTAGAAAATTGCGTAAATTGTTAAAATATCATTCCTAAACAAATATTAAGAAAATATTACATTTTAATTGTTGCAAGTTCGACGGCAGCGAAGACAGCGGCAGCGAGTGAACCCGTATCTTATACTCGTATAAGCACGAAACTTGAATCAACATACCTGTGACGTATTCCCGCCCCTGCTCCCATTGGCCAAAAGTTACGAGGCAACCGTTCTATTTAAGTAACCGTGGTCACAACGTGCATGTGACCTTGCCTGATGTTGGACAACTTTAACACGTTCTTATGGGATGTGATTGTTTTCTGACAAACAAAATCGTAGGCGGTGAAAATGTTTCTGTGCTAATATTTGTAGATGAGGATTATATTGATACAATTCACCAGAAATACGTGATTGAAGTGAACAATTATCCTACATAATATTGAAAACTTCGTGCGATTTTTACGTTAGTTATCATCAAACTTGTCAAACTATAAGGCTTTCAATATAATATTATCTACAAAATGAATTGAACCTTATATCAGAATAGCACCACAAGCAGTTATTACAAATAACTTCAATCATTTTTTGATAATGTTAATAAAACTCAGGTTAAATTTAGATTTTACTTTGTTTTCTTGTACAATTAATGTTAGTATCTCAACTATTTCTAGAATTTTCTATTCGATACTAAATGTAATGTACTTAAATTATGTAAATTTATTATATGGCGTTAAGAGACAAATTAATAAAAGCAATGCCACCTTGTTTTAAACAGGCATTTGGCAATAGAAGTACCATAATTATAGATTGCTTTGAAATTAAATTGGAAAAAACAAAAAAAATTGGAAATACGGTGCACAAGTTGGTCTGCCTATAAACATCATAACACTATCAAAGTTCTTATAGGGGTAACATCAGCAGGCGTAATATCTTATATTTCACAAGCATATGGTGGAATCACTTAAAGCCATTTTTTCTGGAATTTACCAAACTTCACATAGGCTTTACTTAATTACAGCAAGTAACAAAATACTTACAAATTTCTATTGCAATGTCATAAAGGCACGAATACGTGTACATCAAATCTAACCCAACTATAATATACACTGGTAATGTTCACTAACTAACTATGAAGTATCTTAACAATATATACTAACACTACAATAAGTCAATTACCACGATTTTTTCTGGAGAAAACACTCAAAAATCACAGCAAAACACGTAGGTTCCTATGTAACACTAACACAAGTTGTTCAAGATCAGCTGTTAAAGGCGGAGCTTGTGACGTCAGTGTGACGTACTTGAAAATGCCTAATAAAGGGAGTTACTTCACTGTCCAGATAGAACAACAAAATAAATTAGTTAACTGTCGGACAGCGTAGTAAGGTGTATTGCAATGCTGTCAAGGCAGAGTAGAATAAACTATTGTTGCACTATTCACAAATTTAATTTATCACAAAACATTGAATTCGTACTAATAGAATGCGCGTGGATGTAGGTCTGTACTTGGGACCCAAAGAAATTTAAAGTCCCACATAGGCAGAGTATTATCACGTGTAAATGAGTATTTTAAATTATTTCAAAAACCGATAGTGTGTTAAGCAACTACTAGGCGGAATGAGCAACAAAATATTTTTTGCTTATCAATTAATCAGAATTTCACACTGACAAATGCCTATAATAACCTAACATAACCATCACACCATGCCCTTACGGGGTACAATCCCTGCCTCTTATTTATTTTTCATTCCTTTCTCTGTATACCTCCCTAGCTTCCGCACGATTTATACATTGTCTCTGACATGTCCTTTTAAAATTCCTTATCTTTCTTTTATCATGCATTCTACTGCATTCGGCCACCAGGCCCGGCCTTACTTTTAAAATCTCCCACATATATTTGCTTCGTTAATCTTGCGTTGTTCATTCTCTCAATGGTGCCAAACCAACACAGTGTATTACTTTTATACCTATCCATTATCGTGTTTTCCTCGCCACATTTCTTCATTGTACGCTCATTCTTTATCTTATCCCTTCTCGTTTTACTACATTCACTTCTCAGGAATCTCATACCCATGGCATTTATTTTTCTTTCGTGCTTTTTTTGACATACCTATGTCTCACTTCCTTACAGTACTAATGGAACAAATCCGCCATATAGATTGCTCGTTTCGAAGATAGGCTCATACTTTCGTTTCTCATTATCGTCCACATACTTCCAATCATTTTCCTTCCAGCATTGACCTTTCGACCAATCTCGCCATCCATTGTACCATCGGCAGTAAACATTCGACCCAGATTATACCAACTCGTCCATTTGTTCCACAATTTCATCTTGCAGAGTAAATACTCTACTCTCCTTTCACCTTCCTGATTGCACACCACAATCTTAGTTTTGTTCAGGTTTACCTTTAGGTCCATGCTCTCACAGACTATATCAAACTTCCTCAGAGCAGTTTGTAGTTCATCCGCACTGTCACTTCATAAGACTGTGTCATCTGCTTACACTAGAACTCGTAAATTTACACCATTTGTATCGGTACATGCTTGCCTAACACATTTATCTATGTATATATTGAATAACCACGGTGACATCTCACAGCCTTGTCGCACTTCTTGCCCAATATTATAGTATTTAGTCACATCTCCTCTCACCCTATCACATGCCCGGCTACCCTATATACTGCCCTTATTCCATTTATTAGACCTTTACTTACGGCATATTCATTTAATATTTTTCACAGCTTCCCCCTATTAACTTTGTCATATGCTTTCTCCAGATTTACAAATCCACAGTACAGCTTCCTTTTTACATCCCAAATCTTAGTTTGTGTAGTTTCTCGTACTCTATCAATCAGTACTCTTCCAAATACTTTACCAGGTACACTGAGCAAACTTATTCCTCTGTAGTTCTTGGAATCACTCTTTTTCCCCTTACCCTTTACAGTGGTACAATGATCGCGCTCTTCCAATCACTCGGCACTTTTCCACACTTAAGGCATACATTGAATAATTCACACAATCTTCGTATAAGCTTTGCACCTCCATACTTTAGTATTTCACCAGTGACTTTATCTACGCCAGGACCTACTTTTTACTTCGTTTTTTAAGCTGTAAGATTTTTTGCTTAAGCATTATGTTTTGCTTCTTGTATTTGCACAGAAAACTGGCTTTGTTTTGTATCTGCTCTAACTTTAAATCAAATACTTCTTTCTTTAGAATTACAACTAAATCCCTGGAAATTTCATGGTCCTGTGTAGAAGTTAATGCATGGGCATCTGAAGTTTCGAAGTTAATGTATCCCTATTGACAATCAGTTGCATTTCCACCTTAGTTTTCTTTTGCCTAAAAAAGACACAAACTATTGCTAAACATCTTTGTTAGGTAAAGAAGGAATGAATGAAATTAATAAGTAACAAAATGTAACATACCTGGGCTCCTGGGAATGTATCTCTCGACTTTTTCTTTACATAAATAAAATTGAGGTTATTATAATAATTAAAATTTACATACCCTTGACTGAGTAAATTTTTGTTTCTAAATCACTGAATTTCAAAGTGGTCAGAACACACAACATAAGCCTTAAAAAAAGATTCAGGTTGTTTTGTTTTCAACAGTTCATCCAGATCCGATCACTTGCAGGCAGAGTTGTCGCAATTACTTTTAATAAATAATTCAATTATAATTACCAATTACTCTTCTAACATAGTATTGATTTCAATTACCAATTACTAGCATGTGTGTCAAAAGTAATTCAATTAATAATTAAAACTAAAAGTAATTGATTCTTTTACCAATTACTCTATTTAAATTACTGGATTGAATTCAATTCTTTCTAAATGTAATCCAATCTCTTTTGGTAATCGAATTACTCTAATGTAATTGAATTACTCCCCATAATCCCAATTACGTTTGATATATTTAAATTACTACCACTCCAGAAACAATAAGAATAATACATACACATACATATTTGGATAATAAAAGAAAACAAATAGTGGAACATTTTTTTATTGAAAACAAAGAGGCACAATGTAACGGTATTTCGGAACATAAACAAAATTAAAAGAAATTGTACTTTGTTGAATTTGATTTTAATACTACTAACTCTTCGAAATGTCTGTCTGAAAGAGCATGTCTTCTGGGGTATTTATGACCTCTGCGAAAGAAAACAGTCTTTCAACGGGAGCAGAGGATGGCAGACATATGTTGAATTTGTAGAAAAGTCTTTTAATGAAGGGATATTTATGTAGCGATTCAATTTCCATGGACGGGTCATTAAGGTATTGAAGAATCTCCAACTCAATCTTCTTTTTCATATTTGTTCTATCACTTCTATCTTTGTTTTTATTCATCGTTTCATTTTCAGTGTCAATGTCTAATTCAAAAAACTCGTCAACAACATGTTTGCGTTCTTCATTGACCTCCATTACATTATCTTCTAAATTCATATATTGTGCCTTTTCAAGAATCAATGTTGTAATAGTTTCTGACAGATCATCTTCTATAAAGCTTTGGAAGCAAGTTTTCCATCTCAACTTGAATTGTGGCAGTGTGAAAGATGCAATAGTTGCCTCTTTTGCTTCAGATGTCGAAAAGTTGAAATAGGCACTAAAACGTTTTAGTAATCCATCTCGACATGCCTCCAAAACTGCACGAGTAGCATTCATAGTATCTGATTCCATTCGAGTAAGCTTTTTATAGAGAGACCCCAAACACGACAATAAATAACCAAAATAGTTATGTTGATCGCCCTGTAGAATATCTATGGCATTTGCCAGGGGCTGTAATATTGCACAGTACTCGGTCAAATATTCCAGTTTCGTATCTTTAAACATTTGGTCCTTAATGCTGAGCTTTTCAAAGACCTCTTGTAATTTTTCTCTGTCTTTTAGAATTTGAGCTGTTGAGTCATACATTGAATTCCATCTTGTGGGGCAAGGATAACTCAATGTATGACCGAGCATTTGCTTTATTACTTCACTCGTTTTTGGCTTTCCAGCCATTTTTCACAAAACATTACATTTGGCAATAGCATTGGTGTGTCTGGTTCGCAAAGTCGTATTTTTCTGTATTGCATTTTTGACGTCAACAGTAGCTATAAGATTCAAAGTGTGGCTTGCACACCTAACGTGCTTCGGTAATATATTATTTGATAAATCCATGAACTCAACTTCACTGTCCACATCATCATTTTCATTAACAATGTTACCCGTGGGTCCAAACTCTTTAAACGCCTTTACAAAATTTGATCCATTGTCTGAGATAGTTGCCACTAATTTATCGTTCCTTAGATTGAATTGCAAATGAATATCTTCTAGCATTTCTGTGATCCTGTCATACGTGTGACTTCCAGTGAATCGACGACAAGCAAGAGCTGCAGAGCACCTTTCGAAGTTTTCATAATATGCACTTATCCAATGTGCGGTGACACCGAAAAAACTACGATGTTTAGTAGACCAAACATCCGCAGTCGTACCAACATAAGAGGCCTGATCTAAGTCATTTTTAATACGAGTCACGTTTTCACGAAAATAGTCTTAAATTTTTTTACAGTTGTCCTATGCATAACATTTACGCTCATTCCATCGAAAAGGGAAACAAAAGCCGGATTGTCTACAATGCTTATAGGTGACATTGTGCTCTCAATGAAATTAACAATTCTTTTATCGAATACAGTTTGATTCAAGAAAATATTACGATTTTTAGGAAAGACTTCAGTTATTTTCCTTTGTTCGGAATACCGGGATCAGTACTGGCGGTGTTATCACTATCATAAATAGAACTGTCATTGTTTATTCTTTTTAAATATGACTTTTTCAATTGTTTGTAAATGTAATCATCCAAGGCTTTGTTGTAAATTTTTCTTAAATGCTTTAAAAAATTTGTTGAAACGCCCAAAAATCGTTTTATTATAACCTCTTTTGGTAAGCACAGCTGGCATTGCCCTTCAACTTTTTTCTGTTCCTCATTAATGGTAGTAAGTTTGAAAAACTTTCCGTCTAGATAGGGATACTTTTCAGTGTTGAACATTGAATATTTGTGATGTGTTCCTTTTGTACCTGTTGAAGGGTTGACTGGAATGTCAGAAGTTGAAGAACCCGAAAAAGAGGTCGTAACGTTTATGGAACTGGAACTACACGAAGATCCTTGCGATTTTGATTGCTGTTCTATAGGCTTTTTTGAATTTACATGGAAGAAATCGCTAATAACCTTTTTCTTCTGGCAATTTTTGTCCCTTTGTGGCGTATATGAGGGGTCTTCAATGTCTGAGACATCTTCAAAATTTATTTCAGAATTTTCAGAGTGAACGTCAACCAGAAACTCTGCACATACGCGCATACTTAAGTATTTTGGTAACTTTATAGAATAAGCCTGTATAGTCAGAATAGTCAGATTTTATTCACATTTCGGTTCTCTGGAACGATCATCAACTTTGACGTTTTAAATACGGATAGGGACTTTTATTTCAAATTTACACGCCGCACCTAAACCCAGTTACGAATCGCATTTATTTAAAAAAAAAATATTTTTTTACTTCCTAATAAATTCCTACGCAGCTCCATCTCTCTCTAACACCTTAAGGTTTATGGAAATATGAAAATTTCCGAGATCGCAATATATGCCCCACCAGTTTAGGACACACTGTATATCATTTATTAATATATTTAACCGACTATGTATACCTATCTAATATCTTATGCTTTCCGAGATTCCTGTACTTAGCAATTAAGGTCGAATTTGTAACACGTAACGCCCTGTATTAACTATTGTGTAACACTAACTCACATGAATACTTTTCAATTTCTTTACTTCTTTGTTGAAAAATAAAAAGCGAGTAGCGACGGATGTAAACGATTAGATTTTCCATTATGTGAATATCTGAATATGAATATAGGATAGGGTGGTGAAATTAATTATTGTATTTTATCTATACTATCGCGGAGTTAAAAATAATCGTATACATCGAATCGAATTGCGAGTAAAACTGCTTATATAAATAATTCATTCTTTTTTAATTTTGTAATTTAATAATTACATATTATCAATAAATTTATCCAAATTAAGAACGAGTTAAAAATAATAGGTAACAAATTTTCCATAATAATTAATATGTCTGACTAACGACAATAATACACTGCATTCTACTTACCAGAGATGTGGCATATTGATATTCATCTGTCATCGTCGTTAACAATAATATTATTATTCAACTACTGATAAAGTAATAATAAGTACTTAAGTAGTAACTGTATAAACAAATAAAATATTTTATACTATAGTACACGTCACAATATTCTTAAACTGTTTACTGGAAAGTTCAATATTAAATGATCCTTGGTCTTGGATAAAAATTTCATCCTGTTCTTTAGTCTATTTATTTCCAAGATAGACAGGACGCGCGACGTAAACAATGCTATTGGCGCGATCATCACGTGATCAGCCGCTTATTGGTCGTTTAGTCGAGCTCGAGCCGAAGAGTGAGAACCTGCCGTCGATGGCGTCAAGGTCGACGCGTCTTTGTTGCTGGACTGCTTAATCGCAACGCAAGTTGCAACATAGCAAAACTGCAGTCACCGAATTTAAAGCGGCCCGCCGCGTTTGATTTAAAGCTGTTTTTTGTCGATGGCCAAGATTCCGACAGTTTTTTTGATGGTCTAAACTCTAAAGTCTAAAGAAAGATAAT
Source organism: Vesta saturnalis (assembly GCA_036346205.1). NCBI lineage: Eukaryota > Metazoa > Arthropoda > Insecta > Coleoptera > Lampyridae > Vesta > Vesta saturnalis. The sequence continues at coordinate 1,046,777 of JARFJB010001941.1, read as the reverse complement.
CGAATTATTCCTGAGTAATTCAATTATTTGTTAAATAATTGAATTACTTGCTAAGTAATTGAATTACCCGAGTGTTGTGAAAATCAATTACCAATTACTATTACATTATCCTAGTAATTGATAAACCAAATACGATTACACTTTTCGAAAAGCAATTGAATTTGAGTAATTCAATTACCGAGAAGTAATTGTATACGATTTCTCAATTAATTTAATTTAAATACCAACAGCTCTGCTTGCAGGCCACAATCTATTTCTTTAAACTGAAAACAAGTTTGTGTAGGATAAATAAATAAACATATAATGAAAAAATATGAGGACAAAAGCGGGTTAGGTTCGTACCAAATAACTACTCTCAATGCAAGATTTACATAGTTATGTACTGAGTATGCAATTATGTTCTATATAATTAAAGGTTAACAACGAACTTAATGGTGTTCCTATTTGTTAGCATTCGATCAGAACGCGATGATTTGAAGAAACTTAAGCATGATCATTACAATTACAAATCACATGGAAATCAACTTCAAAACGCCACTAATAACTTGAAATATAAGCTATATGAAAATTAACAAGAAGACCTTCACGTTAAATTCATTACATATTATACAGCAAAAAAAAAACAATTTGGTTAGCTGCATACTCACATGTCACTGTTCTTTGGCATTCTATAAAATGACTTCACTTCCTTTTGCTGTTTATAATTGTTACAGCCATAAATTGCACACAATGAACCAACTTTACAGGAGGACATGTAATTAAAGTTTATTAAAGTATTTTAAAGCAAATATGTGTTTGATTTAACTAAAACATTAGTTGAGGATGGTAGTTCTCAACTCCTAACACTACAGCGATTTTGCACGAAGTTGCACGTATTACCATTGAATGTATTTGATGAACCATTTCAGTTTACCCAGTATATTGTAATATTTTGTATCTGATAATAACAATGAGTCGATGTATTTTTCTGTAATGGTCTGTTTAATTGAACCACGACGACTTAAAAATTTTAAATCTTCTGCCATTGTAGCTTTTGTTGGAATTTTCAACTTTCAAACTAGAGGTATAATAGTTTATCATTATCAAAAATGGTCCCCTTCAAAAAATTGAAAAGTTGCAAATATAGTCAAAATGTATATGGCTCGAAGGACCAAATTTTCTTATGTTAAAAAAATAGTACGGGTTAATGGCAAAAAAAATAACAATTGTTTGTTATAAATAGATGTTTAATGGTTAAATATTAGCAAAACATAAACGGTGTTAACAAAGAGGGTAACCTCTTTATTAAAGGGTTATAGGACTACTATTCCTTACACCCTAATAAAACAGTTATATCACAGAATTCTTTTTTTATTACATTAGTAATTTAATTATATTTTTAGTATCGGATGTGCAAGCATCTTCTTCTGATACTAAGATAAACAAATCAACTTCTGAAACATTTACTGGTTCAGGTCTAAATCGTTTAGCTTGGAGCCCTGAGATGTCAGAGCAAGTGAAAACTAAGCAACATGAGGTATGTACGTGGTTTATTTTTACTAGCTACTTGTCTTAATAATCAAAGCTTGCATAATTTATAAAAATGTTTTAGATTCAAAAATCAGTAAGCAGTCGGCTTGAAGTAAATATGAAGCTAGAACAGGATGAAATGGAAGGAGTGGACGAGATAGAATGGGATGAATAACTATTGACAAAAAACATTTATTGTCTGAGTATAATTAGTAAGGTGTGCTCAAAATAACACAATTCAAAGATTTTAAACTTCTCAGGCATTAGAATTACCTTCATACTCTTTTTTACTAAGAATTTAAACTGATAAACATAGGTACTATGTATTATATTGCTTATTGTGTTGCAGAACATTGAGTATATATACTCAATGTTACAGAGTGAGAGAAAGGCTACTTATTCTCAAGCATAATATCATTTGCATCTAGTCTTTGATAAAGTGCTTTAATTAATATTGTTTGTACATGATAATTGCTGTGTTCTTTACATGTAGGTTTATATTTATTGCATATTTTTATACCTTATATTCTTCTAGAAAATTTTTTAAACTTTTATAGAGAATGTTTATTTATAAAAAGGCCATTCTAATTAACGATACTTAATGAAAAGGTAAAATACTGAAGAATTGAAGGGTTGATAGATAAAGGTGTTACTTGCCAAATTGTAGAAAAGCAAAATAAATGGATGTTTTCTACATTTTGCTTTGCAACAAAATAAATTATTGGGATATATAGAATTTATGGCTAGAAAGTTACATTCGGAAAATAAAAATTCAAAAAATAATTGGTTTATTTAAAAAAAAAATCATGATTATCACTTTTATTTACATAAAAAAAATGCTACACAAAGTAAATGATCGGAACGTGTAAATTTTTTTGGACAACTTGTTATAAAATAAATTGAAAATGAACACTTAACTGTTTCAACTTATTACACTAAAAGAACGTATTACTAGCATTTTTGGGAAAAAATGCATATTTCGTAGTTTTCTTTTTTTCTTCTTGTCTGTAGTTTCAGCATTTTCAGTTCTGAAAAACTGTTCATAAAACCGTCTTTGTGTCACCAAAACCTAAATTAAACTCTGTGAAGAAAATTTTTCTATAGGTCGGTTCTTGAACCTAGTACATCTTGAGTTTTTTAGCACAACTACTCTTAATATACAAAGAAAACATTTTTTTTATCGTGAGCAACGGAGATACATAGCTTACATTGGGATTTTCATTCCTTGAATAATGTGACTCCTCAGAAAGGAAACTTTTCATGCCACTATATATTGGCAATTTTTTTTAATTTTATGATGTCTATTAGTGTGTTTTCCTGTCTTAGTTGTCTTTTCTACTTTTAACAGCTCAAAATGCTACTTTGCTGATAAATATTTGATTACCTATCTGCAGTAATAAAATATTTAAAAGAATGCGTCCGGTTTTTAACAGCATTACTTTTTTGACGCTTTGTAATAGACGGTATAATGCTTCTAAATAGAAAAGCATTTTTGGTTATGGTGTCCATGCTATAATATTTTTTAAACATTGTTTGAAGGAGTTAGAGCTGAAATCACCTAAGTAACAAAAGGTGAATTTTGAGATAGAAGCTTTTAAAGTTTTTTAAGTTTTAAAAATTATTTTGAATTCTTATCTTATATTTGATAATGTAATGCATCTCATATTGATACTAAAAAAACTAGAGAAAAAAAATGAATTCATAATCTGATTCCGTGATTTTATAATCAGCATCAGATTCTTCCTCACCTGATAGAATTTCCAGTGGTTTAGTGTTTATGTAAAAATCTTGATATACAGAGGAGAACAAATTCAAGCAATTCTTGCAGATTTTGCCACTTTAAAAATTTAATTTTGATTCCTTCTGGGTAAAGTTCCGTAAAAGTAATAACATTGTTTGCTGGTCTGCCAAGGGAAATTATTTTACAATTTTCAAACAAAAAAATCCAAAATCTTGATCTAAAGTTTTTTAAAACTTGAATGAGCAGCCTAAATCAGCCTGGTATAAAAACCACGTAATTTCCCTCCATTTTAGTAGACCTTTTTCTGAATCGTTTGGGATGTTGTTTAATGTAGCACTAAAGGATAAAAGTCTTCTTTCTTCATATAAACCACCTTAAAGTTCTTGAAACACTGTTGGATAAGGTTTCTCCAGTAAGAAAGTAGAAATATTTGGGGATTCATCTTTCTCCGTTTTTCTATAATCCCAAAACTTCGGTCGCACTCCATGTAGGAGTGATCTGACAAAAAATTTATGATGAAGTGTCATGATATAATTTATGGACAGTTTTAAAACTTACTTTGAGTAAACTTGATCCTATCTCTTGAGACCCTCGAGAGGCCACACTTTCATCCCAAACAAACATGTGAGGAGTTCCTGTTGTTAGGTTAAAAATACAAAGGTTATAGGTCCATAATTGCCTGAGATAATAGACTTTGTTTGTAGTGAACAGAGACATGGGAAGGGTCTACTGTAAATCAAAACAAATTGTAACAGTATCATCGACTTCTCTGCTATGTTTAATATCTTTAGCCTTGCCATCTACAGCTTTTTTAGCATGTTGGTGATGAAGCTCTAACTCTGACTCGTACTTCTTTTTTACTTCTTCATCTGTGGCATTTGATATTAAATTTTTGTATTTGTCACACCTGTTGCAGGTGTCTGAATGAGGATAATGAAACCATAAGTTAAACTCTGTATCAAAAACTGATCTATAATAATCACAATCTTCCTTAAAAAGAGAGTACATATTTCGTATGTTTAAATCTGGGGACAAGTAACGTGTATTAGGGTTTTGACTTCGCGAATAATGACATAATGTGGAAATCTGTTTATGTGATTAGTAACGGCATTTCTTGCTGACTTCATAATCTTGTTTTTAGGTAGAGTATGGCCCCTTCTGTCACTTTCAACAAAATTGTCTGAATCTTTGTTTTTTTTTTTTTTTACAAATAATTTTAAATGTACTGTCGCTAATGTCCAATGTTTTTAAAAAGAACTCTACAAACACGGCGATTCAGTAGATATACCGCAGTACTATAAGACTTATTTCCATCTTCTTTTTTTTTGTCTACAGCAGCTTTGGTTATGCAAGAAGACAAAAACTGATTTTGCAGGGCTACGCTTTACAACATGTAAAACTTTGAAAAACTCGAAGTCTTCTTGTGTAAATTTTTTACAGTCATATCTACAACTGTGGACAATTTCTTTACATTCTTTTTTCTTTCGTAACTTTCCGTTTGTAACGTATTCTTCACCTCGTGATCGTTGCTGCTTTTATATATTTTTTTTCCCATTTATCAGGCTTACAAGCTCTTTTACGAGCTCTCTTAGGCGTTACATGAGTCTCATTGCTGCTAGGCAGGTTTACTGTCTCATGTTCACTATCAGACAATGTACTATTATTATCATCACACGATGTATCGTGTTTGGGTACATAATCCGAGTCTTCATCGGTACTAAAAGGATCGTGATCCGTATCTAAAGAAAAAAATTATATAACCTTAACATAACCTTAAAAATTTAAAGGAAAAAGCTTAATATTTTGATAGTACCTACTTAAAATGGTAACTTACTATTACAATAAGCTACTTACTCAAAGAATAAGACATTGCTCTTATACAACAGTATTTAAAAGTCACTAAAAGGAGCCACGTATTTTTAACTGAGAAACCACGAAAACCATTGATATGTTCACTTTAAACTTCTAAAAATTTCTTGAATATAAATAACTCAAGTAACACGATTCAGTAATGTGATACAATACGTTAAGAGTTAAAATGACCCAAGCGCACTTGAACAATTTTAGAAATAAAGGCATCTCACATTCTGTTCACAGTGTTTTTTTCTTTTGCTTATAGATGGCACAAAAATCAGAATAATCACTTAGGTTGTTTCATAACTAAACAAAACTAAGTTTCTACTATCCGGTAAGATGTTTAGGTCATTTTGGCCTAAAAATGCACTTGGGCGGTTTCAGCTCCAACCCCTTCATTTCTTTTGTTTCAATGGAAGTTTATCCTACATTTTAGTTTGCAGTTGCATAAATTTTCCACATTAACTGATTTTGCAGGCATCTTAATTTCCTTTTCTCGCCTGTAGACTCTGCTTTAGAAGCTGCCTTCTTCCACTTTTCTGGATTTCTGCTTCTTCTTGCTTTCTTTTTAGAAAGGTTATGTTCAGGGATCTTCATCTGTAATGGGAAACAGTCATCAATAAGAATATTAAAATGTGAATCTTGATTAGTGAAAGGTAACTTATGAAATTCTTAAAAATCTAATAAGGTAGTATTTTAAAAACCAAACTAAACATAAAAAATGACTTACTAAGCATACATTTTGTGTTTGTGGTATTATTTAAATCCAAACTTTCTCTGTCATCAGTGCTTGGCTCATATTCATCTGAAGAAGCCAAAAAATTCTAGAAAATTAAAATAAAATTGCTATTATTTTGAGGTATTTTTATATACTAATAGACAACCGACCAAAATGTACTATTTTTTATAAATTAAAAGACAACATTATTACTTACTTGGTAAAAATTCATCTTTTATTTTTCCATAGAAACTCCTTTTACGTGTAATGGAGTTATATGGCTCATCTACAGCAGCATTTGGAGATGCTTCCACGACTAAACAACATAACCTCATATTCGCCTTTTTATCTTATAAAAAAATTAGTTACCTAATAAATTATTCTGATTTTCCACAATAGCAATAGCCGCATCTTGGGGGACTGGCAATTGAGGTAAAACTTCCACTAGCACTTTTTTGAAACTATTACTTGCTGCACTAGTTTCATTATTTACTTTTGTTGTTTCGTTAGATTGGTCCAAGACCAATGCTTGCCATAGGATCACATGCTATTTTAAAACAAAACATGTTCACAATTTTAAAAATGGGTGTAACCTTAACCTGCAGTTAGAAAAAACGGAAATTGATAAAGGTGTCATATAACACCAGATTTGCCGATCTTTGCTGGATAAAAGAGATTTTAACACTTTCATTCACGCAAAAATTATTTTTTGAGGTAGTTAACACCATTGCGTATTCTGAAGTGGTAAAATATAGCAAAACGGAAATAAAGATGTAAACATTCTTTGTCTCCTTAATCCACAAAAAAATACAATTTAAAAAAAAACACCTATATCCATCAACCGCTTCAATTAGCTTTTGGTTGTATGTTGACATATTTTTGTAATTGTAGAAGGGTTTCAATATTTACATTTATTAAAGTTGATACATATCGTTTGGATAAAATAGTACTCATCTAGTCATTTATTACACTGGAGAGAATTGGAACTGGCCTCTATGTGTCTCTGCTCATCCTCTATGTTGCATGTACTTCCTCATATTCAATTTTACTTAATTGAAATTGCACAAATTACATACATTCCACCACCTTGCGCTTTTGGTGTTTCATAATTTGAGCTCTCTTAATTTATGGTCACATTTAAATTATATATTTATTTATTCTTGATCATAATTTTTATTACGGCTGTTGAAATAAATCTAGCTTTAGTTTGTAAGGTAGTCAGCTGTTTTATTAATACTATATAGAAGGTATTCACAGAAGTGCTGGAATAACGACCAAATGGTAAAATTTCTTTGGATTAATAATCCAATTCATAAATTTCTTTTATTAGAAGATTCATATGCTAAAAATTGGTATTTGTTATCAGCACAAGTATTTTAATAATTTTTATAAGCTATTTTTTAAATATCGTGATATTGAAATATGTACTGAGCTCATCTAAAAAATTCAATTTAACATTTAGTAATGTATATAAACTTTGTGAATATTGATCTCTTGATCTCGAAAGAAATGTTGCTCATACTCTGATAAAATTATATTAAGTTTTTAATGTAATATTAAATACAAATATTCTATTATATTTAATAATGCTTGCTAATGGTAATGGAACATAAAGCTTATACATTTATGTTTGCTGTTAGTGGAAAATAGGTAAGAATGTTGTTTATTAATTAACATTCTACTTTTTATTGTTTTAAAGCATAATTTATATATTTTTGTTTTATTATTTTTTAATATCATATAATGAGTAATTTATATGTAGGTGTACAACTATCACTATTGCGATAGTGTAGTTTTAATATTTCATTGTGTATTCATAATGCTATGTATTGCCATATTAAATATTTGTAATTGGAACTTAGTTTTGTAATGTAATCCATTATAACCTTATGAATAAGTATATACAGGTATTTAAAATACTTATATTTTTGGTTTTGTTGTTTTATGGTGTATTATGTTATAGTTGGCTTTATACATTTATTAAACTGTTATATTAATAGCAGGCTTATGTTTGTGTGTTCACTTTTTCAAATATCATAAATTTGTTTCAACATCTGAAACAATTCTCACAGATTTGTATAACATAATACAAAAATACACCATAAAAAACCCAAAAAGATAAGTATTTTAAATATGTACATACAGGGTTAACTTTATATTCTTGAACCTTGCTTCGTGGAATTCCTTATTTAATAGCACTAACGTTTTAAATACAATATAATTCCACAATTTCTTTTATACAGTGCCCGTCTAAAGCCCCCTGAACCTATTATGTGAACCATAAAAGTGAAATTAACAACAATTAAAAACCAAACTAAAGGCAACGTTTTTGATGTATGAAAATGTAAACTTTCACCATTAACACTCATAATAAAATACTTATCTTTTTTGGTTTTTTTAATTTTGTCAAAGTTAAAAAATTAATATTTCAACTTTGACAAAATTGTTTACATCTACAATTTTTAACAAATATTTCTACTGACGAAGATAAGTGTAAGTGTTATCGAAACGTTTAGATTGTATAATTTAAAATACACCATTAAAAACCCCAAAAAAGATAAGTATTTTATAACGTTTTTGATTGTATTCAGTAACATATAATCATTAAAAATGGTGGACAATCGCCATTTTGTAAAATAATTTTAAATGGGATCATATCATATGGCAAGTAATAGCTCATTTGAAAGCTCGTTCTACGTCCTTTTTAACTACATCAACAACATTAAAATATTACTACTGATTCATGAGTTTCAATCCAAAAACGCCAATTAATGTTTTAAAGTTTTTGGGTTGAAACTTATAAATCAGTAGTAATATTTTAATGTTCTTGATATCGTTCAAAAGGACTTGAAAAATGAGGTATTACTTGCCATATGATCCCATTTTTAAAATTGTATTAAATGATTACGTCACTGAATACCATCAAAAACGTTGTATATCGTCGTTCAGATGCCAAAACCGCGTATCTCAAAATTTACTGATTTTGAGATACGAGTTTTATGGTGACTATGAATTCATATTTCATCGATGTCAATACCTTGTAACATGATAGAGTATCAAAACACCTGCGCTACGCTAAATTTATATTCCTCGTACCTTGCGACCGGAAAAAAATTAGGTGTTAAAACCTCATCTCTTATTTTGTATTGGTATGAACGTTAGGCTGCATTTTGATGGTGTTTTTTGTGTTCATTGACAAAAATTATTGTTAAATAAGGTAAGTAATTCTGTGTTAAATAATTTAGATTGTTTTACACGCATTCCCTTAAAAGCTTTACGATTTATTTAATATTATACATGAGCATTGTAAAATACCATTTTGAGGTTAGGGTTATTAAAACGAGTTTGGACCATGTTTTGGCTATAAGTTTATTATAATCTTATTAATAAAAAGCCACTTTTACCGCAGTATAATTATTGATTTAATTTTATTATTTTATATTAATGTTATCTTGCATTATTTTAAAACATTTTGAGATACAAGTTTTCAATCTTACAAGGATAACTACCTACGAAATAGGGATAGTTTTTTTTGTTTTAAGAAAATAATAATTATTTTATTTTATCAAATAGAAACGGAATATTTTAGCTAAAATTACTTCATGGGTCTAAAAGGAAAGGTTATGTATAAATCTGGTACTAGCATTTTTGATTCCAAAATGTTACATTCTTTTGATTCAAAAAAGAATCGCTCTAGCAAACAACATGACACTTAATCCTTAATATCAACAGTAGAATTATCCGAACGTAGTTCGTCAAGTGGCAGGTCTAGAATCTGAAGATGAAAATCAAATTTACTCGGCTGACAATTATTGCTATACTAAACTTACTCCGGTCGCCAACGATATTATCACAGAAAAACCGTTAGATGCTACTCAAGAGACGCTGATAGCCTGTGATGATCCAATTTTTTCCGTTAAACTCACTCCGATCCTGAATGTTATCATTGAAGACATTACAATAATAACAGAAGAGCCATTCGACAATCCCCAAGAACTGCTAATGCCCGGTAATAATAGTTCTGAACAGGAAAACCCATGTAATGATTCAGGGTCTAGTTTTAAATCATCAGGTAATCCACTAGACAAAAGACTCAAGTGTGATCCTTTAAAGTCTGTTGTATAAAGGATCGGCTGATTCACTCATATGGCAAGTAAACAAAACTAAGCAGCTACGGATGAAGGGAGAAAAATACATAAGTTATAAAAAAGAAAAAGATGGTGAAAAGAGCAGAGTTGAACGCAAATCTAGACAGTTGGGAAAAAGATGTGATTAAAAAAAATGCAAAAATTCTAAATGTAAAAGGCAATGTCATTTGATGGGCGAAGAAGATAGACAGCAGCTATTTCAACGTTTTTGGTCCGAAATGGACTGGAAACAACGTAAAACTTTTGTTGCAGTGATGGTTACTAAATCTAAAACAAAGCAGAAGACTACTAAACAAAAATCAAGAAGGCAAACAACATTCTCTTATCACTTACAAGTTGGTGAAAAATTATTGGCAGTCTGTAAGAAACTTTTCCTTTCAACTTTATGATTGGGTGAGTGGAGCGTCAGTAACTGGGTAAAGAATAGTAATGCTGGTATACCACATATCATTGAAAAATATCCTAAAATTGTCAACGAAAAAAAAAACTGTCAGGAAATCCAGGAAAAACTTCCTAAAGTACCATCACATTACTGTAGAGCTTATACCAGTAAATTATATCTCGAACCACTCTTTAGATCATACTCTGAAGTTTATGGAATTTACAAAAAAGAAGTTGAAAGACCTAGTGGTAAAGATGTTTTTGTGGCCGAAATGAAGAAATTAAATATTGATATCTTTCAGCCACACAAGGATCAATGTGATCTCTGTTTTTCACATAAAGTGGGCCACGTTGATAATGAAACCTATAATAAACACATTGAAGAAAAAAATAAGGCAAGAAGAGAGAAAGAAAAAGATAAGGAGGATGTCATTGCCAAAAACGTTGTGACTGCATTTACTGCCCATGTACAAGCTGTGCAGCTCATACCACAATTGCATGCAAGCATGCTTTATTTTAAACAAAAATGAGCATGTCACAACTACACGATTTATAACAGCCCCAAAAGCCATGGTTTGTTACGTCTGGCATGAGGGTGAGGGTAGCATGGAAAGCAACTGTTTTGTGGCATGTTTAGTTGATTTTTTAGATAATGAAATATCTCGAGAAGCAAAAAATAAACCTATAATATTTTATAGCGATGGATGTTCAGCTCAAAATCGGAACGCTTTGCTATCCAATGTGCTGTTGAATTTTTCCATACGTAACAGAACAGAGATCATAAAAAAATATTTAGTTAAAGGGTACTCACAAATGGAGTGCGACAGCGTACACTCGAGTATTGAAGCCAGAAAAAAAAAATAGAGATATTTATTCCCCATCCATTACGTTCAGATTATCGAAGATTCAAGACGTCATTCCAAATCAGGACCCTACAAAGTGAAATACGTCCATCATACATTTTTCTTAAACTACTCTTATCTAAAATACTTTACCATCAATACGTCCTGGAAAAAAGCAGGCGACCCATGTGTTACTGATATCGGAGCACTTAGGTACACAAAGTCGGATGGTGTTCAGTATAAGTTAGACTTTGAGGATAACTGGACTCCACTTCCATCACGCCAGTTGTTGCATGATATTGACACTGACAAAAGATTATATCCTAATGCCCTGCCAATCTCTCGCGATAAATACAATAATTTAAAAACTCTAAAAGCTGTAATTCATAGGGATTATCCTCACTTTTATGATTTACTAAGTCATGAATAAGTTTTATAATTTTTTTTTCAAGTTTTCTTAAAAAAGTTAATGTTTCATTTGTTTTTTGATTAGTTGCAAGACTTTTGATAATGTTCTTAAGTTAGATACTTAAAGTAGAATAATAATGTATTAACCAAGTAGTAAAATGCACCTAGTTTTATTTTACTAAACACTTATCTCATTAAATCCATCAACATTTATTTTAAAATCCCCGTATCTTAACTTTTTCTCAAAATATTTTTGTCAAAATAATTTGCAAATCAAACAGAATTGGTAAAAATATGATACGTTTTTTTAGAGATACACGGTTTTTGACATCTAAACGAGAGGATATGTGCCTTAGTTCGGTTTCCCAAAATTTCAGTTTTATGGTTCACATAATAGGTACGGGGGGAGACTAGACTGGCACTGTATAATAATTATATAAAAAATTGTGGAATTATATTGTATTTGAAATGTTAGTGTTATTATATACACAGTTTCTCAGAGTAGCTAGCTATTCGTTAGAAGTTTTCGTGGTTAGAAAAAAGTGTAGAATTCTGAATTTTTGGACTCCGGGGTTATTCAAGATTCTCTTTCATTTTTAAATATTTTCAGCGACACACCACTTCCGGTTATCCCGGAAATCGCCATTAACTTCCTGACAAAAATTTCATGATGAGTTTAATCAGTTTTCCTTATACCTACTGTTGCATAGATATCTTGATTCTTTTGAAAATTTTGAAAGATGTACCTAGTCTTATTTTCAATACTGCGCCTTTTACCCATTTTCGACTGTGGTAAGTGGTTCTGGTAGACAGAAGCACAAGAATGATACTTTCGAAATCCACATTGCCAATTGATTTATCACATACAGGGTGTCCAAAATTTGATGACCAATTACATCATTTTCAAAGTTGAAAAGTTCGTTCTTACAAATGTGACACCTTATATATTATTAGATGATCGGATGCAGAGTTTGATTCGATCAACCATTTACGAATTATAACCGATCTCGCTTATAGGAGGTTGGAAGGGGTGAGAGTTGGTGGAGAACCATTCCTTTCTTCGAGACCTTTCATTAGAGTACCTTGAAGACATATCCTTTTAAAAATCCTCCCTCTCCTAACTTTGATCAATTGTGAAAACGAACTTTCTTACTCCTCGGAGGGTGGCCATAATAACCCCACAAATATTCCATTCTTTCCACCGAAAGCTTTGCAAAAATAAGGAATGTGGCATTTCTGGTTCAAAATCTATGTGATCAGTGAAAATGCATAACATTCACTTACTGCGCAAACATCACATTGTAAAATGCGCCAAAAACCTCGTATTTTTGTGTGAAATCGTTCGAGGTCAACCATTTTAGTAGCCATAGTTACTAATGTCTTAAAAGAATATTTTAAAGAAAACCGCGCCATTCTACGTCAAACAGTTCCGCTCACAAACCACGCATAGACAGACAAGCCATTCCCATAATGTGTTTGCAACACATAATAAATACAGGGTCGGACTGGTATCAAATAAAATATTTACTCTGCCCCACTGTGAGGAATTATATTCCATTTATGAGACCATAGTAAGCATCATTAACCCCTTAACACCCAAAATAATACTAATTTAAAACTTTTAAAGCTTTTATTAAAATACACACACAAAAATATTGTTTACATTTTCGACAAATATAGCAGTAGCAAAAGCCGTCGTACTCTTGAACTGTCCTAATTGATGTGCCAATTTTATAGCAGAAGCCAGTACCGCGTGGGAAAAAATTTGTATTGCATATTTAACGGGCATTTTTTGAAAACTGTGGAGATTCAGGTGTTCGTCCTTAGTTTTAAACATAGCTCGAGTTGTTTTACTTCTTGAATCAATTTCACAAGTTTCTAAAATGTCGCTCCATCCAAAGCGTGCTTCGTTTACTATAAATTGTAATTTGCTATTCATGGAGTTATTGCATAAGCTCTTCATTAAATGCGATGCATCATAGCAGGTTAAAATACTCTCCCGATCAATAATTACTTCTGGACATTCCGCAGAAGCCCCAAGCAAATTGAATGCGGAATGCTGGACACAAACTAGAAGTAAAGGCTTTAAAGAGGTGTATCCTTAATGTCTTTACCACATTGACAATATTTTTTAATTTCGACAGGAATTTTCCATTTATGCAATAGTCTACGAACTAAAAATACTAGCGCACTATTAGCTACTTCTGGATTTCTTCCCAAAAATCTTCATATCGCTCAATTAGATCATGCACTTCGTCAAAATGTAAATGTTGCTTTAAAGATAGGTATTTCATCAAATGCCACAGCACAAACTTTCTCCCGTTCTGTCATTATATTTGCCCTTAATATTAATTTATTAATGAGTTCGTTCTTCACCAAAAAGAATCAAAATGGAAGCGCAAATTACAAAAAATATATTTTTTTAATTTGCTTCCATTTTGATATTCTAATAGACATATTAAGAAACGCGTCATTATCTCCGATGCCATTATAGCCAATTAACTCAGGGAACATTTTACGAAAATTTTTAGGTTGGCAAACCTTAATCCGGTATTATGCTTATGACTCTTATAAAATTTGTGAAAAATAGGATAAGTCCTGTGGAAAACTTTGATGTGATCACATTCGTGACCGTATTTTTGGCAATTTCACGGGGCGTACATGCAAGATTATCCTAATTATCTTCCATTTTCGTGTTTTGTGACAGAATTTGGAGGCGAGTATATCAAATTTTCACTTTTAAAATTGAGACATTACCAACCGGTACAAAAATCCCTAAATCAACTAAAGTAAAAAAGTTTGTTTAAAAAGGGCAAATTACAAAAAATAGCGTAAAAACGTGTTTCATAAGACCTTGAAGCACACATTCTTTAAAAAACTCGTTACGCCACTCGTTTTTTAAACCTAAATTCGTACTTCAATACTGGTCTTATGAAACTTTCTTAATATACTATTTAATCATTTAAATATTATAAGTTGGCAATATATTGTAGTGTTACAAGGTTGGTAATAAGATAAAATGTTTTAGGTCGGTAGTTCTGATAAATTACGGAGCTGTTTGGTTTCTTCCAGTTAATATAACCTCGCATTGCAGTGCTTAACCTGTGTTATTTTTATTCACACTGTAATATGGCTAATCGTGGTTGTAAAAACTCTCCTAACGCTTCTTGTCTCCCAACGAGAAATTGACCCCCTACAATCAGAAAACCGAAAAATATTTCTAAATTCGCCGAGACCCCTCGATTTTTGTTCTTGGGGGGAGCTTTTTGTACAGCCAAGCCAACTCGATATGTCCACCCCTCTTCCCATAGCAACCCCAACTTTAAAATTTCAAATGCAACTACCCCACTTGTGACACATCATTTCAAACCCATTTTCATTGCGAATACAGTGATACATCGTTTTTGGAAATCGGTTGAGGTTTGACAAAATTATTGGCGAAAAACGAAAAGTTCACAAACCATCGTATGCGTAGTAATTTATAAACAAAGGCCCTGTTTCTTTTGTTTTTTATGTAATACACCCGACCTCATCGCCTATTTTTAATGATGTGTCGATCAGTTTAAAGTCAAAAGGGGATAGATCCGGATCTATCCCCTTTCGATTTTTTCCTGTGGGGCCATTTAACATCACGACTGTACGACACGCAGCCTGAAACACTAGAAATGCTACCTACGTCAGAGGATTGTAGAAGAAAGCCGATTAATAACAGCATATGTTTTGAGTAATGTTCCAACAGAATTGGAAAACAGACTATTCTTGTATGCAAGTTGTCATTTATTGAGCAATGCATTAAATAAATCTTGTTTATTATTTGCTGAAGCTTTTTTATCTGTGACTTTTTGTAAACTGATCGACACATCATTAAAAATAGATGATGAGGTCGGGTGTAATACATAAAAAACAAAAGGAACAGGGCATTTGTGCGCTTTTCGTTTTTCGCCAATAATTCTGTCAAATCTCAACCGATTTTCAAAAACGATGCATCACTGTATTCGCAATCAAAAATTAATTTACAATATAAAAGTTGGGGTTGCTAGGGGCAGGTGGACATATCGAGTTGGCTTGACTGTGCAAAAAGCTCCCCAAGAACAAAAATCGACAGGTCTCGGCGGGTGGTTAATTTTTCGTTGGGAAACCCTGTATATGTGGTGACTTTATAATTAAAAAACATTACTGACTGTAAAAAAGTATACTTTGTACATTTTGGTGCAGAAATCGGTAATCAAGACAAATGTTGGGTTCCTCACAAAGTATGTTATGTTCGTGTCGAGTATCTTAGGAATTGGTATAAGAAAGAGAAGAAAACTTTTAAATGTGCAGTATCCATGGTATGGAGAGAGCAAAAAAAATCATTCAAACGATTGTTATTTTTGCAGCATAGATGTTTCTGGATAGTCCAAAAATAAGAAAGCAATTGTCAATCCCTTCAGCTAAACGACCGGTAGGACATGAACCGGGACTTCCTGTCCCTGTGTCACCTGAGTATATGGATGACGTTTTACAGTCCACCCCGAATTTAATGAAAGTCAACTAAATGATGATGAATTATTCCAATGTTTTCCAGAAAATTTAAAATCAAACTTGTTTAGGCAAGTTGAGTAAAATGATTTATTGAGAGATTTGGGTTTGACTAATTAAAAAGCAGAATTGCTTGGTTCTAGACTAAAAGAAAAACATCTATTGGAATCTGGAACATCTATTTACCATTGTAGAATAAGAGATGAACATTTTGTTTGATTTTTTTAGGCACAGAGGATTTGGTTTACTGCCATGATATTGAGAGTCTAATTAATGAATTTGGAATTGAGTACAAGAAGGAAGATCGGAGACTTTTAATAGACTCATCAAGAACAAGTTTAAAAGATGTATTAAATAGTTATACTCCATGGCCTGTTGCTCATTCAGTCCATATGAAGGAAACTTACGAAAATCTTGACAGAATTTTACAGAAAATTAACTATACAGCTCATGATTGGATGCTGTGTGGAAATGTCCATGCTCCTTGGTCAACAAAAGGGATTTACAAAGTTTCCATGTTTTATATGTGAGTGGGATGGCAGAGCAAGGGATCAACATTGGTCCAAAAAACAATGGCCGGTAAGAAAAATTTGGAAACCCGGCGAGAAAAATATTTTGGATAAAACATTAGTAGACCCCAAAAAGATTCTTCTGTCGCCACTACACATAAGTTGGGCTTAATGAAACAATTTATAAAAGCTTTGCCTAAGATGGTGATTGTTTTACATATTGTGTAGAAAATTTCTTCATTTATCAGAAGCTAAACTGAAAGAAGGGATTTTCGTTGGGCCTGATATTCGTAAATTGATGTTCGATTCCAACTTTGAAGCAACCATGAGTGCAAAGGAAAACTGAGTTTGTAATTAAGTTTTTGGGCAAAGTGAAAGCCAGGGCCTCCGCAAGACTGAGCGGTGCCCGCGTGCGGTACATTATTTTGGCGCCCTTTATTAATGTACGAAATCCAGTTATAAAAAAAAAATATTTTTTTTTATTTTATAATAAAACAGAATTTTTTTAATTTAATTTTTATTGGAAATAATAAACATTTGGCAGAGATGAGGTTAAATTGTGTTCAAATATATATTGCAATATATCCAGAGGATTTGAAGAATGAGGAATTGAAAATAACTTTAAAGTTTTAATCTCATTAACCAAAACATCTGCCTCAATATCGGCCTCCATCTTTACCGCATCAGTAAGCTTCTGTTGTAGAGCTTGGCAGTTCTTTAGATCATCGTCACATAATGTAAAAATATTACTAAGAAAACCAAAAACATTGTCATAATTAGAGATCATATCAATTTAAATATTTAAAGAACTTAGTACTTGATCAATTATTCTTAAAAAAAATTAACTTTAAACGCGGTTTTGGTATTTTGAGGTGCTCATTCCTATGTTCCTAATCAAAAAACTTTGGTTTATATTTTCGTCTAGTAATATTGACTGCGGGAAAATCTTACAAAACTTTCCGCACATATTTTACGTTTCCGTGAAAATATTATATTATCATATTTTATGTTTAACCCCACAGTATCAACCCTTGAGCGAGGGTGAGAGCTGCCCTTAAAAATTTTAAATTAGAAGATCAGTGATACCTCGTTTTAAAGGTCTTTTTATCCTGAATTTAATGTTGCAGTCTTAGAGTAGAGGTAATTCTAGTCAAGTGAAAAACTAAGAACCAAAAAATAGAAACTATAGGTAAAAATATTTGAGATATCCTGACCTCAGGAACATTTAACAATTAAAAATAAAAACGTGGAGGCGCAAGTTCTCTAAAAAAATATTTTAACCTACATCCCACATTTAAAACCAATTGTTAATTTTTGAAGAGGTTAGAATCTTTAGAAAGTCTATAATCTGTCCTAATAGTTATTTTCCCGTTTTTAGTGCACCAGATTTTATTTAAAGTAGTACTTTAACTTAAAAATATTATTTATGTATATTATATACAAATATTGATAAAATTATTAATTTCATCTCTAAGTGTTTAATAAAACCTTAAGTTAAAACTGTATGAAAATTTAATATGTCGTAGCACCAAAATAAATATTTCTTACATTGCGTCGAGTGAGTAAAAACAAGTGAACGCTTTTACCCGTCAATCCGAAAGTTAATACTTGTTAATCCTTAACAAACTAAATGTGGCCACTAAGTGTTTGCTTGAAACTTGACAAGTAAAGGCATTTACTTATTTTTATTCCATAGTTCGACGGCAACATAGCGAAGCGAATACGAGCAGCAGTAGAACGGTCACTGGAAACACACCGACCTCAAAGCGGCAAGTCAAGCGACCTAAGTTTCCGAGAACTAAAACCCGAGCGAGCAGTTGAGAACCGAAAGGCGACAAACAGCAAACTAGTTAAATATTTGAATTTTTTAATTCTCTTTCTATTTTTATTCACCCTGCGCATTATTATTAAAAACAAATTTTTTTTTCTGGATTTTTAAAATTTTGTTTTTGCCAAACTTTTAGTGTGGCGCCCCTTTGGGGTGGCGCCCGCGTGTGTTGCACGCCCGGTTACGGGGGGGCCTGGTGAAAGCCCCTGACTATAAACTTATCATAGCTAATAGAGAAATTCAAAACTCTTAGTTGTCTGGTGAGCCTTAAAGTCCATTTCTTGCACAATGTTCTTGACTTTTTTCCTGTAACTTAGGTGATGTGAGTGGAGAGCAAGGGGATCGGGTTCATCAGAACATAAAAGAGATGGAGAAATGATATCAGGGACGATGGAATATCAATATGCATCACATGGGAGAAAAAGCTATGCACGAAGCTTTACGGAGAAAAGGGAGAGGAAATACAAAAAAAGAAGCAACTAATATTTGCATTTTAGTAATGTAATATAATTGTAAGTAAAAATTGTAACTTAATCGATGTATTGTGGGTGATAAAAAAAAACTGATACCTAATATGGTTTCAGCCCTGAAAAATACATACGATTTAGGTAAATTTGTTTAAAAAGTTTTTACAAAAATTTTTTTTGTTGACCTGTGCTATTAGCAATTTACCTTTTTTCATTTGCTATTAAAAATTAAAAGTGTATTTTTGAAAAGACGTTTATAAATAAAAATTATTATTAATTACATATTTACTTTTGAACTTATTCGTTCATAACAAAAACTTATATTTATCAATACTTGCCTTTGACTTTTACAATAACATCTTATTGTTTTGTTATTTTACTTACATAACAAGGTATTAATGTGATAATATACTAATTTCATATTTGTTTTTTTAAATATAATCGTTAGAAAATTACTGACAATGTTAAATACGGCTACCTTATTTATATTCAATTAAAATAAATCTAGAATAGATAGGATAATTTTTGTGTCTAAAAATATTTTAAATTGCCATCGGATGTAATAAAAGCATAACACCATTATACAACCGCACTGCTACAGTCCTAATGATGAACTGAGAATCTCAACAGGATTTCAATTGTTGCACCGCCTAGATCTCGACAAGACATTCTTGCCACACAAAGTCTCATAAGGTTGCGCCTCTTTATGATTTTTTATTCAATAGTAATATCAATTAAGTTGATTCCACTACTTCCAATTTGCTAGCATCATTGCCCTGTTGTGTTGGAATAGTTTTAAAGAGTCATTGAATAAGTTATTAGAAAAAACGATGTGATTTGATTTAGATTAAGAATGCGATATCAAATTTGCTTTTGTGCAGCTTTTTTTGGCTACCAGGTTGGAAAACCTGTTTAATAGTTATAACTAGAGACGGGCAAATGCATATTTTTTTGTTATTGGGCATACGAAACTTTTTCTTAAGAATATGTACGTTTTTTAACATTTAGGCCCCGCAATCACAAATTTTATTTTGCATATATAAGACGTTTTACGTTATTAGAGCATACACGAGGTGGTAAGAGCATGAAAGTGCATGTTTGCGTCTTTTTTCCGTTCTTTCTTATGTTAGAAAATAAATTTACCTATATTTGTACCGAGATTTTTAAAATTTTAAGCTTGTAATTTCGTCAACTCTCTGGAAGTTATTTTTAACAGACACAAAGATTTGTTTACTCAAATCTTATACCTGCTTTTATACTTTAAGCCGCTTTAAAACTTCTTAGAAACTTAGGTATTTGGGAACTACGTTAATTAGTACTCTAGTAATATGCATTTTTTTTTTTTGTTAGTATGCTTATTATTTAGACTGCCTATTGTTAGTATAGCTTTTCTTATTCCTGCGGACTGTTCAGGAGTCTGCTTCCTCTTCAGTGCTGGGTCTTCCTTATGTTATTGGGGTTATGTAGTTGTGTATATTGTATTAGTGCATACAATGTAGTATATAGTGTTTAGATGGTTGCAAAAAAAAAAACAATTATTAGTTTAATATTATTTTTAGTTTGGATTGCGTGTGCGTGGTGTGTACGTGTGGTGTGTAATGAGGCGTGTGAGTGAGGTGTGTGGTGTGTTATCAATTCCTTGGTCGTTGCAGTGGTCATCTTCGATTTTATCTAAGGGCGTAAGGTATATCGTCTAGGATGTTTTCGAAGTCCTCAGGGAGGTTTTCGATATTCTGGGTCAGGATAGTTGGAGGGTGCTTGAATTTATTTTTGGGTTTTCTCCTGTGGGTTCTTAGGTATTGGATGTGGGTTAGGGGCGTATATGGAATGCGGAGGACGTTTTTGGTAGCTTCTGTGGCGCCGAATATCCTACGGTGGGTGTAATTTGATTGAAGTTTTTGGAGCCGTTGGGTGATAGGTGTGATGTTAGCTTGTTGAAGGTGATTTCATTGGGAGTTCTATAGTGTAACCGGTGTATTCTCCGTAGGATTCGGCGTTCACAAGAGGCTATGGATTTTAGGTCTCTGGGTTTTAAGGTAGCGTACAATGGAGCACGGTAATCTATTACGGGCCGTATAAAGGTCTTATAGGTGTGTTGAAGGGTTTCGGGTTGACATCCCCCTATGCGTCCCCTAAGGGTGCCCAGTAGGTTGGATCGGTTTCGCATTTTGTTTAGGGTTTTTTTCAGATCAGCGTTCCAGCTAAGGTTTTTGGTGAAAGTGATGCCTAGGTACGTTACTTCCTCGCGAAGAGGCAACCGTTCCCCTTGCAGAGAAATGGTTACCTCGTCCTTGGAGAGTAATTGTGTCGCGTATAATGGGGGTGTCGGATGGAATGGCTTGTGTTTTGGTAGGGTTTATAGAGACTCTCCATTGGTTGGCCCAATTTGAGAAGTTCTGTAGGGTTCTGGACAAGCTGTTGGATGCGTTTTTCGTTGACGGATTGGCTGCCCAGAAGGCAGTGTCGTCGGCGAACTGTGCCAAGGATATATCGGGTGTGGTTACGTTGGGGATATCATAGGCGAAAATGAGGTATAGGAGAGGTGCCAAGGCAGAACCTTGCGGTACGCCTGCTTGGGGGGTGAAACTTTCTGAAAGCGATGAACCAACTCGGACTCGTACCGTCCTATCTGTTAGATACGACAGTAGGAGCTTCCTGAGCTCGGGGGGGATACCTAATTCTCGGATTTTGTGAACTAGACCCGCATGCCAGACTCTGTCAAAGGCCTGCTTTATGTCTAAGAACACGGCAAGGTTACAGTATCGGTGGTTGAATGCACGTGATGTTTCTGTTAGGAGTTTTAGTAATGGGTCCTGACAGGTTCTATTGGGCCGGAAGCCGAATTGGCTGCCGGGTAATAGGTTATTGGATTCTAGGTGATCTCCCAGCCTTCGGGCTAGGATCTGCTCTAAGCATTTCCCTAGGCAGCTGAGGAGGGAGATTGGTCTGTATGATGAGGGATCGGTCAGGTCTGAAAAGTTTTTGGGGATCATGACGGTCGAGGCGGATTTCCACACCGTCGGGAAGTAAGAGAGTGAGAGGCATTTGTTATACATGTGTGTTAGGCGTCTGATAGCAGGAGGTGGCAGGTGTCTCAGTATGAGTCGATTGAGACCGTCCTGCCCGGGAGCGGATATTTTGCCTTTTTGGAAATAATTGAGGGTTTGAGTTGGAGTAATTGGGCAGAAGAACGGGTCATTCTCGTCCAGATTTTTCTCGGGTAATTCGGAGTTTTTGAAATCCTCAAGGTCTTGCTCTAGACGATTTTTAAAGTCGTCGTCGAACGAGGGATCGTTAGGTGAGGTATAGACAGATTGGAGGTGGTGGCGAAAAATTTCGGCTTTGTCTTGATCGGTGGAGATTAGGTTACCCTGAGGATCGGTTAGGTGGGATTTGGGTTTGGTTTTCCTTTTCGTGAGGATATTGAAGGTGTGCCAGAACTTCTTGCCATCTCTATAGTTGAGATTGGAGGTGGCCTGGACCCATTTTCTTTCGGTGTAGGTATTAGTTTCACGCCGAATTAGGGCGTTTAATCGGTTATATTCGGTCTTGAGAGCGGGGTCCCTTGATCTCAGAAATTCACGATATACTCGTCTCTTTCCTTTGATCAAGGTTACGATGTATTGTGGGAGAGGTTTACGGGAGATATCTATTGATTTTAAGGGGATTGAGGCTTCGACCGCTTCCGCTATAACGGAAGTTAAGTCGGTGACCGCTCTCTCGACATCGTTGGGGGTGTGAATATTATAAGCCTGAAGGTTATTGGAGATGTATTCGCCAAATACATTTGGCGTTTTGGAAGTCTTTACGAATAATGTGGGTGGGAGGAGGGGAGGCACGGGGCCGAGGGATGTTTTAACTAGGAGAGACAGGTGGTCCGAAGTGATGGTTTCACCTAGGTGGCAATCGGAGGACATATGTTGTATTAGTGACTCGGTGCATATAATGTGATCGATTATAGAAGCACCTTGGTGACTAATGAAGGTGGGGTTGGTGTTCCTTATTCGGAGCAGTGGTAGAGTGAGGATATTGTGGGCTAGGCGGATACCGTTTCTGTTGGTTGTGGAATCCCCAAATTGGATATGACGGGCATTAAGGTCTCCTAGGAGGATAGCATTGGGCAGTGTGGAGATGTGGTCAAGTAGGTCGTTAGAAATAGCTTCTTCGGGGGGATTGTAATAACAGAAAAGGGTAACGGGAAGGGGAAAGTGCACCGTTGCAGCAACACATTCGAGATGCTGTAGGTGCGGTGGAAGAAGATAGGGGGTGGCAGGAAGTGAATTTTTTATTATGAGGGCTGTGCCTCGCAAACTATTGTGGGTGCTAAATTGGAGGAAAGAATTGTAGGAGGCAAAGTCGAGGTTACATCGGGTGGTTAGTTTTGTTTCGGTAATTGCTAGTACTTGGATATGGTTTGTGGTTAGTAGATTTTTAATGAGGGGGCGCTTCCGGCGGACACCCCTCGCATTGATTGTACCTATTATTAAATCCATTGTACTTAGGGAGAGGGAGAAGGATTTGGTGAGGGGTTAGGAATAGGATTAGGATCGGATGTTGTGGGTACTGAGATTGCCAACAAAGTTGATCCTAGTATAGCATTTCAAAAATTCCCTGGACGTAAAGTCGATAGTTTTCGCTATGTCGGCCCTACGCGCAGGAAACCGTTGCAACAGGGTGAGGGTAAGGGAGGCGATGAAATCGGATATGGAAACCGGAGGTTGGGGTTTATCGTCATCCTCGGTGTCTGACGTGGAGGAAGTGGTTTTGGAATGGCAGTCTCTGCCGCGGTGGTGGGGAAAAGCGTGCAAGTGGAGCAATATTTCAGGGTAGGATTGGGGATGCGGGATTGCTCGCAAGCGTAGTGTCTACCGAAAAGGTAAACACCGTTGGTTAGGAGGCCGTTGAGGGTGGATTGGGAAGGGGTGATCAGCCGTATGAAAGAGGTAGGAGCGTTGGTGGTTTTGGAGATTATCCGGATAGCTTTCGTGACCCGGGGTAGGTCAACGGAAGCCCGGATCTCCTCCGAAAGGATATCCTTATCTACGCCACGAATGACGCAGGAGGACATAGGTTTAGGGTTGGGGTTACGGTGTGGTGCGGACGTTCGGGGACCCGACAGCGTCAATGCATGCTCACCTAGGTGATGCTGCATTGTACGCTGCATCGCAGCAGGCAGGGCCTCGCTCGTTTCAAGGAGGCAGGTGTGGTTGAGTTTGAGATTCAGCCACGGAAGACGGAGGGGGACTAGGGCTAGGAAGGATTTCTGCGTGTTGAAACGCGTGGGGATATTGCGAATGCAATAACGGAAAGCGGGAGCGGAAGGTTTAGGAACGGGCCTAGCGGTGAGGTTTGGTGCCGAAGCGGAGACGGACGTTGATGGTGTGGAAATAGGATGCAAGGGGTTAACGGTTGTCGGGATATAGGAAGAGGCTATAGAGGACATAGAAGATGTCCTCACTAATTTGGATGGTGATGAGGCAACATCCGCAAAGGATAGGGAAGGGGGTGGTGTTACAGGTCTGGGAGGCGGGGAACTAGGAGGCGGAGAAGGTAGAGGGGCGACCGTGGCCCGGTCTGCCATGTTTTACCATGGCGGGTTAGTACGGATACTTGAAACAGGGGGTCAGAAGTTATTGTTGTTTCGAAAGAGGGGACTCTCACCAAGGTGCAGCCTCACAGCCCGCTAGATTAAGGCTTAGAAGTTGAGAGTCCGATTGAAAATGGAGGGTTTTGTTTATTAAAAAATAAAACAAAAATTTATTTTAAAATTCTTTATTAATTGATACCTTTCAACTGCTGTGGCTTCTGGCTGCTGCTGCTCCTGTGACTCTCCCGGTGTCCTTCTGGGTGGTTTGGCTCCTGGCTGGCTGTAGCGCTTCTTTCCTGGACGGGATCCGCTTCCTTGTGTCGACTGTATGCGGCGCAGTGACAATCCTAACGCAGAAACGGCGAAGACTACGATGCCCGGCGCGAAAGCGGAGGTTAGTTCTTTATATATTTTTTTGAAAGTTGCTTTAGAGTGCAATGAAAATCGCAAAGGCTCTAAGGCTGGGTAGAGGCTTACGTTTGAAGGTTCAAACCGCTCTGGTAATATGCATAATAACTACATTGCAGTTATTGACGAAGGTACGTAGGTATTTTTGATGAAAATCTTGGAATTTCCGTTTTTTTTTGTTTAAGACTGGTGGGGTTGTAGTTGTTTGCAAAAATTTCATTCACTTGTAGCCGTTTGAAGTCAACATGCCAAAAGTAGGCAGCTCTAGGAACGATCTAATTAGAAGGTGGTTGAAATCATATTCGTGTTTTAAATACGATGGAAGTGTAGTGCCTTGTCTTCCACAACTATACGAAGACACTATTAAAAACATGAGGGATGTTATTTCAGATAATTATATCTGGCTTAGTGTCGACGAAACGACTGATGCTAAAGGAAGATATATAGCAAACTTTGTTGTTGGTATTCTAAATGGTAACCCTTCTTTTAGTTATTTAGTTGCCGTCAAGCAATTAGAAAAAACAAATCATGTAACAATTTCACGTTTTATAAATATCAAAAGATCGCATTTTGTATATGGTGACCGATGATGCAGTGTATATGGTAAAAGCAGGTCAAAATCTAAAGATATTTTTTCCAAATTTAATTCACAATACTTCTTTGGCACATGCGCTTAATCGAGTTGCTGAAGCAGTTCGGGTGGAGTTTCCTTTAGTAAATAAATTAATAAACAATGGAAAAAAAGTATTTCTTAAAGCTCCGCGCATCCAAATTTACAAGGAACAACTAAAAGAGCTTGCGTTGCCACCCCAACCAGTTCTTACTAGATGGGGAACTTGGATAAAAGCGGCTCTGTTTTATTGTGAACATTTTGATGCTTTTAAAGATTTAATTTATTCTTTCCAAACAGATTCGGCTCAAAGTGTAGAAGACTGTCAAAGTGTTTTGCAAGCTCCCAGAGTTACAGTCTCAGCTCTGTTTCATAAAAGCTTACTTTCAAGATATCCCTGCGATTATTACCAAGCTTGAATCTCAAAATTTGCTTCTTACCGAATCTTCAAAACTAATAGAAGATTTCAAATTTAGTTTAAGTAAAGACCAAAACAAAGTTTGTAGAAAAATATACGACAAATTAGACAATTTAATAAAGAAAAATGCTGGTTTTTCAACTATAAAGTCTGTTAAGAGGCATTTTAAATGTCCAATTTCCAAATGACAATGGCAAAACAAATTTTTCTATTCAAAATGCTCACTTTATTACATTACAAGCACATATTAGAAGACAAGCGCCATAATTTACTTATAGAAACAATTGAGAAAAATATGATTATTTATTGCAACAATCTCTAAATTTGATTATTTTTCTTCTTGTGTATGTAATGTATAACCACTAAATTTTAATAAATAATTATTGTTAATTTCGTTATACAGTTTTTAGAAATACATAAATAGTTGTAACAATTAGTAATAATTCTAATAAACAACTAATTGAAAAAATTGAATTTTCTTAAAATCCTGATAAAACATTTTTTAGCGCATATATGGCTATATTACTGCATATTTCTTCACTTTCTTATTGCATATGTAAGTGCATATATGCACTATCTTTGCAGCATATCTACCTGTCTCTAGTTATAACAAAATGAAAACGAAAATAGAAAAATAATAGGTATGATTTTAAGCAACCTTTGAAATCTGACACCGTTCTGCTAATTTAAACATGCAATAAGATTGTTGATGAGCTGTGTAGGAAGTACATACATGGATAAAATGCACAAAGTTAAACTATTGGTAGGTATCTTGGTCTTACAGTAATTGACATACTTATATATCATTAATATTGCATATATTTTGGACCTATTACCATTTGAAACAAAGAGGTCACATTGGATAACACAAGGAGGCTTAGTGGGCATTTGCCCGGCATTCCAGTCCAATGCAGAATAAATTATTTAGTCATTTATTGTGCTGGTAATAAAAAATTATATACAATAACAATAATTTTATATATCAAAAAAAGTTACCATTTTAATATAAAATCGTTTTAAATAAATATAAACTAATTTCTACAACCAACACGATCTCTTGGTATTATTCGTAATTCTGACCCATGTTTTAAAAACACTGTACCTAAAAATCAATGTAAATAAGGTCATTAAAATTCAAATAATCAAAATCTAACCTGCCGTCTGTTGTGGATTAATTCCAACACCATCGTCTGTAATAATTGCAGATGTGGCAGGTGGTACTCTGAATTCTTCAGCTGCAAACTTAAGTACTGCAGTGAAAGGAGTTGCTTCAGGTACACTTAACCTAGAGATAAAAATTATTTATTTACATGGAAAAGTTAAAATTTAACAAAATTGAATGCTTAATGTATATATCACAATTCGCTAGTAAGTTGATTCCAAAGCTTGGAATTTAACCCCTTTTTTGCTTCGTCAATTCGTAAACCTATGTATTTTCTTAAATCTGAATAATTAAACAAGAATTTAACCATTTCGAGTAAATCATTGTATGTTAAATTAGGGCAAATTGACATTTCTGGATCACCTATCCACACCATTTCACAATTACATAGTTCATAATTCATCATACATGCTATATAAACAATAAAATCAAGTAATTTCTTTAAAAAGTCATTGTATTTAATGCAGACCTGTGCTAAACATAGTTTATCAACAGACTTAAAAACACACAGCCAAAATTGTCTGCTTAGAATGCTACGATCATCCATTTTTACATATAAAGTTTCTAAAATAATATTCACAACCACTTGTTCATCATTATTAAAATTTATGATTAAAATTTTTATAACTATTTGTAAAGATAACTTTAATTTATAACTCAAAAACATGTTTGCTATAATTTCTTTCACATTCTGAATTCTCCCACACATACATTCTTGTGACCAATTCCGTAATAAAAGACGACATTCCAATATTTGGATGTCCACTTCATCTTTATTTGCTATTGTATAATCAATTAGTTGTGTGTATATAGCAGAGTTTAGCATTAAGTCACTAACAACATTTTCAAATCTATCTTGTGAAATGAATGCTGTGTACATTCGAACTGCATTATCTAAAGTTTGTACGCTAATGTTTTTTTGAAAAAATTTTCGCAATAATTGATCACAGGCTTTTGAGTAAAAATCTAAATTATACACTTTTGTTCGATTATTCTTTATCCACCACACATTTATCACTTTTAGAAAAGTATCGGTACATTGCTTGGATTCTAGATTACCAATACTATCTTCTATAAATTTTGCTAATTTAAAACTGCTTTTTATATCCTCAATTGTCACATTATTTAACCATGTATTACATTCACATATATTCACAAATTTATCAAATGTATTAAAAAGATTCTTTATTTCTGCAGCAACACATTCGTAAGTTGTCATTCTTGATTATTGTAATAGAATTGTGAAACCAAAAATCTGCCAACAAAAAGTAGTGTCACTGGAATTGAACAATGGTTTTGACTTTTTGCAATATGTCAGTGGGAATATAGTGTTGTAATTAAAACACTTTTCGAAATCCATATTTTCTAAAGTTAATAATTCGAGAAAATTGGTATTTAAATCGTCGTAACACATTATGGAAACATGCTATTATAAGAGAGGAACTAGTTCAGCAAGGATTATACAAATGTTATAAATACTTACACTTTAAAAGGAAGTTTTGGATCCGAAGTTAGGGTAATCTTAAACGTCACTTTAGAACTGCAAACAAATTAATTGAATGAAACATATGGACAAAATACAAACAATTCCTTTTTACTTACGCCATTGTAAAAACACGAGAATTTGTTTCCAATAATTAAATTAGTGTTTCGATTAAATTCAAAGCAAAATTTATTAACTATACTGCATTAAATACATACGTACGTAGCTACTTTTTACAGAATTTGAAAGGTTAGGGGAACGTTTGACATTTAATATAAAGATGGCCACATATTAGACGTTGTGACGTTGTGCTAAATCAACCAGTTCATTCCATATATCTAACTTCAGATGGTACCAACACAGCTAACTTCGTGTTATTATTTTTACATTATTTTAAAATATGAATTTCGAATGTAATATTTGTAATACATATTTTAGTACTCAATTTAATCTAAATAAACATATACGTAATATTCATAAAACAACTGTGATTGCCAAAGCATTTGAGAAAAATGTCTATAATTTTAAGTGTTTAGAACATAATTAAGTTAATTTTTGCTATAAATCTGAAAACACATATTCCCGAAACAGTTGAATAATGGTATAGGACATTGTACATAGAATATGTCTAGAATTTTCTGAATAATCCAAAAATGGAATGATATACAGGGTGTTGCATTTAAAATAAGAAAGTTGGTGTTGGCCACTGTTACATGGCACACCCTGAAGTTCTTGTTGAAAAAATGCGCAACTAAAATACCAATCGACGTATCCGAGCGTTTTTTCGAACACGCCCCCACTTATTTATTATCGAATTTATACCATTTGGCTGATACACACTGTATGTAGGTTTGAAGGTAAAAATGGTAACCAAGTATTGGAGACAAAATTAAAAGCGAGCCAATCTTAGTATTGCTCGTCATTCATAGATGGCAGCATCCTTTGCGGTTTAGCTGCAGTATGCTATGATTGCGTTCATATGGTAAACGTAAAATTACGTTTTATCCAATAATCGTTGCGCAGAAGCAAAATAATACAAACATCTTTTAGTTTTCTAACTTCTACTTAAAAACCATAAAAGTATGCTTTATATAATTACCAATATTGACTACTTACAATGTTTTGTGTATTAAAATACCCTGTTTTATAAAATTTTTATTAATATAAACTGTTAAAAAATGAAAAAATGTTATCTGTTAATACACTTTCTTACTTCAAGAAATGAAAGAACAAATGGAAGAAAGAGAAAAGGAATGGAGGGGGAAAACAAAAATTGTTATAAAGAATAGAAAAATTAGAAAAAAAGCAGACGAAGAGGAGAGAAGAAAAAGGAAGAATAACAGTGTAATAAAGGGTGGAGAAGCAAGGAACCGCATAAAGAGTTAAGAACGATGATGGAAGAGAAGCTAAATGTAAGAGCTGAAGTTAGGAAAGTGATGGTGGTAAACACGGAGAGTGAAAATGAGATGGTGGTGGCGGAAATGGAGACCTTGGGAGGAGAAGCAGAAGATTATGATGGAGAAGAGAAAACTGAGGAATACAGGAATTTACATAGATCGCGGCCTCACAAGGGAAGAAAGGGAAGTGCAAAAAGAAATACGGAACAGAGCGGCGGAAAGGAGAGCGGAGGGAAAAAAGTATGGGTGGGATACAGGAAAACGGAGATAGACGGAGTAAGGTATGTATGGAACGACAGATCGAAGGAGCTAATCAGAAAGAGGGGGGAGAGAATGGGCATACAAAGGTCAAAAAACTAAAAGAAGAGGGGGAGGAGAGAGGAAAGGAGGATGACGAAACGGTTGGGCAATGGAAAAATATGTAAAGGAAATGGAAAAGAAAAACAAAGCAAACAAAGAGAAAGAAGAGAAGGAAGACAAGTAGGGAGGAATGAACTAAAGATAATGTTCTGGACCGTAGCGGAATTAAAGAATAAAAATCATGATTTTTGGGAATTTGTCAAGGAGCAGGACGTGGTGGGAATGCAAGATATATGGATAGAAGAGAAAGATCTGGAGTGATGGGAAAGGGAAAGGCCAAGTGATTTCTCATGGGTGCTACAGTAGCGGAAAGGAACAACAGAAAAGGAAGAGCTAAGGGAAGGATCATAGTGGGAATAAAAACAAGATGAAGAGAAAGTGCGACAAAGAAGAGAGATAGTAGAAAGGAACATACAGTGTGGAAAAGAAAATATAAAAATAGTGATGGTACACAGCAGAAAGATGGAAGAGACAAGGGAAAATTTAGAGGTGTTGATAGGAGAGAGAGAGAGGAAGATATGATAATAATGGGAGGGGACTTTAACGCGAAAATAGGTGAAGAAGGGGGGAATACAAGAGAAAGAGGGACGGGAAAAAGACATATAAAAGACAAAATGTTAAATATAGAAGTGTGTAATGAAAGCGGGTGGGAGTAATGAATGGGAACAGAGAAGAAAGTGAGAAGGGAGAGTATACATACATAGGAGCAAGGGGAGAATCAATAATTGACTACATCATAACGAATGCAGAGGCGGAAGTAAAGGTGAAAACATTTACGGTAGGGGAGAGGAATGAATCGGATCACCCGCCATTGAAAATGATAATGGAAGGGGGAGAAAGAGGGAAGCTGATAAAAGTAGAGGAATTCTACACCAAGAAGTTATGGACAGAAGAGAGCATAAAGAGGTACAAAGAGAGATTGGGAAAGACAATATGGGAAGGGAAAGGAGTACAAGAAAGCGTGGAAGAAATGAAAGTGATAACGGAGGAAGCAGCGGAGAAAGTCAGGTTTAAAAGATGGAAAGAGAAGAAAATTGGTTGGAAGCAATGGTGGGACAGAGAATGCAAGGAGGTCAAGAAGATGGCAAGAAGAACACTAAGACAACGTAGAAAAAGAGAAATATAAAGAAGCAGTACATAAATACAAGAACACATGCGAGAGGAAAAAGGAAGAAAACAAAAAGAAACATGAAGAACGCATAAGGAATATAAAAAGTGAAGAGGACGTATGGAAATATCTAAAGAAGGTAAAGAGGAGAAGAAGGACATAAGCGGGAATACAGATAAACGAATAGGAGAGATATTTCAATAAGGTACTTAAGGGGGACGATATACAGGAAGGAGGGCAAAACAAGAAGACATATGAAACACATGAAGCAGGACAAGCAATTAAAGAAGAGGAAGTAATGAGACTATACAGAAGGTAAAAAAGGTAAAGCGGCAGGAGAAGACGGGATACAAGGTGCGGAATAGATGTATGGAGGAGAAAAGGTAGCAAAAAGGATGATTGAAATAGGAAATAAAATGTGGAGTGGGGAAGGATTCCCAGCGAGTTAGAGAGAAGGACACATATGTCTGGTGCACAAAAAAGGGGACAAAAAACACGTGACAAATTACAGAAGAATCACTGTACGTTCACTTTACTTTACACAGCACATAAAATATACGCGACGGTACTGGAAGATCGGTTGAAGGTGGAAGCAGAAGAAAGTGGCCGTTTTGTTTTGTCGGCCATTTTATTTTTGTCGGCAATTTTGTCCGACATGGCCGGAAATTTAAAATAGTATTCCAATAAGGGAGCCCGCATACTATCTCATAAGACAGGTACAGGACGCCGGAACTTGTTCTTGGAGTCTCTCGCGGCACCGCTCTCTCTCGTGTGGGGCATCGTGCAAACGCCGAAGGGTCTCGGTCATTTTTATGGGCCATTTTTGTTTTTGACTAGCATTTTTTTTTGGCGGTCATTTTTGAAATCAAATCAATTAATCAAAACAATCAAATCAAATCAATTTCAATACAAAAGTTTACTTCGAGTAGGATTTGAACCCTACGCTATGTACTTTGACCAGATCAATTAGCATGAGTCCGGTGTAGTTTTTTAATTCCAGCCCCTGAAGGGTATGCAACTGTGGACACATATCTTAATTGCCAGTTTCTTTCCAGGTGCCATTTTCAACTCCTTGATGGCGTATTTATGTTCCGCACCTTTTGGCAGTATTAAGAGCTTTTTTTGGTAGTCTATCCCTGAAGGGCTATCTGATTGATCGTGCAAACAGATTTTTAATTATGTATTCTAATAAAGGGGCCCTCAGGCTATCTCATAAGACAGGTATATGATACCGAAACTTGCTCTCGGATCTTGTACAGGACTGCGGAAATTGCTCACGGGGCTTCGCTCCAAAATTCTGCAGCCAATTTGGATTTAATTACGAGTCATGATTTAATTTTGTAGGTTAACCCCATCTTGGAGGCCGTTTTTGTTTTTGGCGGGAAATTTGAAATTGTATTCTAGTAAGGGGGCCTTCATACTAACTCAGAAAACAATTGTAGGACACCGGAACTTGTTCTAAGGTCGTCGCTCCTTGTCAGGTCTTCGCCCCTTTGCGGAAAATTTGAAATTATATTCTAATAACTAATAAGGGCCCCATACTATCTCATAAGACAGGTATAGGACGCCGGAACTTGTTCTCGGGCCTTCGCCCCTTGTCAAAGACAGAAATTAATCAAATAAATCAGTTGACCACTAAAATGGGCCGAAGCATGTCATACAAACTCAATCAATCTCGTTCATATCAAACAAATCAAACCAATCATATCAATTAAGCAACTCAATCAAGTTTTGTTTATAAATGAATAATATAAAGTACTTAACGGCTTCCAACATAAAGTAATTATTTTTTGAATTTTTCAGTGTAACCACAATAACAACCTTTCACTATTCAAATACATCTAATATGTTTGGAAAAATCCTAGCTGATTACGTGAAAGGTGGACTGTCCTTGAAAATGGAAATGTGATGTTCGGGTTGTTTTGCGCGTGACAAAAACTCCTTCTAATTAGATTACACTTATTTTTAAAAGCAGATTTGTTTGTGACGCCATCTAGTGGTGTATTATTAAACTAACGAATGTTTTCTGTAATAGAAGTTGATCGTAGCTCTACTTATCAGTATATTTTTAAAAGTAAATTTGGCTGTCGAACGCAAATGCAAAAGCAAACAAAAACACGAACACAAACACGGATACGAACACGAGCACAATCACGAACACGAACACTAACACCAACACGAACACGAATACGAACACGAACCCGAACGCGAACCCGAACGCGACACGAACGCGAACGAGAACGCGAACACGAATGCGAACTCGAACGCGAACTCGAACACCAACACGAACACGATCACGAACACGAACACGAACACGAACACGAACACAGACACAGACACAGACACAGACACAGACACAGACACAGACACAAACACAAACACATACAGAATCGCAAGCGCAAGCACACGCGCAAGCACAAGGACAAGCACAAGCACAAGCACAAGCACAAGCACAAGCACAAGCACAAGCACAAACACAAACACAAACAATCGATCGATCTGGTCGATTTTTTATTATTATGGAAAGCTACACACCTGCTGAATTAACCGATATGATTTATTTATGATGTTGCACTATTTCTCTAATAATATCGCTTTATTCTTCTTATTTCGATCCCGATATACCTCAATAAATTCGATAATGAATTGTTTGCTCATTGTTTTTAAATAATATTTGTGAAGTTACTGGGGACTAATGTAAACAAACATTTACGACACGCAATTGAATAAACCGTCACCACGTCACTGGAAAAATACGTGGATTTGGATTGATAGCGCCACAGACAACAGTTCAGGAACGTTGAATATGGCCGAGTCGTGTCAGAAATCAAGCTCGGACTGAATTTAAAACCGATGATGAAGTACGACGGTTTTACCCATACACTTCGGTTTTGGCTCGACATGTCTCATCGTGGCGAGAAATAACGTAGCTCCAATTTACTATAAGTGTATTTAAACAAGGATAATACCACAGATTGTGATCGATAGACGATAGTAATGCAATGACAATATTGAATAAAGTCAGGCCGATGAGAGGTGTCTTGTGACTCATCATAAAAAGCATGGTTTAAGATTATAAAA
The DNA here is from genome assembly GCA_036346205.1 of Vesta saturnalis. Lineage (NCBI taxonomy): Eukaryota > Metazoa > Arthropoda > Insecta > Coleoptera > Lampyridae > Vesta > Vesta saturnalis. The sequence continues at coordinate 1,012,237 of JARFJB010001941.1, read as the reverse complement.
ATGTATGTCGTTCTTGGTTCATATAGTTAGTAATTTTGAATAGCAACAAAATATCGTCAATGTTTCTAGGTTATTTCAAATTTAAGCCGCTCTGTCAAATTTAAATAAAATTATTGTTCGAATATCTCAGGATATAGCATCCTAAAGGTCTTAAAAATCCCCATCCACTCATATAAATAAAGTCGAATTGCGTTTAAGGTCTGGTCGCACTTACTCTGGAATGTAAAGTCCGAGTGTGGTTAGTCATATGATAAAAATATATTGTACAACTGTAAACGATTATCAGAACCGAGACCGGGTCAACAAAATTTCGTTTTGGAACTGTTTTACAAATTAATTATATCAATAATTTTCAATAAGAAACGAATTAGCTAGCAGTAGGCAGTGCCCGAATGAAGTGCGAAACGTTTGGTTAATTGCGGAGGATCGTTTTTAGTCGACAGATCTCATTGCGTCAAAAGAGTCAAGACTGTAATTTGGTTATCGAAGCCATTTATAAATAACTGATTTTGTCATAAATAAATACACTGTATTGGATGCTAAAAATGAGGTTTGTTATTAGTTAATAATATAACCGATTTTAAAAATCTTAGTTTACAGTTTGTCAATATATATATATATATATATATATATATATATATATATATATATATATATATATATATATATATAACGAATGTAAACCTAAGTACAGCTACAGAGGTATATGTTAAATATAATAATTCTTTACAATGTTATAAAGTAACTAAGATTCTAATTTTTGCTTTAAATTCAAATATTGGACATCTTATAATTAAAAGTCATCACATTCACTTTCACTATCATCCTCACTCGACTCTCCGACATTGATTACTAGAGGTTTTACTATTTCCTCAGCTCTTTTTGAACGTCCCACCACTGGCTCATTTCCTTTTCAGCATGTAAAATACACTTTTGCCACAGTTCTCCAGTTACTTGGTTTAATGAATCCTTCCATAGCGATCAAATATTCTCGTCCCTGAAGCCCTGTCTTCCAACGTTTTTGTTCTAATACTTTTACATCAATTTGCCCATACTAACTCGATAGGGTTGAATTGGCAGTGATACGGAGGTAAAAGTAAAATTTGATGTCCCCAATGATGAGCGATTTCATCAATTGCATATATTTTTGGAACTTGTAAATCCTTGGCAATTTGTAATAATTCCACTTTCAGCATATCATTCGAATGAGGAATGTTGTGTTTTCTTAAAAATTGAAGATCTTCTTTCTTCCAACTACTTGAAGGTAATGTTTCTACTAATGTAGAATGATAACTGGCATTGTCAAGAATTATCCAACTTGGTTTTTCTAAATTTGGTAAAAGCTGTTCTTGAAACCATTTTTAAAATAGATCAGCGTTCATATTATCGCGGTAGTCTGCTGTCTTGCTTTTACTGGAAAATACCAATGATGAATTAGGTATAAAACCATCCTTGTTGTCAGCACTGAGTACGATAAAACTAAAATGTATTCGGTTAAAAATGATTTTCGAGCGCTTCCTCGACTAAAAATCCACGTCTCATCCAAAAAGACAGGAACGTAACTAATTTCACAACTTTTATTAGCAAAATATTTTCGCAAAAATGTTGCTCGAGCACCAGAAATATGAACCTGCTCCATTAAACGCATTCTTCCATCGTCAACTTTGAATTAAAAACCAATTTTGTGTAACAATTGTTTCAAACTCGTTTTACTGAAGGTAAATATTCTTCTTTAAGTTCAGTTTGGAGTTTTTCGATAGTAATATATGAGCTTAAAATTAAACATTGATTAACTCTATTTCAACAATAATTTCTGAATTATTTACTAGTTGCATGCATGGTGTAAATTTTTCGTTTCAAAACGTCTTTCACGTATTTGTCGACCTCTGACTTCGACTTTCAACGCAGCATATGTTTTTGCGGTGAATCCCGCGCCGATTTTCCAGATTCTAAAGCGAGAGCCATTCTTGCCTTTGTCCGAGTTACGGTTTTCTCGGAAATGCCGTATGCAAGAGCAGTTCGCTGCAACATAATATTACATAAATATAAATTTAAATAGTGAAAGTTATTAGCGTACCTGGATAATGGCAGTTAAAGGTAAACTTGGCCCCCGTTATCACGTTACATCTCGAAATAATGCAGTATATTCATTAACATTACTTGAGTTTGGCTTTTAATGACATCATTAATAATAATAGTTTTGAAAAAACTGTTTACAAATGCAATGGAAACTAATAAATTACGAAGTGAAAGATAAATTATTATAACTACAAAACACGGTGCGATTATACGAAACGAAATACGAAGAATAATTTGAGGTTAAATAGCCAAGAAGACATCTAACAGCGTCATGCGCTTTGACTTTAGAATCGACATACGTTTTAAGTCCTGTATTTAAAATATATAGCAGACGTATAAATTATAACCCGTCTTTCATTAAGTGGGAACTTCGCACTAAGATAAAGGGAAACAGATGCATTTCACAGTACCAATTATATCTCCATTCTCGAGTCCGCCATGAGACACTTCTCCCCGGCGCTGCTATATAAGGAAGCATTAGAAATTTAGGATTATATCCAGTCCGTCCTGCTCGTAGATGCTCGTGGTGTGGTAACACTGCGTTTAGTAAGTTTCTGAAATACCAACAAAAAAATCTTTTTCATGTCTAAATGGTTAAATAAAATACGGCAATTTCTTTAATGTTGCTGTTAATTTATGAACAAAAATTATTATTTAAATAATGGCAACAGCAAGATGTTTAATATCCAGTTTTAGTTCTCGTAATTTAAATTTTTTAGTTACCTCTTTTGCTAGTATACCTACACCTCAAAGGTTATTCCATCATTGTGCAAAAACAAATAGAAATATCAGTCTTAGGTTAGGTTTCTTGAATTTTTCGAATAATCGTAAGTTTAAACGTATCTAACGCATATTCTCTATATTTATTATTATTATTGAAGATTTTCAAATATCAAGGTATAACTTTCACACATCAAGCATACTTAATAAAACCGATTATTATGGAACATTGGGGGTTAGTCGAAATGCTTCATCTGCAGAAATAAAAAAGGCATATTATAAACTTGCAAAACAATACCATCCTGATGTGAATAAAGATCCAAGTGCTGCTAAAACATTTCAAGCAGTTTCCGAAGCATATGAGGTAATTTCATGTATAATGTTCCTTTTTAATAATAGAGTTTCAGATATTAGGGGATGACACAAAACGACAACAATATGATAGGTGGGGCTCAACTGCAGAGCAGATGGGTAACATGGGTGGGGCAGGAAGAAGTTCACAAGGCTTTAGTCAACAATGGAGTTATCAATCTTCAATAGATCCCGAAGAATTATTTAGGAAAATTTTTGGTGAATCAGGTTTTGGACGTAGTACATTTGATGATTTTGCTGAATCTAGCTTCGGATTTGGTGGTGCTAAGGAGGTATTAATTTTCGAAAGGTTACCTTTAAATGGAATAAATATATTTTGTAGGCTGTGATTCGTTTGACCTTTACACAAGCTGCTCGTGGTACAACAAAAGATATAACTATTAATGTGGTAGATACGTGTAACAAGTGTAATGGGACACGATGTGAACTGGGTACTAAACCTGTTCGATGTACATATTGTAATGGAACTGGGTTTGAAACCATTTCTAAAGGACCATTTATAATGACTTCCACATGTCGATATTGCGAAGGCAGTAAAATGTTTATTAAATTTAAATGTACCGAATGTGAAGGAAAAGGATCTACAGTCCAAAGAAAAACTGTCACTGTACCAGTTCCTGCAGGTATGTTAATGTTTGTAAGTTTTTTGTACATCGACTGTTGAATATTGTAACTTCAGGTGGTGCACACCATTTATGATTTAAAATTTAATACTTATTACGTAAAATTTATGATTTAATTTTTTCAATTAGTTTCAATAGTTTATGTACGACTTAATATTAAAAGAATAACATCAAATAAACAGATTGACGAATTATCGTTATTACAAACAATTTAGATTTAATAAATGTTGAGGTGGGTTTATGTACCATTTAAAATTTTATGATTTAATATTTTTAATGAGTGGGTTATGCAATGTTCAAGATGAATAACACCAAATAAACTAATAATTCACTAATTATTGTGACTGTGTACACAAATTTTTATATAATACTTAACATTTTCGATTTAAATATTAAATCTTAAATGTAAACGTTAAATCCATAGATAAAAAATTTTTAAGAATGGCAACTTTACATATTTGTTCAAATACGATTTTGAACGCCATCTATAAGTACGACACACATTAATTAAATAAACACGGTAAATTTTAAATTAGTGTCGAGTTTATGTCAATAATATTTAATGGAAATATGGAAATTTGAATCAGCACTAATCAATCAGAAGGTAATGTTGCTATTGGAATGAACAAGCAGAATAACAATAATACCTTGGATTGATTCGAGGTGATGAAAATTCTGCTTTTCCGTTGATTTCAAGTCGTTATATTTTATTGGTCCAAAAAAATTTAGATTTAAAAACTTAGATTTCAAAAAATACGCTTCTAATATTAAGAAAATTTAGTAACATGATTAACGATACATAAGGAAAATTAATTATACATTAATATAATGATACAAATAATTAGAATTTTTTTTTTTTAATTTCAAAAATTTTGTTGACAGATTTTAAAAAGATTATCATATACAAAATCTTGGGTACCCTTTCCAGCTAAAACTCAATTGAGACCATTACAATAATTATACAGGGTTTCCCGACGAATAATTGACCACCCCTATTTCTAAATTCGCCGAGACCTGTCGATTTTTGTTCTTGGGGGGAGCTTTTTGTAAGTCAAGCCAGCTCGATATTTCCATCCCCCCACCCCATGTAACCCCAACTTTAAATTTCAAACGCAACTACTCCACTTGTGACACATCATTAGACGTTCTGTTTTCTATTTTGTGATGGTTTACACATTGGGGATTGTTTTGTGACAGGTGTATTATCTTGCTTGCATACACCTGGCTACAAAAAATAATGTTTGGGTTCTATTTCAATCTTTCACTATTTCCAAAATCATTGAGTAAAAATGTTATATTGTTTTTATGAAAATGTGAAATGATTCAACGTCAACTAAGTGATTTTAATTTATAAAGATAATGTTCATTAACTAAACATTACTTTTATGGTTATCACATTTCTGTTTGTGTAAATGAACTTTAATAATTAAACAAATTCCTTTTTCCTTTTATCAGGATGCTCCAGCTAGATATGTGGTAAATGGTTATTGTTATTGTTCAACAAAATTATTCTCAATCCGATGTTATTAATTACCTGTACTTTGCAAATTAATTGAACTTGCTTTCTTCAGCATTTACACATGCAGTGTTTGTATAAGCTTCTCAGATTTGTAACAGTCAATAATAAAAATGAATCAAATTAATTAAGTGAAATTATATATGCAGACTGTTTTGTTTACAGCATTATATAAAAATGATTCTAATTCTATGTTAGTATTTTGCTTCATATTAAAATGCAAAAACAATCCTTTGCAAATGATAAACGAAATATATTTTCGTTCAGCATTTGTATCTAAACATAAATTTAAAAATAAATAAAACACGCCAATTTTCGTTTATTTATACTATCAAAAGGTCACTGTTTGAACTGGTGAGGCAACTCCGCGTTTCTATGAGCAGTGAAGAGGCCTCGGTTAGGTGGATGACGTTCTCTGTCGTCAGACTGGAACCGCTCTCCTTTGTTTTCTCTATCTTTTCTTATACCTTTGTTATAGTGAATACGCTTCTAATTTTCTTTCTTCAGTTTAATGATTTTTGTGAATAATTGTTCGATATATTTTACTTAATTGTTCAGCTTTAATTACAAACGGCGTGCGCAACAAACTGCAAGCGAGCTACGAAAGACCATTCTTTTAATCACCAATGTTTTTGTGTATTATATTTTCTATCTCGATCTATTAACTGGGTCGATTGTCTTATTGTACATTTATCACTCGCTATCAAAACATCATCTTGGAACACTTTCAACACGTGCTTAAAACGCTATTGTAAATTATTACGCAATCTTTTTATTACCACCAACTTGATAGCATTTACAATTTAATTCGTTTTATATTTTCTTTCTCACTGATAAGGAAAATATCACTTATATTCTCTTACCACAATACTAACTGATTTTTCGTTATAACGTCACAATTTTAATTGCAGCATAAATCAAGCTGCAGCAATCGCATTTTAACCGTTTGGTTACTTTCAATTCAACCAACTCTGATCGCTTGCTAGAGGTGACTTTTCTTGATCACTTACTTAGCGCGACTGACTAACAAATACATCTTATTATAACAGCGTTCCTACCTGATCTCTTTTACAAAACAGTCATACCCGCAAATTACCGCGTATATTTAAAAGCTTTCCAATTTACTGTACAAATACTCGTCGAAACAAGCTCAAAATTTTTATCTTAATATCAATTACATTTATACATAAATAACTAATAACCATCTAATTTCGTATAACAGCCCGAAATTCGTATTTCTATGCCTCCATTACACTGACTTGCCCAAAGAAAGTTCTCTAGTGGATCCTGGTTAAATACTTGGGGTAAAAATGTTTAAATCCAAGATCCTCCAAAGTTTTAAAGAGAAGTTGGAAACCTAATGTCAAAATCCAATTTTGTAGAGCTGGTGGGCATGTTCTTTAACATTATAATCGCCTTATTTCAAAATTGGATGTGCCGGATTTTCGTGACTGCTGTTCAAAGTGCTTTCCCTTTTTTTGGATAGTGTAATGTGTAACGGGAGCCTTAGAAAATTGAAAATTTCGCGCTAAATTATACGAAATTTGGTAGTTATATTATTATTTGTTATTTGTATTTAAATGTAATTAATATTAAGATGAAAAGCTTGAGTTAATTTCAATAAGTTATCTATATATTTAATTTGAAAATATTTAAAGTACGCGGCGTTTGCAAGTGCATAAATGCGTTGGAGGAGAAGGGAGGAGACGTTATCAAAGTGACTGGCAGTTTTTATAGTTAGTTGGAGTCGCCTTAAGTAAGCGATCAGAGTTGGTTGAAAATCACCAACAGAGTAATTCGTCGACGAGGCACGACTTACAAGGGAAGAAGTGAAATTACCTTCCTTATTAAAATAATAAGAGGCTAAGTAAACACAGTGTAAATACTGTCAAGTTGGTGACAATAAAACAAATAGTGCACTAAATAAAAATCGCGTTAAAGGTTACGCAGTAATTAAAAATCACGTTTTATGTGCACATCGAGAGTATTCCAAGATTGTGTTTAAATATTGAACGATTAACTGTAAAATAAGACAATCAATCCAGTGTAATAGATCGATATAATGCAAAGTAACTGGAAAATATTGACAATTAAAAGCACGGCCGTTGATAGTTAGTCGCGCAAGCTGTTTGTCGTTAAAATTGAATCATTAAAGTAATAATTGGCTATTATAAATATATCAAACAATTGTTAGGTCTTTGTTATGAACAAATAAGTTCAATATGTAATTAACAATAATTATCAATTATTAATCATTATTAATATCAAACAATTATTTACAAAAATCGTAAAAGTTTTGGAAAGGAAGTTGTAATAGACCAGTGTTGGGTAAGATCCATTTATTTAGGATCTAAATACAGATCCAAACACATTTTTAAAAACTGATCTAGATAAAGATCCAAGATCCGTACGTAAAAATGGATCTAGATAAAGATCAAAGATCCTTGAAATGGGATCTAGATCTTTTATAAAGATCCGACATTCCTAAAATTGTTTCGAGATTTTTCTAATTATTAATATTATCTTTAATTGCTAGTATTGCTACTGATGAGTAGTACTCCCATTCCCATGATCATTTTTAATGTAATACAAATATTAGTCCGTAAGGTTAAATTATTAAGAAAAATAATACACAAATATAATTTTTATAGGTTTTTATTGAAAACTGACATTAATTATTTAACGCACTACAAATTACAAAATTAGTATTAGGTACACATTTACACTTGCAAGTTGCAATGTTAATTGATAATTTAACTTAACACATAGTTAAAATACTTATCTTTTTTGGGATTTTTTAATGGTGTACTTTAAATTATACAATCTAAACGTTTCGATAACACTTACAGTTATCTTCGTCAGTAGTAATGTTTCTTAAAAATTGTTAAAGATGTAGTAAACAATTTTGTCAAATTTGAAAAATTCAAATTTCGAAACGTTTAGATTGTATAATTTAAAGTACACCATTAAAAAATCCCAAAAAAGATAAGTATTTTATTATGAGTGTTAATGGTGAAAGTTTACATTTTCATAGTCGTATTCTTAAGAACTGAAGACAAGATTGTTGTTTTTCTATACCTCCTTTTGTTCGATTAAATTAGCAACAGGGAATTCCAGTTTCACTTAACTTAAGTACCTACTTTAATGGATAGATGACCCCATTGTCATTACTCATTAAGTCATTAGATTAGCACTTAGCTGTCATTACCTGCCTTTGTAGCTTTGGGAAACAAAAACAACCGACGGAAATATTAACAAAGGAAATGAATAGTTCTATTATTGGATATTTCGGAATTTAACATGCCTCAGGCAGTAGGTAAATGTGTATGTATCTCTGTGGGGTACGGATGTAACGGTCGTAACGGAGCATAATGTATTTTTTAAATATAAAGCTCTGTTGCCTCAAGCCAGTTAAAAATTTCACAAAATACCCTTAAAATACATTTTAAAATATTCTAATGGATCTTTGGATTCAAGTACTAAAGATCTGTTAAAATGTGATCTAGATCCAGATACTAGATCCTAGCAGAGCAAAGTATCTAGATCCAGATCATAGATCCGTTTAGTGGATCTAGATCCTGGATCTAGATCTCTTTGATCTAGATCCTACCCAACACTGTAATAGACTTAATCCACAAAAAAGGTGTAAACAACCACATTGCAGTTACGTCATCGGCTTTCAACGAGGCACCAAATAGGTACGATCTTTTATTACCTAAATAAAGAAACCTTTTGTGTGTTTTATTTTCTCTGAACTTGAAGTTGAATAACACAATTGAACGGAAAAAAAGAATATTTTTTAAATTATAGCTTCGATTGTCAAATGGTGTTGTATACCAAACATTTTGCACTGCGAATTTCAGTAATTAAATAAGTATAACGTTTGATTTATTTTTATTATTAATGAATATTAATATTAACAGTTTATATAAATATTGAATATATAAATGCAGAAGGAAGTAAACTCAATAGAACTCCATAATGATAAGACAATCGAATTGAGTATTAAATTTTGGTAATGAATAACAATGGCCATTTTTTTTAACATTTGAGCTAACTGTTGCGTTTAAATAAGAAAAGAATTCGCAAACGTAAATATTAAAGTTCATTTACTCAACCTGTGTGCCTGACGTGCACGAGGACGGACGTGTTATTTACAGTGTTGGGTAAGATCCATTTATTTAGGATCTAGATACAGATCCAAACACATTTTTAAAAACTGATCTAGATAAAGATCCAAGATCCGTACGTAAAAATGGATCTAGATAAAGATCAAAGATCCTTGAAATGGGATCTAGATCTTTTATAAAGATCTGACATTCCTAAAATTGTTTCGAGATTTTTCTAATTATTAATATTATCTTTAATTGCTAGTATTGCTACTGATGAGTAGTACTCCCATTCCCATGATCATTTTTCATGTAATACAAATATTAGTCCGTAAGGTTAAATTATTAAGAAAAATAATATACAAATATAATTTTTATAGGTTTTTATTGAAAACTGACATTAATTATTTAACGCACTACAAATTACAAAATTAGTATTAGGTACACATTTACACTTGCAAGTTGCAATGTTAATTGTTAATTTAACTTAACACATAGTTGTTATACAATTATAAGGATAAGGACATTTATCTAAATTATTATAAGTATACATTACATAATTACATTTTATTATCTAATTTTACTTTATTTTGTTTTAAAATTAATAGCATCTCAAATATATCATCACCTAATCTATTCCTACGAGGAGTTAAAATTAGTCCACCCATACTAAATATCCTTTCAACGGGGGCAGATGAAGGAAGTATAGAATTATATTTTAAAAAGATTTCTTTTATAGCAGGGTACATATTTAATTGCTCATAGTTAGTGCTTGTGTCTTTAAAATAATTTGTGCATTCTGAATCAAATGTTGTTTGCGATTGAGTATTTATTTTTAAAAAATCAAAGAATTCGTCCGTGGCAGAGGATTTTTTTTCAGTAAGTGTGAACTGAATTTCTGATTCTGAATTATTAAGATTTTCTTGAAATCCGGAATTGTTAAGTTCACACAATAATTGCGTTTGACAGAATGCTGTTTCATTTTTAAAAGGGGTAATTTTTAACCTCCATAATTTAAATTTTGGGTTAGAAATTGTGGATAACAGGTATGGTCGACTACTAGAATTTTTAATATCCATTATATTAGAGAAACGTCTTGTAAAGCCGTTTAATAAACATTCTCTTAATTTAGAACAAAATGTCAGTTTTGTCATTGCTTCTAAGCTAGCTTTAATTTTGAAAAGTGTTGGCAAAACAGTACCTAACTGACAAGTTTTTTCATCTTGTAAAATATCTATTGCAACGGCTATAGGTTTTGTAACAGAAATATATTCGTTTAAAAACACAAAATCTGACAGTTGGAACACGTCTAATTTTAATAACTTACAAACATCACTTAATTTTGCTTCAATATTAATTAGTTTAACACATGCGTCATACATGGAATTCCAACGAGTAGGACAAGGAACTTTCAATTTGACACCGCAAACATTTTCTAACTGATCCGACGCCTTAGTAGACCTACTCACTAAATTCCATAAAGAATAAGCTTTCCCAAAAACAGTATCGTACATTTTTTTATACCTTATGTTTTCAAATGCTTTAGCTGCATCTATCGTAATTACAAGGCTGAGTGTATGCGAACAACACTTAAAATGTTCGGGCAAAAGCACGTAAGTACTGTCAGTATCAAAAGCAGGTAATGATTCAACATCTACATCATTTTGATTTTGCAACTCTGTTAATTCGCTATCGCTGCTCTTATTACATATAGAAGCAGTAAATACGTTAAAAGCTTTATTAAAGTTGCTTGCGTTATCTGTTACCGTTCCTGAAATTTTACCGAGATTTAATTTGTATTCGTTATGAATTTCACTTATTAATTCCGCGATTCTGTCAAATGTGTGTGCAAATTTAAATCGCCTACAGCTTAATGCAAAAGATTTACGTTGGAAGCTATTACTATCGATAAAGTGTGCAGTCATACCAAGATAACTTTTGTTATTGGTGCTCCAAACATCTGCAGTTGTACAGACGTATTTGGTTTTATTTAATTATTCTATTACAGCACCAATAACTGCTGATTTCTCTTCTTCTAATTTACTCTTGAGCGTTTTTCGGTCACAAGGTTTTTTGCCAGAAAGTCCCTCTACTAACCTAATAAATGCGGGTTTTTCGACTGTACAAATAGGCCTCATGTCTTCAATTATGTAATCTAAGACGAGTTTGTTAACCGAGTTCTTTGTGGTAGAACTGGTAGATCGTTGAAAAATGTTAGTCTTGTTGAAATTCTTCATTGATAAAATTTCGGTTTTACTTTTTTTGTTGTCTTTTCTGCATCGAATTTGCTAAATGTTACTGGATGCTTTCTCTAGAAAAAAGGAGAAAGTGTATGTTAATTTATAAAATTCAGATTGAAGTCACTTCAAGTTTCAGTCAAAATTTAGATAACACCAATTTTGAAAGCGACTGAATCCCATCTTTTTATGAATACAGGTATCATAAACATTTAAAAAAGTTTTTTGATGCATTAGGGACTTTAAGAAATAAATCTCAACCTTTTGTAAACGTTCTTTTACACACGAGAAACTAAGTATTTTGCAACAAAAAATACTTTACGTAATTCATATAGAATTTAATAAGAAAAATTAAGTCTACAAATCACGTTTTGATATATCAGATGATGTATTTCGTAAGAATCCAATAAATGATACTAAAATTCTGCCAAAACTATATTAATACATACCTTCATATGCCGAATAAAATTTCCTGTTGAAGTCACATGACCTTGTATTTGTGCGGGACAATTTAGACACTGGGTCACTATCTTGTTGTCACATTTTGATAAAATTTTATAAAATTTACCGCTTAAGATTGGCGGAACTTCCATTAATTCAGCTTCGTCACACATTGTTGATCTAACTAACAATTAACAAATGTGCTTTACTTAAAGTCGTATTCTTAAGAACTGAAGACAAGATTGTTGTTTTTCTATACCTCCTTTTGTTCGATTAAATTAGCAACAGGGAATTCCAGTTCCACTTAACTTAAGTACCTACTTTAATGGATGGTTGACCCCATTGTCATTACTCATTAAGTCATTAGATTAGCACTTAGCTGTCATTACCTGCCTTTGTAGCTTTGGGAAACAAAAACAACCGACGAAAATATTAACAAAGGAAATGAATAGTTCTATTATTTCGGAATTTAACATGCCTCAGGCAGTAGGTAATTGTGTAAATGTGTATGTATCTCTGTGGGGTACGGATGTAACGGTCGTAACGGAGCATAATCTATTTTTTAAATATAAAGCTCTGTTGCCTCAAGCCAGTTAAAAATTTCACAAAATACCCTTAAAATACATTTTAAAATATTCTAATGGATCTTTGGATTCAAGTACTAAAGATCTGTTAAGATGTGATCTAGATCCAGATACTAGATCCTAGCAGAGCAAAGTATCTAGATCCAGATCATAGATCCGTTTAGTGGATCTAGATCCTGGATCTAGATCACTTTGATCTAGATCCTACCCAACACTGGTTATTTAGTGCTCTGTGTATGTGATTAATAAAATAGTAAACTTTAATAAAAATCTGGAAAACCTGACGAATAAAATATTGATACCTTACATAACACTAGATATGAAGTTAGGAAACTTAAAAGTATCGGATTTGAAATAAGAATTAAAAAAAGGGGATTGTCCTGCCAAGGGAACAAAGAATGCAGATTGAAGGAAATTAACTCAAAAACTCGAAGTGGGAACCTCGAAAAGCAATAAATCATCTGGAGATACAGGAATAACCACGCATACTGGTAAGAGTAGAGAGTTAAAAAAGTTAAAAGAGATAAACGGTTTTTTGATTTACTTGATTACATACACACGTTAGAAAGTAAAATAAAGTTTTAGAGACGTCTTTTGTAAAATTAAAGAAATGTGTTAAGAGAAACTTAAAAAAACGACGGAAAAACAGGTTATACAGAATGACTCAATTATAAATGCAGAATTAATGGGAAATAGTCATTTATAAACTACTGGAAATTTAGACATCGGGACCTCGACATTGAATAGTTTTGCATATACTAAAAATAATTCAATGACCTCTACAGATAAGCATGGAAATGGGCATGAAGATAACACTAATAACGTAAACAACTTTACGGAAACATCTAGATCAGATTATTCTGAAGAAAATAAAATTAAATCAAAACCTAAACGCTTTGTATTATCAGATAGCCATGGACGTGGACTGTATGAGATATTAAATAATATGTACTGAAATAAGTTCAGAATTGAAATTTTTTACAGGGTAAGTGTTATATTCACATCACGTTTAATGTACAAAACTACATTAATATTTTTACATCAAATGACTGCTTAATAATAATAGGGGGAACCAACAATAAAAACTTTAATAATCTAATCAAGCAGTGGCAAAAAGTAGCAGAGAAGTGTTTTAAAACTAATTTAATCGCTAGTTTGATACTGTATAGGTTTGATACTGATATAAATAAAGACATATATAAATGTAATATAAAAATTGTTGATTTTTTTGACTAGGTACAAAAATATCGATGTATGTGATATCAATAAAGGAATTACTCACAGCGATTACACACATCATTGTATACATTTCAGCATAAAGGGAAAACAAAAGATTTGTAACAATTTGTTGGATACTATAGAACGATCAAGAACTAACAAAAATAAGAAACAGTGAAATTTAATTAACGTAGTAGTTGGCAAGGACCACAAACACCAGAACAGTACAAACATAAGGACAGTGCATACTAATGCAGATGAATCACTTAGGCATTTAACCTCCCCACAAAACTCTGAAGACAATTGGGTTCTAGATGAAGAAGAACATGATAATGAAGAATTTTATAACCAAGATCTCCCACAGACTGGATTAAATGACAGTGCCTCATCCATCTTGTCAGAGGGTTCGTGCTCCAGAAACGAAGCGGTCGTGGATTTTCAAGAAACCATGTCAGTGGAACACTTACCATAAAAAATAGTATACGTATATTACATATTAATATCGAAAGCCTAGCGAATAAGATGTTAAACTTAGAAATTTTATTAAATGATTATCATTTCTACGAAGTACTTTGTGTTGACGAACATTGGTTAAATGTAGATAAGGTAAATTTCTGTCTAACTAATCATACCGTAGCTACTTGGTTTTGTAGATCACAGTAAAAAAAGGATGGTACATTGACCTTTGTAAAAAATAACATTAAATTTAGAATTTTAAACGATATCAATGAATTAAGCGTAGAGAATCATTGTGAATGTTGTGCTGTAAATTTAATGGACTACGAAATTAATGTTGTTTCTATTTACAGGCGCCCGAAAGGAACATTAAGTATTTTTCTTGAACAAATCGAATCCATGAGCACACATTTACCTTTTGCGAAGATTGCAATTTGTGGCGATTTTAATGTACATGTTGTGTCAGAGTCCTACAAAAGAACAAAATTTCTTGAGATTATTAAAATGTACGACATGAGAATCACAGTTACCGTATATATAAGGGTCACTAAAAACTCAAAAACATGTATCGATAATATCATTACCAACATTGACGAGATGCTAACTAATACTGTAAATATACCCATTGATTTTTCTGATCACGATCTTCAAATAATTACTATAAAAATTTGTAATGAATCTAGAAATAATTCAAAAATCAGTTAAGTGTGGTAGAGTCTTCAGTAAAGGAAACCTAACTAAATTTGTCAGAATGGTAGGCAATTACAATTGGGAATAAATTTATTCGGTTGAAGATAAGTGTTCTTGCTTTTACGATAAATTCAAATCTATTTTCGAGTTTGTTTTTCCCATAAAAACATGTGTAATAAAAAGACTCAAAACCCAGGGGTAACTAGAGGAATTAAAACATCCAGTAAACATAAAAGATCGTTATATCTATTTATAAAATTTAATCACCATCCAGTGCTGTTAAACTTCTATAAAAGATATTGTAAACTATATAAAAGCGTGATAAGGCAGGCACGTCGAAAGTATTTCTATAATTCTATAAATAAATCTAGTAATAAAAATAGGTCATCTTAACTTAACTTAACCTTCACGCCATTCCCTTGCGGGGTAGGCAAAAGAATCCCTGCCTCTTATTTATTTTTCATTCACAATCTTTCTCCATGCTTTCCTATCTACGCATACCTCCCTAGCTTCCGCAAGATTCATTCATAGTCTCTGACATGCCCTTTTGTTTTTTGAACTCATTATCTTTCTTTCCTTTATCATAGATTCTACTACATTAAGCCAAGTTTTACGCGGCATACCAGGCCCGGCCTGTCCCCTAACCTCACCCACATATATGTGTTTCGTTAATCTTGCGTTGTTCATTCTCTCAATGTGACCAAACCAACGTAATGTACAACTTTTATATCTAGCCATCATCGTCTTTTCCTCACCACACTCCCTCATTATGCACTCATTTTTTAACTTGTCCCTTCTCGTTTTACCACACGCGCTTCTCAGAAATCTCATACCCACGGCATTTATTTTTCTTTCGTGCTTTTTTTGACATACCCTTGTCTCACTTCCATACAGTACTGACGGGACGAATACGCCATTATAGATTGCTCGTTTCGCTCATGCTTTCATTTCTCATTATCGTCCACATACTTCCAATCACTTTCCTTCCAGCATTGACGCTTCGTCCAATCTCGCTCTCAATTGTACCATCTGCAGTAAACATTCTACCCAGATATACCAGCTCGTCCACTTGCTCCACAATTTCATCTTGCAGAGTAAATACTCTACTCTCCTTTCCACCTTCCCGATTGAACACCTCAATCTTAGTTTTGTTCACGTTTACCTTTAGGTCCATGCTCTCACAGACTATCAAAAAACTTCCTCAGAGCGGTTTGCAGCTCATCCGCACTGTCACTTAATAAGACTGTGTCATCTGCATACACCAGGAGTCGTACATTTACGTCACCAACCATTACACCATTTGTATCGTTACATGCTTGTCTAAGACATTTATCCATGTATACATTGAACAATCATGGTGACATCACACAGCCTTATCGCACTCCTTGCTCAATATTAAAGTATTCACTCACACCCCCTCACACCCTAACACATGCCCGACTACCGTTGTATACTGCCCTTATTCCATTTATTCTATTTACGCCATATTCATTTAATATTTCCCACAGCTTCTCTCTTCACTCTGTCATATGCTTTCTCCAGATCTACAAACGCACAGTACAACTTCCTTTTAACCTTTAAACACTTTTCAATCACCTACTGGAGAGCAACCATCTGATCGACACATCCTCTCCCTGGCATGAAGCCACCTTGCACATCCCACATCTTAGATTGTGTAGTTTCTCGTACTCTATCAATGAGTATTCTTCCAAATACTTTACCAGGTACGCTGAGCAAGCTTATTCCTCTGTAGTTCTTACAATCACTCTTGTTCCCCTTACCCTTATAAATAAATATAAATAAAATAGGTCATCAGGGCAAATAATTAAAAAGGAAATAAACAAATGTAAACAATCGGCAGAAAATTTAGAAATAAACGAGAATGGTGCCTTAATATGTAATCCCAACCAGGTGGCTCTGTTAATTAGTCCAAGAACATACAGACAGTGCCGAATTGGTCGCCTACGAAACCCCCAACGAACGTGAATTCCTTTTTCTTATCACCCACACCTTCTTCAGAAATTCAAGACATTGTCAAAAATTAAAAAAATACAAATGCCACAGGTGTAGATGACATACCGATAAAACTGTTTAAATTAACGGCTGAGACAATAAGTGAACCACTCTCTCATGTAATAAATCATTGCTTCGAACCGGGATATTTCCCGGATCCCTTAAAGATCGCAAAATTAAACCGCTTGTTAAATGTAATAACAAAAAGGAATGAACTGGTTATCGTCCAATCTCTATTCTACCATCACTATCAAAAATTTTTGAAACCGCTGTTAAAATTAGATTAACATCTTTTTAGAATGTAACAATTACCTTTGCAGTCAACAACATGGCTTTCGGTCAAATAAATCCACTGCCACGGCATTACAGTACCTCCTTCATTGTGGCTATACTAATATTAATAGAAATAAATTAGTTGCAAGTATTAATTTAGATTTATCGAAAGCGTTCAACATGGCCAATCATACCCTTCTAATAAATAAGATGGAGTATTATGGAATCCGCGGGATCCCTTTAAAGTTATTAATCTCTTATCTTTCAAACAGGTTTAGCGTCGTTGAAGTTTGTCATAATGATAATGGACGAATAATTTTGTACCAATCAAGGGCCAGTAAAATAACATACAGGGTACCGCAGGGGTCCATTATAGCACATCTGTGCTTCACACTGTTTACTAACGAAATTCCTTACAACGAAGCGGTTGAACAAATAGTTATGTATGCTGATGATACGAGTTTGGTAGTAACAGCTTCAAATGAAGGCGAACTTAAACATTCAATAAAACGTGCACTGACACAGGCTGGATGCTGGTCAGCAAAACCAACATTATAATTTTTAAAAATAGAAATTCTTTACTGAAGACACTTACCATTGATACTGTAGATGTAAAAGTAATAAACAGCTGTAAAATTCTTGGGCTTGATATTAACAAGGATCTGCATTGGAATACTCATTGCAACGAGATTATTTCTAAATTAAATAAAGCAAAATTTATTTTACATCGTCTTAAGCCAATTGTCAGTTTGCATACATTAAAAAGTGTTTACTTTGCATATTTTGAGCCTGTTGTACTTTACTTACTTACTTATTCAAACTGAAATTAAACGGCAAGCGAATTAAAATTAACTGGTAGATGATATCTTTATAAATCAAATCCATTCAGCGTAAATAAAAAGGTAATCATTTCAAGTCTCACAAAAACAATAGAACATTTTTATTCAATAATTTTGACATTACAAAAAATGATAAACAAACCCTCATAATATTTTTTGTAGCAGGGTGTAAATAACACGAGTAATAACCAAAGGTATTACGCCTGTTGCAAATAGCATTTACACTATCAAACAAATCATCAAAAAATATTAATAGTTTTTGTCGTGTATGATGCTTCTGGACTCATGGTTCTGGAGCCATCTAAACTCATTGCCCCTAAATCATTAATAAAAGATGGGTGTGTATGTGATTATTCTAACTTACCATCTACGCTAAGTCGTGTTGTTCCTGATGCTACTTGGTTGTCGAAAACTTGTGTACAACAGGCCACCTTCATTTTTTTAATTTTTCCTATTACAAGATGATAATCAGACAATCTTTTCATTAGTCGTAATCAACCAGAAGCTGCATCTATATAATAAGCATTGATAATATGCTGTCATTTGGCAAGACAAACCTCGTTGTTGTAATTCCGATATTGGATATCCTTTGTCAAAAAACTATTTCGTATAACCTTCAATAAATAATGGGATCGTATACGGAATTATCGTATGGTTGTCTATTTCAAAAAAGTTTTCTCCCATTTCCTTCCTATATCTATAGTAGTCTGCCTTACTGTCATTGGTTTTATTGCAGCAACCCTGATCGCATATACATGCAACTACTATCAGACCCATTGAGAAAAATCTCTTATAATTAATTTTAGTACTATAGTAGCTGACTTTGTTGTACAAAAAGTATAAGAAATTGGTTGCTTTCATTTGGAAAAGATACTTCTCAACATAAATACTTAAGTGCAGTCTGCTACTGTTGTAGTTCTTTGAAAACCAAAATCTTCAAAACCTTCAACCATATCACTTTTTCTAACCCAGTGCAAATGAGGTTGTCGAGACATCTCGTCAAATAGCAACATGCAATATCTTTCGCGCAAATTAAACATTTCTACGTTTTATTTTAAAAAGTGGCTAAATAAGGCTTTGTTGGTTTCTAGAGTAAGTGTTATTTTATTTAAAAGGGACATTATTGCAAGGCAGTGCAAATCATTTCGATAGTAATCTATACTGGCATTTAATCTTCTTTGACATTTAATTAACTTATGGTGTTAAACACGCTTTTTTGGATGATTTTGCTTTGTCATCATCATTGGCGTTGCATTACCATAGGAATTTATCCGCTTATAGCTTTATTAATCCATTTTTTTTTGTTTGGTAGATTACTCCCCTTTGTTCACTAATCACTACACTTGATGTTAAAATTATTGTTATTAGTTTTTAACTTTTAATACACTTATATTTTATAGTTTTGGGTGTGTCTTTTGTTATAAATATGTATTCTGGTGTATTATAAATCAGCAGAGTTCCGGTAAGTGGCGACATCTGCACTGTGTCGTTGGTAGTAGACACACCGTTAGTTTATATATATGAAGCAGTCTTATTAAAATATCAAACTAAGCAACACGTTGTTTTTGTTCTTTCCGACACTAAGAATTTGTATCTGCAATTCCTATTATAAATTCAACATCTTTACCTTATTCACCATCCACTTCCATTTCTTCCAATTTTTTGCCTCCTCCTTCCACTTTACTACTTCCATCTGTCATAGGTCCTCCACTATTTCGTCTAACCATCTTAATTTTGGTCTACCTCTGGCTCGGCTTCCCATTGGCTTCCAGTCTGTTTTCTTTTAACTATCATTTTGGTCACTTCTCACTATATGCCCTAGCCATTTTATTCTTCTCACTTTTATATTCTTTACTATATCTTCTCTTGTTTCTTTTACTATCTCATGGTTCATTCTCATCCTATTTTGTCCTCCCTCTACTTATACCGGTTCCATTATTGTTCTTATTATTCTTTCACACTTCATTCTCTCTGCATCTTTCATTGCAAAGCACATGGTCTCTGCTGCGTACATCAGCACTGGTCTTATTAACGTTTTGTATATCCTGATTTTTGTTTTTTTGCCGAGCCTTCCACTTTTCAGCAGCTTTTTATTTGCATAAAAAGCTCTTAGTCCTGCTTGTACCTTCTCACTGATTTCCTCATTCTCTCATTTTTTCTCATTTTTTGTTCCTTTCTGTTGTTACGCCTAAGTATTTAAATTTGTTTATTTTTTCAAGTTTGTGGTCACTCACTTTGAAGTCCTGCTCTTGTTTATACTTGCTTCTGTCATATTTCATGTATTTGGTCTTATCCACATTAATCTGCAGTCCTATTTCTCTCGCCTCCTTTTCTATTTGTATCATCATCTCCGTCAGTCCTTTTTCTGTTCTACTTATTACGACGATATTATCCGCATATGCGATGACATGTGCCCTTTAGTTATTATTGTACCCGAGCAGCCTACTATTTTTATCACATCATCTAGTGCTGTGTTGAATAATGTCGTAGATAATGCATCACCCTGTCTTATGCCTGTGTTAAAAGTAAAACTCTCTGTTTAATGTCCTTACTCTAGCTCTAGTGTTTTCTAGTGTTAGCTGTATTAACTATATCAGCAGTTATTTCTGTTCATTATTTGAAGTAGCTCTCGTCTGTTTTTGCAGTTTGAAATTTATAAATATTATGTGCATCGTTAGATTATACTCCATGCTCTTTTCCAATATTTGCTTGAATATATGTATCACATCTATTGTCAATTTTCCTCTCTTCAAGTCATATTGGTAGTCTCCTATTATTTCGTTTGAGAAAGTCGCTTTTTGTATCATGGCTGCGATTATTTTATATAATATATTTAATAAAGTTATTCCTCTGTATTTATTACATTTCTGCCTGTCTCCCTTTTTATAGACTGGTATTATCACTCCTTCCCCTCCACTCTTCCGGCATATTAATAGTTCATATATCTTCTCCCTTGGTCTTTCCCCTCTGTTTTTCAAAATTTCTGCACAGATTCCATCGCTCCCTTTTGCCTTTCCATTCTTTTGTCTCTTTATAATTTCCCTCATCTCCTCATATGTCGGTTCTGCTATTTGTACTTCATTTTCGTCTATTACCCTTCCGCCTCCTTCCTTTCTCCCTATTGTCATTAGTGTTGTTTAATAAGCATTGGATTCGCCCACTTCGGCGATTTCGGTAGAAATAAGTCAGTCAGTTCAATTCCTGACGGCGGAGCCTGTTGTGTTAGAGAGCTGGCGCTGTTTTATTTATGTTTTAAGTTAAAGTCTATGCGTTCTCTGTTAAAATGCCAAAACGGTCGCGTAAATTCATTTCTTTGAAGAAGGTATGTACTGGTATTGGTAATCAAGATTGAGATGAGAGAGTGAAATATTCACACTGTAATTCTGAGTTTTCAGTTGCTCACGGTGGTCGATCCGATATAAAAGATTATTTGCAGTCGAGTAGGTGCACACAAAATAAGTTTAGCATGTGCGGCTAGCTCATCAAAACTGACCAGTTTTTTTAAGACTGCGAGTTCTAATGACAAAAACTTAGCAGCGAAAGAGGCGATCTTTACTTACCACACAGCAAACCATAGTCTAAGTTTCAATTCGAATTCTTTTTCATCAAAGCTATTTCTAATTTTTTTGAACCTAAATTCTCACTCGGAAAAACTAAGTGCGAGGCAATAGTTTTAAATGTCATAGCTGCTTTAGTCCAAGAAGAGCTTAAAGAAGACTTGACCAAGTATCTGTAAGTATGGATGCACCAATTGTCCAGTTGTCGTGCGCTACTTTAATCCTAATTCAGGTGTGCAAGTAAAGCTGTCAGATTTCAAATCTATGGCGGGTGAAACATCTGAAATTCTTACAAATCACTTATGCTCTGTCCTGTTGCAAAACGATTTGAACAAGAAAGTAGTTGGCTTTTGTGGAGATAATTGCAACACTACCTTCGGTGGTGTGAAAAGAGCAGGGAAAAACAATGTTTTCCATCGACTCAAGAATAGCCTAGGACGGAAAATCAATGGAATCGGATGTGAGGCACACATTGTGCACAACTGTGTGCAAACTCTAGTAGATAGTCCCCCAATCGATATTGAGACCTTACTGGTGAAGATATATAAATACTTCCACATATATACAGCCCGTGTAACTAAACTAAAAGAATTTTGTGAATATGCTGCGATACAGTACCGTAAACTCATTCAACACGGGAACACCCGGTTTCTATCAATGATGCCCGCGCTGGAAAGAATTTTACAGATTTTTGGTCTGAAAGCGTTTTTCTTTAGACTAAGAAATGTGTATCAACAATAAAAAACTTGTTTACTGATTTAACGGGCGAGCTCTCTTGTGGTTTGTTTACGGACAGCTTGCACTGTTTAACAAGGCCATCCTGGTAATGGAGAAAAATAACACTACAGCTTTTGGGGTTGCTGAAGATCATAAAGCTCTCAAAAGAAACCTGACAGAAAGAAAGGATTTAAACTTTATCCCTACGGGCGCAAAGCGCATCTACAGGAATCTAGATGAGCAAGTCTTTTTGTCAGCCCTGCTATTGAGCACCGTTTTGTAACGGGCGTATTTCCTACGACTATCACTTCGATTGTGTTGGGATTCTTTTTCAATCTTTTATAATTTCAAAATCATTGAGAAAAAATTTTATACTGTTTTTATGAAAATGTGAAATGATAATAATAAAAATAAATAAAAAGTGATAACCATTTAATTAAACCAAAATTTGAAATGCAGACTGTTTTGTTTACAGTATTATATAAAAATCAATTCTAATTCTAAGTTAGTATTTCGTAATAATAACATGCAGAAACAATCCTTTATCAATGATGAGCGAAATATATTTTCGTTCAGCATTGGTATTTAAATATAAATTCAAAAAGAAATAAAATTCAATAAAGTTTCTTTTATTGACACTATAAATAAATCTTACTTGTTTATCATTTCGTTCCAGTTGGTGACGTAATTCTTGCGCTTCCGACTGACAATTTAAGGCCTCGTATTTGTTGATGACGTCCTTTGTTCTCTCAATCTCTTCTTGTACTTTTGTATTATGAATACGATTCTAATTTTCTTTTCCCTAATTTAATGATCTTTATAAATAACTGCTTGATATATTTACAATTTCCAGTTTTTATTTAATTGTTCAGTTTTAACTACAAACGGCGTGCGCGGCAAAATGCATGCGAGCTACGAACTGTTATGCTTTTAATTGTCAATGTTTTTTGGTTATTGTACTTTCTATATCGATCTATTACAATGAATCGATTGTCTTTATTTTATATTTATCACTCGCTAGCGAAACACCGACTTAGAGCACTTTCAATACGCATACAATACGCGATTTTAAATTATTGCGCAATCTTTTTTATTATCACCAACTTGATAACATTTACACTTTAATTCGCTTAAGATTTTCCTCACATTAATAAGGAAAATATCATTTATATTCCCTTATGAGGATACCAACTGAATTTTCGTTATAATTTCACAATTTTAATGGCAGCGCAACTTATGCTGCAGCAATCGGTTTCTAACCGTTCGGTTACTTTCAACCAACTCTGATCGCTTACTTAATCCGACTGACTAAAAAATACACGTCATTATGCCAGCGTCTCTATTTACTCCCTTTTACAAAAATCACGACCGGCGTTTATTTAAAAGCCCTCTAATTTAATATGTAAATACTCGTCGGAACAAACTTAAGCTTTTCATCTTAATATTCATTACAGTTACACACAAATAACCAACAACCATTTAATGTCATATAACAGCGCGAAATTCGAATTTCTCATGCATCCATTATACCGTGTGAAAGAAGAATTTGATGGCTTTTATGAAAGATGCATTTTATACTTGAACCTCTGGGAGAATAGTTTTGAAACGTTGAACAGTTTTCATGGGCCAATCTGACCAAAACAAATGCTGTTGATGAACAACGCATGAACTGATAATAGGGGGTTGATGAAGGTATCTACGGTTAAAGGCTTTATGACATGTAAAATTAATATCGAATTAGCTTGTGAAAATTGTACAAGATTAAAACCAACAAAGACTTTCAAAAAAAAGTCCTGGCCAATGAAAAATACTTGTAAATATTGTTCAAATTTTTATTCCTCATTCAATGTGTTTCTTCTTACTTTATCTTCGAGCGGGCGCGCTGTCGTAAAATTTACGGCAGATTTATTATTTTTCTAATGAAATGTTTGTACACGTGCAATTTTAAGAACAACCCCTATCTATTCCTGGAACTAAGTTTACCGGTTATGTGGGTTGGCATTTTTGCCTTTTGGGACACAACATTTAGTCTGCACCGGGTTGTAAGTGAATAAATGTGTTAAAAGTAAAGTTTACGGCGCGCGACTACTAGTGTAATTCTATTGATATTTCCCATTTTTTTTTAATATTTTCTTATCTTGTGAATCAAAAAGGTATGTATATTTAACGCATTAATTATTAATTAGATAATTAGTAAATTTATTTACCTATTTATCGATACATACCTATTATTTTGAAATTTTTTTGTAGATAAGACAAAATGTCAGATAATAAAAAGCCTCTTACGCAAGCAGAACTTGAAAATATTGTTCAGCATATGTTTGAAGAAGAGGAAAGTGATGTCGAAAGTGTAGAAAGTGATATTGAGTTTAGTGAAGAGAATATAGACACGAATGATTTTGACAGTTTGTCGGAACAAAGTATTTCGGATGAAATAAATGAACAAGAGGAAGAAAATGAAGAAGACACTCTTTGTGAGAATGTTTATGTTGAAAAGGACAAGACAACCAAATGGTATAAATATGAAAATAAAAATCCTTCAAAAATAAAAAAAATTAACCTAGTAAAAGAATCTATTGGCCTACAGCAATGTGCGAAAAATATCAGTAATGAATTAGACGCATTTTTGAAAATTATTCAACTCAATATGATAGACGAAATTGTAACAAATATGTACATTGCTCAACTAAGAACTAACCGTGGATACTCTAGAGAACGAGATTGTAAAGAAACAACAAGAAGCGAATTTTTTGCTTATTTGGGCCTTCTGTACATGATCGGTATCAAGAGATCTCATCATGCCAATGTGAAGGAAATTTGGACCGCTGACGGAACTGGAATAGAAATTTGTAGGGCAGTAATGAGTTACAAGCGTTTTTTATTTTTGACACGCTGTCTGAGGTTTGATGACAAAACGACAAGAGCAGAAAGGCGAAAAGTAGATAAATTGGCAGCCATTCGTTCATTTCTTGATGCATTTGTGCACAATAGCAAGACATGCTTCAAATTAGGTGAATATACAACTATTGATGAAATGTTACATCCGTTTAGAGGTCGCTGCAGTTGGGTACAATATATTCCCAGCAAACCAGCTAAATATGGGATCAAAATGTATGCACTGTGTGATGCGAAAACTTTTTATACTTCCAATTTGGAAATTTACTGCGGAAAACAGCCAGATGGTCCGTACGCCTTGTCAAACGCCCCTTTTGACATTGTGAAACGATTAATTGAACCAACCGAAAATTCTAATAGAAATTTAACTACAGACAATTACTATACAAGTGTCCCTCTCGCTGACTACTTACTAAAGAAAGAAATTACGCTGATTGGAACCTTGAAGAAGAATAAACGAGAAATTCCACCGGAATTTCTTCCTCATAAGAGTAAAGAAGTTCAGACCAGTTTATTTGGATTCCAAAAAGACAAAATGATCACTTCTTATGTACCTCGAAAAAATGCTGCGGTTATATTATTGTCAACATTACATGACTCAAATTATGTAGTTCCTACAAATAAAAAAACCACTAGTTATTATGGACTATAATGCTACGAAAGGTGGTGTTGACACAGTTGACAAAATGTGCTCGACATATTCTATTTCACGAATAACTAGACCATGGCCTTGTTCAGTTTTTTATACTCTAATGAATATAGCTGGAATAAATTCACAGATTTTATATTCATTCGTTAACCAGTCAGATAAAAAATTGCACAGAAGGCTATTTTTGAAAAACTTATCACTTTCCCTTATGAAAGAGCATCTGACATTCCGAGCGAGTCTTCAGAACTTACCATCAGATGTGCAGGCATTTTTGAAAATAAATTATGGAATACCTAAAGAGAGAGTTCAGGAAGAACAACAACCTCCAAAACGCGGTACATGTCGTTCGTGCGCACCAGACAGGAAAAATACCTCAGCGTCAATGAAATGCCACAATTATCAGACATTTACATGTAAGCGTCATTCTCAAACAAAAATTGTGTGTGTCGATTGTGCGAATACAAATAGTGAGTCCAATTCTGACTAAAAGAATACATACATAACTTTGCCTTGTGTTTTATATTGATATATATGTTTGTTTATTAATAGCTTTGCAAATAAAATATTTTATTATGCAATGAATGTTTTCATTGGAATATTGTTTTTTCTTAAATTACCAATAATTATTCAAGTCTATATGAGCATAAAATAGTGAATATTTGCTTTAAACTGTATGACGTAAAATTTACAGCGCGCGCCTGCTCGTGTTAAAATGAAATGCGCGCCCGCTCGAAGGTTAAGTAACTTATATGATAAATATGTAGGAAATGAAATGTTTAAATTTATATGCTTGCGTCATTTATTATTATCCCTGGTTTAGGTTCCTAATCAATAGCCATTTATTCATAGCACTAACTACTACTAACTACCCCCTAAAACACTCTAAAAAACCCGCCAAGGGTGTGTACCCTTGAATACTCGCGACGCTGGGCGACATTACGGTGTCCCGGTTGAACATTTCAGAAATCTGGCAAGCCGACGTATAATTAAAATACTTTGAAATAAAATTTATTCTCAAAAAAGTGAAATATAAACAATTTATAATAAGTGCTCAAACTGCTCCCCATTAACCTTCAAACATGTAATAAGTCTATTTTCGACTGATAATATGGCACTCTCAATTTGATGTGGCCCACTCTCTGCAAACGCCTGGTTAATCTTATTTTCAACCTCTTTGATCATACTGATAGCTTCTCCAGTGTAGCTTAAGTAGAAACAAAAGCTAAACTGAAAAGACATTAATAATTCATTAATAATTCTCTCATAATGATCACTGTTTAATGATTCCCTATAAATACTAAATCTCAATTCATTGTGAATTTCAAAATAAATTTGGTTTAAATGTGTTTTGTTTACTCAAAAACTATGGATTGCGATTTAGTATTTATGGGGAATCATTAAACAGTGCTCATTATGTGAGAATTATTAATGATGTTGTAGTTAACTATGTAGACAATTTAACATCAGCTGATTTAAGACACTTGTGGTATCAACTGGATGGTGTGCCTGCTCATTGCATGCATATTGTTGCTATAACGTTGGCAAACATTCTAGGATCGATGAATGTGGTGTTTAGGACTTGAAGATATGCCAGCTCGATCCCCACATCTTACACCTTTAGATTTCTTTGGGTAAATAGCTTGAATGTTTTTTTTTTCTACTTAAGGTACGATAACAGAAAAAGTGTATGGTGCAGAAGCTATCAATACCGTAGAAGAGCTTGAAAATAAGAGTAACCAGGCGTCCGCAGAAATTAGACCACACCAAATTGAACATGAAAATTATTATCACTCGAAAATAGAGTTGTTAAATGTTTGGAGGTTAATGGGGCGCAGTTTAAGTGACGCTTAAGAAAATTATTTGTTTATGAGACTATTTAGTACATAATTCAATGTGACTAGTATTTATTAAAATGCTTATAAATTTAATTTGTAATTGTTTACGAATTTGTTAGGTATTGACGATGGTCAAACTATTCGAATGACAGTTGGCAAAGATGAGCTCTTTATTACATTTAAAGTTGAAAAATCGAGATATTATAAAAGAGATGGTCACGATGTACATACAGAAGCTGATATATCAGTATCTCAAGCAGTCTTAGGTGGTACAATTCGAATACAGGGATTATACGAAGACCATACCATTCAAGTAAGATTTATCTTTTATTTACCATGCGTTGACTCCCAATTTCCAATTTAGGTAATGCCAGGTACATCTTCACATACAAGACTTAGGTTAAGTAATAAAGGAATGAAAAAACCAAATGGTTATGGCTATGGAGATCATTATGTTAATTTTAAAATTATGGTTCCTAAAAATCTCAATACCAAACAGAAAGCGTTAATAACTGCTTATGCCGAATTAGAAGAAGACACTCCAGGACAGATACTTGGAATTACAATTAAGAATGATGGTAAGAAGTAAACATAAATATTAAGGGTACTGCTTTTTGTATTTATTGTAGAATAAATAAAACATTTTTTATTTTGTTTATCCCATTTACCAAATTGTTTTATTTTGTTTTTAAAAGTTAAAACTTCTATGTGCAAAAATAATCAGAGATGTTCATTTTGGTAATGGCATTTAATGTGGAATTCACTCAATGTAGTACATGCAACATTTCTAATTCACGTCTAATAGCTCATTGTACATTTGTTGCAAGATATGAAATAAAAACTTGGTGTAATGCATTTTTAATTTTAATTGATTTGGTGCACTGCTATTTTTAATTATATTTGTGATGGTACGAGGGCAGTTTGATAAGTCATTGACTTTTCAATAAAAGATATTTTTTTCCGCAAATAAGTATTTTATCTCTTTTAGCTCTATACATTTAGTCCAGTGTTTTTCCAATTTTTTTATTCCTTCCAAATAATAGGTGTTCTCGAGTCCCTCAAAATTGGCGTTTGTTTCAGTGAGGACCTCTTCATTTGACCCAAATCTCTTAACGCCCAGCCATTTCTTCAGGTTTGGAACCAGGAAATAGTCGCAGGCAAATTTATGGATTTTTGTCATGGTGACTACAGGTATGCACGCGTGTATTGTCTCGATGGAACAGCACTTTTCTCTTCGCCAAATGCGGTCTTTTCTGCTTCAAATCAATATCAATCTGTCCAAAAGCTCTGAATAACATTCACTGATGATCGTTCTATCCTTTTCAAGGTCATCGATGTGAAAATCACACCGCGTGCATCCCAAAACTCTTATGGTCGAGTGTGAGCAATCGCGGCACCCATCGCGCGGATAGCTTTTTCATGTCCAAATATTCATGTAAAATCTGTGTACTCGCTCAGTTGAGATGCCAACAGCCTCAGCCGCCTTACACACTTTCACTCTCCGATCGTCCACTATCATTCCATGGGTTTTATCGACGATTTCGGGCGTGACGATCTCTTTCGGGCGACCTGAACGTTCAGCGTCACTTGTGTTGGTACGACCACAAGTGAACTCAGTAAACCATTGAAATTGATGGTGCAGAGTCCTCATAGCATTTGTCAAGCCTTTCCTTGGTTTCGGTGATGGTTTTTTACGCAAAAAATAATGCTCAATCAGCACACGAAGTTCACTTTTTTCCATTTTTGTTAAAATTCACGAGGTTGTCTGCTTTCAATGGCTGTCAAAGACAAACTAAATGACACAGCTTGCCAAAAATTTGACAGTAATCTGCATTTAAAATTACTGCGCAGGAAATTCAAAAAGCCACTGATTTATCAAACGGCCCTTGTACCATATATAATACCTCAAAAATACTTTTCGGTACTATCAAACTGCAAAACTGCGGTGTTTGATGTATTCAAGCCATGGTATTGTAGATCAGTTTTTATTCTGTTTATTTGTTTTATATGTTAATAGGTTTCTAATATAACATGAACATTCATAAAGATACAGGGCGTCAATTTAAAAATTGCCAGTTGCAATAACTTGATAACTCCATGCTATCCAATCTCACTTTAGAATTTCAAACTTCCTATCTGTGTACATCATTGGAAAGATTCTGAAAAAATCTTACCATTAATATCAAAGTAATTCAGTTTTCATTAGTAACAAGCAAGAAATGACACAAAAAAATCTCTTAATAGAGAACGTCAAAAATGTGTGGGAAATTTGAAATTCTGGACAGTTGAATTTTGCTGTTTAGAACTTGACTCTTATGTACACCATACTTAAGGTTCAATATTTTAACACTTAATTAACGTCTCAATTTTATGGACTGTAACCTTTTAATTCTTAAACAAATGAAATATGTACCTAAATAATACAGTATCAATGATATAAAATAGTTTTAAACATTGAGGTGTTAAACATAGTGCATTGCATTAAGCAGCACAGTATGTTTATTGTTTACTAAAACATAACCTCTACTTCATTTCATATTACGAACTAGCAAATTTGATAGAAGTCTTAACAATAACTACACTAACTAAATTAACCAACACTTTTAATATTAAAATAATGTTTGAAAGCAAATAAAAAGGGAGTACACGGTAAAATCAATTGCAAAACAAAGGTTCAGGTTATGTTTAACAACAGCTGGTTAAAAGCACAATAAACATATGGTGCAGCTTAGTGCAATGCACCATGTGAAACACCTCGATGTATAAAATCAATTTAAACCGTTGATACTCATTATTTAGGTGCATATTTTCGTTTGTTTAAATATTAAATGTTAAATGTTAACGAATTGAGCACTGAGAAGTAATTTCTATTTTATAGTCCATTAAATCGTGGTTTTAAGTAAGCCTTAAAATAGTATACCTTAAGTAACGTATACGTAAGTGTCAATTTCTAGACAAAAAAATCTGGAGTGTCTCCACTCAACATTCCCATATACATACAAAGTATGTATACGTAAAAGTACTACCGGATTATACAGCATGCCCAAGATAAGGACGAACAGCATGGGGATCTTGTAAACGGTAAGAGATACGAAGGCGGTTAAATTAGAGAAAAGTTGTATAATTTAAGGCATGTTCATGTAGTTTGCAAAAGTTCATTATTGTTTATCATTTCCAAGATTTAAAACGAAATGCGATTTTTGGGTTTTTTTTTGTAATTCCTTCATTTATTTGAAAAGATTTTTAAAAACCAACGCTACTTCTTCATTGTCACTTTTTGAATTCTATTAGAAACCATCAACTTTATTTTTTTATATCGCCACAACCAATGAAACACCCTGCATCCGATAGTATTTTTTATTATGAACTTAACCATGCATTACAATTGTGGTTTTGAAGCTGAAAAATTCGGATTTTCATTTTTACATTTTTCATATGATATCAGTTAATATCAGAAGCCTTTAATGAAATAACACTTGTTTTAACATTTTGTTGAAAACTGTTTAGCTTAGTTTTATTGTGTGGAGATCGTTATTTGAATTGTTCGTATTTTAAGTTGTTTTTATTACCATTACTTCGTGGGTTGTTTTTTGGTTTTGTTTAGTTAATTTATAATTATAATAATTAATCAATAAGTGTATCTATGGAAAGACGTGTATCTATGGAAAGATGAAACTTTTGCAAACGAAGAAAAGTTCAATATGTTGACATTCTACATCTTGTCCCACAGAAATTGTGTAGTTACTGAGCTGATGTATTTGGATAGATATCCTGAACGCAGGCATACTGGTAAATCCATTCAAACACCCTGTATTCAATAGTATTTTTTATTACGAATTCAACCGTATATTACACATTATGGTTTTAAAGTTAATTTTTAAGAAAATTTTGGATTAATATTAATATTTGATAATATTTTTTTATGTACAAATTTAACACCTCCAATCTTTTAAACCTATTTAATTAAAGTTAAATAATTACAATAACTGTTCAAATAGGTTGACATTATTTTCTAGATACAGGTAAGCTCTCTTTACTGAAGCATTAAAAACACGGTCTAACATTGATGGTGAAATTGTATTAACTGCTGCCATAACCGATACTAACAACTGCTCTTCATTTTCAAAACTCCCATCATACGCTTGGTTTTTCAGGTAACCCCACAGCAAAAAATTCAACAGACTTAAATCAGATGATCGGCCTGGCCAAGCTACTGCACTGTAAGTTCCAATCCATTTTCATGTAAACCGCAATGACAGATAGTCCTGTACATTTCTTGGAGTTATATGCTGGGGCTCCATCTTGTTGAAACCAATAATTGTTAATAAGTGCTAGAGGTAATTCATCCAAGGCATTTTCCACGTCAGTCCTGAGCAAGTTCAGATATCGTTCGGCATTTAAATTGTGGTAAATAAATGGTCCTATTATTCTTTGTCCCAAAATGCCCATCCACATATTAAATCCAAAACTATGTTGAGTTTTGATTCTTTTTTTAAATAAGGATTTTGTTTTGCCTAACAATGTTTGTTATGTTGGTTGAAAATTCTATTGTTGGTTATCATACTTTCATCAGACCAAATTATTTTAAAAGGATAATTTAGATCTTCGTCACATTTTCTAGTATAACATTTGCAAAAACCTGCTCGTCGCTCCTGATCAGCTGGTCTCAGACCCTGACAAACTCGAAATTTATATTGAAGAAACTTATTCTTATTTAAAGTGAATTGTGCTGTAGAATTAGCTATTCCAGTACAATGTTTAATTTGTCTTGTCGATATTACAGGGTTTTTAACAACGGCTTGTAAAACAGTATTAACTTTTTCATCATCAGATTGTTTTTGATGGGATAGAACAGGTTTTGCAAATGAACCAAATCTGTGTTCAGGATATTTATCCAAATACATCAGCTTATTTCACACAATTTCTGTGGGACAAAATGCAGCATGTCAACATATTGAACTTTTCTTCGTTTGCGAAAGTTTCGTCATTCCATAGGTACACTTATTGATTAATTATAATTATAAATTAACTAAACAAAACCAAAAAATAACTTACGAAGTAATGATAATAAAAGCAACAAGTGTTATTTCATCAAAGGCTTCTAATATTAGCTGATACCATATGAAAAATGTAAAAATGAAAATCCAAATTTTTCAGCTTCAAAACCATAATTATAATACATGGTTAAATTCGTAATAAAAAATACTATTGGATACAGGGTGTTTCGTTGGTTGTGGTGATATAAAAAAATAAAGTTGATGATGGTTTCTCGGAGACAAAAAAGGCGAATAAAAAATTAGAAAACACCATCTAATAGAATTCAAAAAGTGACAATGAAGAAGTACCCTTGGTTTTTATAAGTCTTTTAAAATAAATGAAGGAATTACGAAAAAAGAAAAACCCAAAAATCGCATTTTGATTTAAATCAGGGAAACGATAAACAATAATGAACTTTTACGAACTGCATGTGAATATGCCCTAAATTATACAACTTTTCTCTAATTTAACCGCCTTCGTATCTCTTATCTGTTTTCAAGATCCCCATGCTGTTCATCCTTATCTTGTGTATAATTACATAATACATTTTTTTGATTTAATATTATACATGTCCTTCAACACCTGCGCGCGCACGCGCCACGTCATTCTGATCTAAAACAAAAATTACAAAAAGTTTCTTGACTTTTCACTTTTTGTTTAATACATATTTTAATATTGTTTTAAGATGCACTTTCAAATATTAGTGTAGGTAATATCTAACGCTTTGTATTCAAAACAAAAAATTAAAAAACATTTCTAAGTAGATTCTAATGTTTAACAAGTGTACAAATTGTTACAGATTTTTAATGTTTACCATTCTGATACATTTTTAGTTCAATATTCAAATTGAAACTATGTATTTATTCGTTTTTCACGATTATTATTGATACGGCAACATCCCAGTTGAAAATCTTAATTCAATTTAAGGGAGACTGGGGAGACTTGAAACAAGAAATTAATTTATTGTAAGTTTTGTTATGAACGAATAAGTTCAAAAGTAAATACGTAATTAAATAAAAAAATTAATTAAAAATTATTATTAATTTTATTAAATACATAAATAAAATTTTACCTTGAGTAGAATTTGAACCTACGACCTGTACTTTGCTAGAGTACCGCGCTAACCAACTACGCCATCAAAGTTCAAGCCCCAATCGACGTAAACTTTGTCTTTATGTATGTAGAACTGATGTCAATTCTAAATATAATGAGATTACAATATTATTGTAGTCTAAATATAATGAGATTACAATATTATTGTTATCTTTAAACCATCTTTCGGAATATCAGGAAGATTTCTCTTTTTAATGCAGTTACGCACCATTTTAAAAAGTAAAATCAATCAGAATGTGTGTTATCTTGAACCTATGACCTTATTTGTGAAATAGAGCAGATTCGGACAGCCCGAAACTGCCCCACTCGATTTGTCCCATTTACCAAAAATGGATAAATGACCAAATAAAAATTCGCACGTGATTTATATGCCTTTTTATGTGGTTATGTATCGCACAACATATTAATATCTACGGTAAATAAGATAAAATTTACCTCACTGGTGTGAGTTATTGAAGCCGGTTAACATTTACGTACCATAGAGCTCCTAGTTTAGAAGGATGTTGTACTGTCAATATGGCAAGTGTCATAACACTGTAGGGCGGTAAATGTGAATGGTCCGGAGGTGCCCCACGTCCGAACCTACCCCACCTTACCTTACTCGTTTTAAAAATTGGAGTAGGTAGTGCAATATTCCAATTTTGGAATAATACTAGTATTTATGGACCAGCTGGTCAATTCCATTCTTAGTACAGCATTTAATATCATAGTTGTATATTGTTTATTTTAGCGATACTTCCTAGTGAAATTGAGCCATAAATTTATTTAGTGCAAAGCATGAGGTGAATGCACAGATGTACCATGAGTTATATTTGATATGAAAATATAATGAAAGAAACTTCAAAACATAGTATAACTTGTCAAACTTGACAGTTTATTTTTGATACTAACGGTTCATAATAAGGTAATAAGAATGTTGCTGCTGTGATAAGCATGTAACTAAGGAAATTTCTACATTTCATTGGACTAAATGAAATCATTGTAATACATGGATTAGTTGTATTGGTGGGTCGAGACCTACGTAGACATAAACAGAAATGTCGTGTGTCTCTTATTAGTACCATGATGTAAAAAGACCAGGTGTAGCAATCCCAAAGATGCCCAGTAGTCATTTTCTCCGACCAATCGGAAATTCATTAATTGGTATCGAAATTTTTTTTTTTTTCATCAATTTATTAAGAATTATATATTTTTATTAGTTTATGATAATTATCATTTTGTATTATATATACCAATTTTTACAAGTCAGAGCAGTTGCGTCATAACTAACTTTGTTTCATTACCACCTTTAGAACCCGCCTATTGTGCACAAGAGGACGCAGATAGAACTGATTTAGGTAGGAAATTCTGTCCTGTGCTATCAAGCATTTCTTACATTAAACATTTGACATAACACGTATTTTCTGATATTTTATTAATGTGATAAAATACATAGAGATAACATTTACCCAAGTTTGGAATAATATGTTCCGGTGAACAGTTGTAGCCGTTTCGTTTTAGATATCTCAAAGGCATTTGACCAAGTTTGGCATAAGTGTTTACTTGCCAAACTTACGTCGTTTGGGTTAAATGATACGCTCATCAAGTGGGTTTCTTGATAAAAGACGAATACGTGTGTTGATGGCTATTTCAAAAGAAGTTAGCATTAACGCGGGCGTGGCACAGAGATCAGTTATAGCGCCTACACTCATGACCTTATTTGTTAAACAACTAATCCGATCCATTGCTTTGCTGACGACAGCACTTTTCATTATAGTTCGTCTCCGTCTACTCATAATGATAGTAATCTACTTTTTATGTCTCAGGACATTAAAGCTCAAAAGGCAAATTCAATAAACAAAGACATTCAATGTATTCTCGATTGGGGACACAATAATCTAGTTAAATTTAATGCTAACAAAACTCACTGTTGGCTTGTCTCCGCCAAAAAAGATCGATCATTTCCTATTGTAAGTATGAACGGCCCAGATCTTACGTTTTCAGACTCTATTACTCTGTTGGGAATGACTGTATCTTCAAATATGTCATAGGTTGTCAGCTACCAAACTAGCTGCTCGTAAAATAAGCTTTTTGTACAGATGTAAGAAGTACTTTGCCTCCCGCAACTCTTTCTGCTGTATAAGGCCCAAATTCGACCTCATATAGAATATAATTCTCACCTCTGGGTTGGTGCTCTCCAATAAGCGCTCGATATCGTTGATCATATTCAATAGAGGGCGATTAGGCTTATAAATGACCCGTCCTTAACTTCTGACATACAGTCCATGAGCATAGAAGTATCGTTTCAGTTCTTTTTTTGTATTATCGGTATTACAATGGATACTGCGCTGCTGAATTACGTTCTTTGATACCATCTCGGGCTACCTTTGGAATACTCGGTTCGCTCATTCACATCATCAGTATGCAGTACAAATCTCCACTTGTCGTACCAAACGAGCGCAATCCACATTCTTCTACACGGCTTCTAAACTCTGGAATGATCTCCCTAGTTCCTGTTCTCCTTTATGAAAAAATTTAAGGTAGCTGTTCATAGGCATCTCTTGGCAATTCAACGTCCCCCTAGCCATCCTCCTAAGTGTTCCTGAGTGCTTTAACACGATAGGCCAAATTTAGCTTGTTCAGGTCCATTTTTTTAATTTTGTTTGTATTTTTAGTCACAGAGTGTGACTAATTCTGCATTTGAATATGATGCTACATTCTGGATAAAAATTTGATTGGCTGTCGCCTATTCTTCGGTCTTCCATTATGTGCAATGCTACACCTGGTCTTTTTAAATCATGATTAGCAGTGTTATTAGAATTTTGTCCCACTAAATGGATTCCACCTTTAGTAAGGGATCTACAGTGTGACTCATTTAGATTGGAAAAAGCCCTTAATGTTAAGTAATAAAAGTTCTGCGTCGGGACAATTTTCAGTGCATAATACGATATTTTTTCGTAGCTAAAAATGGAAAATTTTTATTAGCGATTTTTTTAGAAAAAAAATTTCTACGCCACTGGATTCAGAGTGCCTCCAAATAGCTGTGACTTAAAATTCACAAACTCACTAAGCTAACAGTTACAAAAGAACACCCGCTATCAATAGATGGCCATGGAAACCATTATTTATTTTTTAATAATTGTTAGAATAAACCACCAATGGAGAAAAAAAATGTTTAAAGTGTCATCAGTATTTGATAAAAGTAACGGAATTAATTACATTTAACTTTACACGCAATTAAGTACATAATAAGACCTAAATCTTTAAATCTTATTTGTCGTGGAAATTATGTTACTGTTTGACAGTTGTGATTGATTTCAGTGACATTGTAAATTTATGCATAGTATCGGTAACATTATTTTCTTACAGTTGTTATTTTATTTTGTATCATGACTATACGATTGAGTGTGAGAGAGAAAATTGAAATAATATGTCTTTTGGGAGAGAATGATAGAAGTGCCAGAGATGTTTGTGGAATATTTAATGAAAGGCATGCAAATCGTCGTAATAGCTGCGGTACGGTGAAGAAAGTAGATAAAATATTCAAGGAAACTGGCGCGGTATCAAAACACCTTTTAAAAATTAATTTTGTGCAAAGGAGAAACCGAAATGATCAACATCGAGAAACTATTCGGCGATGTTTCAAAAGAAACAATATTAAACCTTTTAAACCGAAGTTTTTGCACACATTGCGAGAAGGCGATGAGGCAATACGTTGGAAATATTGTTTATAGGCCCAAGAAGAATATTTAAACAACAGAAATTTTCTGAAAAATGGTTGTTTACCGACGAAGCCACGTTCACAAAATTGTCGCTATTGGGCAGCCAATAACCCCCACTGGGTAATAAACTGTAAAAGCCAGTATTCCCAAAAAATCGTCAGGTGTGGGATACTAAACGAATGAATTATTGGCCTTTTCTTTTTTGTGGAAAACATTAACGCGCAGAACTTTTTACAGTTTTTAAATACCGATATGTGGGATACCATACACTAGATTCCAATCAATGAACGATTAAATTTAGTTTTCCAGTTAGATGGGTGTTCACTTCATTATGCCAGAGCTGTGAGGCAATGGCTGAACGAACATTATCCAAACCGATGGATAGGCCGTGGTATTCCGTTAATGCATTGGCCGCCGAGATCTCCAGATCTAACGATTTTAGATTTCTTTGTACTACTCACAGAAAGTTTACAAAACCCGCCCAAGGGACAGAAACGAAGTTTGTGCAAGAACTCGACAGGCATGTGAAGAAATTACCCCACAAGAACTGAGGCATGTAATTAAAAACATCCGTAAGCGCTAGGACAAATGTATCAAACTAGATGGTGGATCTGAAATAAAATGAAGTTTAATAGTTTTGTTACAGTTAAGTTCCCCCTTCAGTTTTATTAGTTAATTCCGTGTAAAGTTAAATGTAATTCGGTTACTTTTATTAAATACTGATGTTACTTTAAACATTTTTTTCTCTATTGGTCCTAACAATTATAAAAAACAATTTCCATGGCCATCTATAGATACAGGGTGTTCTTTTGTAACTGTTGGCTTAGTGAGTTTTCGAATTTTAAGTTGTCATAACTTTGTTATTAATAAAAATATTTTTATAAAATTTTGGTCACAGCTATTTGGAGGCACTCTGAATCTAGTGGTGTAGCAATTTTCTTTATAAAAAAAATCTAATAAAAATTCTCCATTTTCGACTACAAAAAAGTATCGTAGTATGCACTGAAAATTGGAATAAACATTTTTAATTATGTCCTGACGTAGATCTTTTATTGACATTTAAAAAAAATTGGTTAATGACTTCAAATTTTACAGGAGTGTTTCCAATCTAAATGAGTCATACAGTATAAAGTTTAAAAAATCGTATTCACATGGACCAACAGTTTTTGATTGCAACCAAGCACAATTAGGTGAATAACATTTTATCGCTGCGATAAACTTGCAAGTACGGAAGTTACTTCATGTTATTGGATCAAATATCATGTGGTAAATAGACGCATTATGCATGCCTTTTTTAGTTATAACAAAATTCGAAAAGCATTTTGAATTCATAAAGTATCTGATTCAGTTTTATGAGTGAAGAGAAATGTAAGTAGTCTGTAATTGTGTGACATTTTGTATTTTCAAAGAAACTTGTTCTATTTATTTTATCAAATGATTGTAAAACCACTTTGGATAATAAAAGTGATAAATTTTTTGAACGGTGTATAATCTCTAATCTGATAAATGAAGTAGAACACATTAACTAACCACTTCCTCGATATCACCAAATTCATTAATTACCTATCCAGATTTACTGTTACTAATGTAATAACTTTGTAATAATCATAATAGAATACATCTCTGTTATAATTGTTAGATTGTTTCTTGCAATATTAGTAAAATATACATAAGAATCAGAGAGAACCCATTTTTATGAAGGGAAAAATTGCAATTAGAAAACTATTAATTTTGAAAAAAAGCAGTAGGATAAGTAAGGTGTTCCATAATTGGCATAAAAGATTTTAACAGTGCATTCTATGGCTTAAATAAATAAAAAATGTCCAATAAATATTTCTATAAAGCCCCTAATGCTGGAACTTTAGGCGAAGTGTACTCTTAGCTTATCAAATCATGAGGGGGCAAAGTAAAAAATAACCAAACTATTTTATGTGCAGTTTTTTACTATGACGACCTCAAATTAACAAAGTTTTGACTTCCCGCAAGAAAAAAAATATTCTTGTTTTACTTTACAAGAATGCACCGTTTTCGAGTAAAATCAATTCAAAGATTACATTACCAAAGCGAGCATTGGTTAATTCTTATTTTCAAGTAGTCTGTCTCTAATTTCGTCATTCTAATCAGATTCCTTAGCTTCAGGGGTGTGTCTTTAGTCTCTCCAGGTTTTGCAAGGTTTTCAAGTCCATAAATAAAGTATATGTATCCACTATCGGTTTCAAAAAGCAAGATAGGTCAGTTTGAAAGCTTATAACTTTTTTATTGTATGCTCAATTGATGGGAAACTTGGCAGAGATCTTCCCTGTAGACATATAATAACACAAAATTAAATTATCATAAAAAATGTAGTTTTGCGGTCCATATTTTACATAGATCGGTTTCAGTGCTCGTAGCTTCCTTATTTTTGTCTTAAAATGTGCGAAATTTTAACCATTGACATATCAAAGTAATACAAAGGTAACTGCAATTTCAAATTTTAAAAAAATATTTAAATTTTGAAAAAAATGACGTGTTCTCGATACGTGCAAACTTCGTTCTATTTTCGTTGTAAGTGGACCGACATGTAGGTTTTAATTGTTCTTTAACATTCCATATTAAAGTACACGTATTTATTATGTAGATTAATCCCAATTAATAAATAATTAAATTCTCAGACGAGATAGAGAACGGGCTACGTTGGACGAGATTCCAATCGACGACTCAATACGAATGCCGTCGCATGCGCGATGCACGGAATTGAACTTCACACTGCTAAAATAAACGTTCCTTAAAGAATTATATTATTTTATGGTCCGATTTATTAAGAATATTAATCAAGACATCTGGTATAAGCATAAGGATTTTTTTTATTTGTATTATACAATTTAAGGTACATATTAAATGAGGACAGCAGAAACAATAAATAGTAAACTACAAAAATCAACAAATAATTGTGTGGAATGTGAAATTCGAAAATACCGTAACAATAATGACTATTAATGTACTTTCTGTTATATTTTTAATTGGTTGAAAATGTAAACTATACTATTTATTATTTATATAGAAAAATTACATGCAAAAACTGACAAAGACCTTTACATTTCTGTTGAGGAGCTTAAAATTTTTAAACTACTATCGGAATCTTCTCTTACATTTATTTTTAACTGTTCTATTTGTCTATAGTTTTCCTCAAGTTTTTTGTTCCACGCGGTTGTCCTATAAATCGCCCGGTAAATTATTCATTACTTCAGTACATAACATTAACACGTCTTTTACTTTATATCTGTTATTTCGTTTTGCCACTTTATTTTTAACGTAAGCCCAAATAAGTTCAATTGCGTCGAACTCATAGTGGGCAACTGGTAACCACAACAATTTAACATCATCACCACGCATTTCTTTTGCTATTGTTTAAAATACATTTTTTTGTGATGATAGGGTTTCGCCCTGATTAATAATTCCGCTCTCGTCAAATGGTTTAAATTAGTTGTTCCTTCTGGTAAGGGTATCTTTTGTTTCTCCATCCAGGAAATAATGTCTGCCTTTCACCCGGCAGTAGTAGCACTTCTAAAATTTTGATCCAGCATAGTATGGTAAGGCGCCTGGTCGATCACAACTACAGAATGTTTCGGCAATTTTTTTAAAACAGCCCTAAACCACTCCTCAAAGTGCGCCGAATTCATATCTCCATGATAATCACTACTGCGCTTTTGTCCAATGAAACACTTTAGCATTCCATCAACAAATCCTCGACAACTTCCAATATGAAGAATAATTACGCGTTTTCCAGAACCGCTTGGTGTTTTATATTTCCTCGAAATCCGTTTACTTCCTATAAATTTTTATATAAGTTACATGCATACTAAAAGAAATGGCGTAATTTTAGAAGGCTTTTATGTGATGAAGGCGTGTATATGATAAAAAATACATTTGTTAAGTCTACCTGCAAAACTCCGCGATAACGATCGAAATTATCATGCCTTTCCTCCCTTGACACATCCACCTGTCATCTTTTGGTCTTGGTATCATTTGCTCCACACCATGTTTCATCCGTGTAAAAAATCTCCCAACCGTTATCACGAAAATGCTTTATTCGTCTCAAAAATTCGGCTCTTTGTGCCGCAACTGAAGGGCATTCCATTAAAATAGGTTTTTTATTAATATTTTTGTAAGCAAACTTTACACTTATTAATCATCTACGTAGGGTACTTGTGCTTATACGTGGGAAATCTTCAACTTCGTTATTTAATCTGGTGTGTACTTCTTTTACAGTAGGAAACTTTCCTTCAACGTAAAAGTCCAACACCATCGATATAATAACATCCGGAAGATACTCTTCTATAGTAATAGTAGGGCGTCCAGTACTGGTCCTTGGATTAGACATACCATTTTCGTTTTTTTTTCAACCAATACTCGATCAACGGAGGGCTGGGAGATGTTACGACACTTTGCCGTGCGTTCCATAACTTTATTCACATCTTCAGATAATCCACGCGATCACTATTCTTGAAAATATTTTTTGGCATTTAATATTAACCCTTTGTCCGTCAATGTAAAAGCTTTTGGCATTTTGAAAATATGTTCACCAACACAAACGAACTTCTACCACAGTACTGTGGTAACTAATAAGTAACTCGTAACAGTTTCACGTTATTTCCGAAGAAAATTATAATTAGTTGTAATATAACAGAAAGTGCATTAAATAGTCACTATTGTTACGGTATTTTCGAATTTCACATTCCACACAATTATTTGTTGATTTTTATAGTTTACTATTTATTGTTTCTGCAGTCCTCATTTAATATGTACCTTAAATTGTATAATATAAATAATAATATCATTCTTTATGGAACGTTTATTTTAGCAGTGTGAAGTTCGATTTCGTACATCGCGCATGCGACGGCATTCGTATTGAGCCGTCGATCGGAAGCTCGTCCAACGTAGCCCGTTCTCTCTCTCGACTGAGAATTTAATTATTTATTAATTGGGATTAAACTACATGGTAAATGCGTGTACTTTAATACGGAACGTTAAAGAACAATTAAAACCTACATGTCGGTTCACTTAAAACAAAAATATTTGCATGTAGAGCGAAGTTTGCACGTATCGAGAACACGTCATTTTTTTTCAAAATTTAAATATTTTTCCAAAATTTGAAATTGCGGTTATCTTTATATTACTTTGATATGTCATTGGTTAAAATTTCGTACATTTTAAGACAAAAATAAGGAAGCTACGAGAACTGATACCGATCGTATGTAAAACACGGGCCGCAAAACTACATTTTTTTATGATAATTTAATTTTTAATTTACAAAAATGTATATTTTCTGAGTGTTATATATCTACAAGGAAGATCTCTGCCAAGTTTCACATCAGTTGGGCTTACAATAAAAAAGTTATAAGCTTTCAAACTGACCTATCTTGCTTTTTGAAATCGATAGTATATCATATTCGTAGCATTTCCCTAATATTTTCTTCATTATATGCAACGCGTCTATTGTCGATTTACCTTTCCTAAAACCGAACTAATAATTTCCAATCACTGTTTGTGTATGTTTGGTTTAGTCTCTCTTGTATCAGTGCTGTTAGAATCTTATATGTAATGTTTAGCAAGGATATACCTCTGTCATTTATACATTTTGATAAATTGCCTTTTTTTGGAATAGGCATTATCATCCCTGTCGTCCATTGCTCCGGCATTTCTTCCGTGTTGCAAATATTTACAATTAAATTGTGAATCTTTTTATGCAGTTCTTGCCCTCTTTTTTAAATCAATTCTGAACTTATTCTA
The DNA here is from genome assembly GCA_036346205.1 of Vesta saturnalis. NCBI lineage: Eukaryota > Metazoa > Arthropoda > Insecta > Coleoptera > Lampyridae > Vesta > Vesta saturnalis. The sequence continues at coordinate 968,794 of JARFJB010001941.1, read as the reverse complement.
TCTGTCACCGTTGCTTTGTTATTTTATATTTTACTTATAATTTGTACTACTTCTTCTTTCTTCGGTCCGGTTTTCTATTTCCTGTTCGGTTTCTGCTTCGTGCTAGTCGCTTACTAAAGCATAAGCTTTGTATAGATCCAAAATACTCTATCCATTGTCCATTTTCTACTATTAGTAAGTTCTTTGTTTTCTTTTTCTGCTTTAAACGTCTGTATAATGGTCCTGTATTATTTATTCTACATTCTGTTTCTATTTCTGTCAACGTCTTCTCAGTCTACTCTTTTTTCTTCTTCTTACATAGCTTATTGGCCTCCTTTCTTTTTTCTCTATATACTTCCATGTCTCCAGGGTGTCCACTTTTTAACCATTGTAATCTTGCTCGCTTCTTTCACATTCTCCATCAAACTATTACTGTACCCTTCTGTTTTCCGGATATCCCATTGTGTTTTCTGCAGCTTTTACCATCACGCTACCAGTATGCTAGCTTTACAACTTTAGAACTAAACTAGTGTTTACTGTTCTTCCACTCAACTACTGCTACTGTAAATAATACAAATAAAGAGGCCGCGAGTATATATACAACTCAATGACATCATAATTGATTATTGTGTAACTAATCATCTTAATGAAAGATATATCGCTTTAAACTGATTTTAAAAGAGCGCAAGTTTGAAATGGATTTTAAAAGATCGGGTAATGTATTATATGTAGCGGCAGTTTATAGGAAATCCTTTCATCCTTGCGTATTCCAAATATGTACCGTAAACAAGAGTTTTGCAATTTTTGGATTTTGCTAATAACGGTATTTGGTAGAAATGATCCATACCAACGTCTGCGCAGTTTAGAGTAGCTAAAACAAGAGCATTCGTTAGTATACTCTTTGTTTGTTGTGGAAGAAGATTTCCGTATGGATAGAGCTGCTTTAGGCGTCGATATCCTCGAGTTAGACGATAATTCACATGTCTTTCAAATTTGATTTTAGAAGTGTATTATTGTAGTAAATATTAATATGTTCTTGAGCGTAATTTTTTGACTGCCATTCTTCTTCTTCTTGTACGTTCATTTCTTCTACGTTCATTTCTTCTATGTTCATTTCTTCTCGCCATCTTCTTAGTCTTTTTTTTATTTCATTACTGTACACCTTTTTACTTTCTTGATTTTCTAGCTTCTTTTTATCCCATTTTCTATTTTTTTTCCTTCTTGACTATTTTAACCTTTTTTAATTTACGTTTTGTTATGACCATATGATGATCCGTGTCTGCAGTAGTCCTTCTGTATGTTCTTACATCATTGATTTCTTTTATGTTCCTTTTCTTTATGTGATCAATTTGCTCCCTTCCGTTGTTCCGGGATATCTCCACTTAATTTTGTGATTCTTTTTATGTTTAAACTTTGTACTGATTATAAACATATTTGTTGCTGCTGCGAAGTTGCAGATTAACTTTCCATTCTCGTTACTTTTCTCATGTAATGTGTGAATGTTCGCTACTTTTCTATAACAGGCTTCTTTTCGCACTCGCGCGTTAAGGTCAACCAGTATAATTACCATATCCCTCTTCAGTATCTTTTCATAGATTCCTTCAAGTGTTTCGTAGAATCTTTGCATTTCTTCTTCATTTATTATTGGTAGGTTACTTGGGTTTGCTTTAATTCTGATACATGAGATTCTACTATTTATTGCTTCAAATTGTAGGACATACTTTTTTAATTCGTTCTGTACTAAAAGTGCCGTTCCTCCATATCCTGGTCTTTCCTGTCCTGCATACCATATATCATATTCTCTTTTGTTAATTTTTCCTTGTCCACTTCATCTTATCTCCTGTAAACCAGCTATCTCCACATTGTATCGCTTTAGTTCATTCGCCACTTCGTGCATTTTTCCTGGCTTCAAAAGGGTACTAATATTCCAACTCTGTATTTTATTTATTTTATTTTAAATGCCTTATCCGTATACAAAACATAGCACACCAAATGTGTAAAAGGTCAAGATCCGGTCAACCCGTCGAGATCTTGGCCTTTATCAGTATTATGTTTCTTAAATTATTTGTTTTTATTCAATTGTATGCTTCTATAACAACAATTATATCTCTTACCCTCTTCCTTGATATTAGGATTACACTACTCTTAACTTTTTATGATTTGTCTCATTCACTTCCCCTAATAATTCCATATAATAGCAGAGCACAATCTTACCACTACTTTCTACACATTTACCAGGATCGGAAAAGTCGAAAGCAACAGTAATAGTAGGACAGAATAATACAAGTTGCATTGATGTAAATAGAGGAGTACGTCAAGGAGACGCCCCGTCAGCGTTAATATTTGTAACATCCTTAGACAACATAATAAAACAAGTGAAAAGCAGTGCAGATCATAGCATATGCCGATGAAATAGCAATTGTGGCGAGGAGCAAGAAGGACCTAGAAGAAGCATTTACAATGAAAGCTAAAGAAGCAGGGCTATCAATTAACACAGATAAAACAAAGTTCATGCATTGCAGTAGACTAAAGAAAGCAAGAACAACAGGACTAAGAATCTGTCAGTATAATTTTGAGGAAGTAGAGGCATTTAAATATTTAGGAAATTGAATGCACAGAAGATGTGAACGAGTAAATTTTAAAGCAAGGATAAATGCAGGATATCAAGCCTTTTATGCAAATAAACAACTGTTGTGGGATAGAACACTAAGTAAAAATACAAAAATGAAAGTGTGCAAAACAGTAATTAGACCCATTGTGACATAGCAGCAGAGATAGTGAACCTAACACATATTATAAGGAGAATAACGGGACCAACGAAGGTAGAAGAAGATATAATAAGACAATGAATTATGAAATAAACACATTATTAAAAGAAAAAATATAGTGAGAATCATTAAAGCACAAAGAATACACTGGTACGGACATGTATCTAGAAAGAACAAGAGTGATCCAGTTAGAATAATAACAGAGTGGTCACCGACAGTTGGACGTCCGCGTGGAAGACCAAAATCAAACTGGAAAGAACAAATAGAAATAAGTATAATGAAGATATAAAATTGGAGAAAATTGATGCAAAACAGAATAGGATGGAAAAAGATAGTAAACCAGGCTAAAACACGCCAGGACCTGTAAGAGAGCAAAATCGAATACCAGGAGAAAACGTGGTCCGACCCACCACGACAAATGGTTCAGTAGAGATAAAAGTTACAGTTTCTATGGAAATGTATAACTCAATTGTAAAAAAAAATTGTAATTGTCTGTAATTTACAAATGTACCGTAGGAATTGAACATCCCCGTACATAGCAACTATAGGTGATAAGTATATAGATACATACATAGTAATTATTTAATAAAAGAATAGTGGTAGTATCTGCAAACAATATGGGAAATTTAAAATTATACATAAGAACAGAAATTTAATGAACTACAAAGTAATGTAAGTGCTTAATAAAAAAACGCTTATTCCACAATTCTGTGTTTTCTTAGTTGTTACTTAATAATGTACCTATGACAATAGTTGCTCGTTTCCATTTTGTTCTAAACACATTCTAGCCCGTCATCATATAGCTTGGGAGGATTTGAAAATGATTTTGGCGTGTCGTATTACTAGCTATATTTATTCTCTGACGTAATTCTTCTAAATTATCTACCTCATTTGAATAGACAAGACTTCATCTAACATTACATAATATAATAAATGTAGGTATCAGTCAGCATTAAGACAAGCCGGTATCTCAATAGGGCCAATTAATTAACTTCCAACAATTCCAGCCCATAAATTGATAGAAAACGTGTTGTTTTGAAAATTGCTTCGTCTAACCATGTGAGGGTTGGCGTCTAACCAATAATGTGTACTGTGTACATTAAACATTCCGTGTCTAGTAAACGTTGCTTCGTCAGAGCACAAAATTCTGACACCTATGGTGGGTTTCAACCTGACTTTACAGTGTACGATATATGGGCTACAGCATTGCAATACTTCCCCATCAATCAAAATTAATCCTTCTTTTGTATTACACACAGCTTATCTGTTAATACCTTGCCAAAGGGGGTTCTCTCAAACTGCATTTTATGTGAAGTAATATATTTATTTATTTACATCACAAGTGATATAGTATACAAAACGGTTAACTGAAGCTATTTTAATTAACAGATATACAAGTATTAATTATAGTTGGCACAGAATCAAAAGTAAATATAAACATGAGAAATACAGTAAATACAATCTTCATATACAACTAAATTAATAATTTTTGTATATATGACAACTGTAAATAGTAATTTATTTACCTGACTTATCACGTCAAGATAAGAGAAGGTAGTTTAGGAAGTAAAATAAATTGGAAATTTTAAAGTTTAAATTAAAGTACAAAGTGGAAGCAGGTGTAGATTACCCTTAAGGCTGCTGGATCAAGTGTCATTTACAGAAATGATTATTATCGGGAAAATTTGAAGGAAGTGAGATTTGAGAGGTTAGGTTGAAACTAAGGTGCCGCGAGGCAATTCGCGGGAAAGCGCGGCAATTAGGAGATTTCAAATTTAAAAATAAAATACGGTATCCTGAGGCGTAGTCCATTAACCAAATTTGAAATTCAATTTAAGGCGTAAGAATCACACAAAAGGAAGTTAAGGGAAAGGATAAGCGCGAACCTCAAAACGGAAGAACTATTAAATGTAATAATGGCCAAACTAGATAAAGTAGATCAGAGAAGTGAAAGAATGGAATTGAAAATGGATTTATTCCAGAAAGAACTAACTGATATAAAAGGAGTAAATGAACAACTCAAAAATGAAAATCAAAAGCTCATACAAAAAATGAAGCAACAAGAAGAAAAAGTTGAAGAAATGGAAAGGGAGCTAAGAAAAAAAAGAATTGCAATATATGGAATCGAGGACCAAAGGGATGAGAGGGAACTGAGCCTAAGAGAGAAAATAAGATTACTGTTGAGAGATATGAGTGTGCAGATAGAATTGAACAAGAAATCAACGATATCAGAAGAATTGGAAAATACCAAAACAACAATGACAGACCAATCTTGATGGAAGTGTGAAACTGGTCCAAGAAATTAGAGATACTACAAGCGGTTAAGTATCTTAAAGGAAAGAACGTTTACAAGGGTAGATTTAGTAAAATTTATGAAAATGATTAAAGGAAATGGAAATCGGGTAACGATGAGATGCAATAAGCTGATAGTAAATGATGATAGTAAAAGCAGCGAATGTAGAAGAAATTCAAGGGAAATACAACAGTAATTTGCAGACAGAAGAAGACGAATTAAATATAGAACAAAGTGAGAACCAATAAAAGCACTGGGAAAACGGTAAAAAGGGAAGATCCCTAAGCCAAAGATTTTGTGAAAATACGGAAGAAGAAGAAGCCATAAGGGAGAAACTGCTGAAGATAACAAAAACAAGCCGAATCTCAAAAAATTAGCAGAATCTAAGGAAGGACGGAAACGGAGGAAGACTTTGAATATGATATCTGGAAACAAAATAAACAAACAGTATTGGATACAAAAACAAAAAGTTATATTGGTTGCTGTAATATAAGGACCATGTGTGCCAATGGGAAAACAACGCAAATCAGAGAACAACTCATTAAGTATAGAACAGAGATATTGGGTCCGAGTGAAGTAAGATGAATTGGAAACGGTGAAGCCCAAGCTGAGAAAGGGGTAACGATACTGTATTTCGGGAAAAATGGGGCTAATGCCAAACACGAATACGGCGTTGCCTTTATGTTAAGTAAGAAAGCAAAAAGAGCACCGATAGATTGGGAAGCGGTTTCCGAACGGATTATTACAGCAAGATTTTATGGGAAACCATTCAATATTATGATGATAAATAGATATGCACCGACAGACACAGCAAACCATAATAATAAAGTTGAAGAATTACAAGCAGTTTACTGTGAACTACGTAGTACACATAAACGGTATATTATTGTAATGGGGGACCTAAATGCAAAAATCGAATAACGGCAATGGAGGGAGGGAAGAAATAATGGGAAGAGAAGGAGTAGGTGTAGTGAACGAAAATGGAAATATGTTTTTAGACTTGAATAACTTAGTAGTAGGAGGTAGCATTACACAAGTTAATCCGTACAATGGCATGGATTGGGCCGGGCGGAAACCTAGCTTGCTAGATGTGAGACCTAGGCGTGGAGCAGATGTAGCATTCAATTACTTCTTGGTAAGGGCAAAAATAAAAATGAAAATGAGTACAGCTAAAGAAAATTCAAAACAGACAAGGGTGAAGTGTAATACATAATTGCTAGAGGATCAAGAAACAAAAATTCGTTACAAGAAACTCGAAGGAAAATCTAAATATGAGAAAGGGTTCGAGAAATTAAATATTCAAGACGTGGGAACACACAAAAATATATTAAATTGGATTTAAAAAAAAATATTTTTTTTTGTAATAAATGGAAAGTTTTATAACAAAACTTTTTTCGCTCTAATTCAAAAGTTATATTACATTAAAAATACATTTTTGAACCCAGTACCGGAAACACGCCGAAAGTTCCCGAACAAACCATAGCGCGTTTGACATCACAATGTTTATTTTTACTCATCGTAGCATACAGCTGATACAGTGTTTTGACTTTTAATCGATTAAATCTTATTATCGTCAATATATTGATTAATATATCAAAAATGTCAAACCTTAAAGGTTATCGTGCTTTTATAATAATATTGTAATTAATAAGTATTTATGTAAACGTATAAATTGAATAAATAGATTTCGATAATAAATTTTTTTAACTAAACTCCATAATCATGTCTTTTAAAAATCATAGCATCAAAAAAATTTCCATGAATAATTTAAAACGATTAAATAATAAATTTGTACACGGTTATTGAATGTTTTCGGTTTAATTTAGTATTTTATATTTTAATTACGCGATAGGTTATGTACTATACGAAATTGAAATTTGAAAAGTGTATGTAAAATGGTGGTTCTTACGTTGTTATGTCATTTAAATAATTCTAATGATTTGATGTATTTGTAGCTGAAAGAAGACATGGAGAATTATATTTACTATACTAAAATGGGAAGTAGAGCAAAAATTAAAGTTGATGTAGTACGCACAAGTTTAGTTCAACGTAACCGTAAACTTTATCACACATGACTAAACAAGCTAACTAAACAAGCTATTATAAATACTTTTTTTGCACTAAATTTCGGATATTTTTAGTCAATTTACATGTAGAGCCGTTGACTCTGTACTATTGAGAATTAATTTAACATTATGACGTCGCAAACATGCCGACCAATCGTGGCGCGTTGGTAGTATCGTGATTCTTTTTAAAATTTTATCAATTTTAAATTGCTTATAAGTAAAAAAAAAATTTTTTTAGGAGTTTTTGGCATCGACTATTAATATAATTTATGGTATAGTTTTAAAATACATAAAAAAACAATGGATACATTTTTTTTCAATACCCAATTGCACAGCGAAAGAAACAATTGGAATAAGAGGAGGGAAAAATAAACCCTGGTTAATAAAAAGTACAAGAGAATTAATGGACGAAAGAAGTAAAACGAAGTAAAAACACAAGAAGAAATTACGGAATTTGGAACAAAACTACTGGAATATCGACAAACAAATACAGAGAAACGCAAAGAAGGAAAAAAAAAGCAACAAGAGGAATGGCTTATAGGAGCAGAGGTAGCAGCCTGGAAAAATGATATGAAGACTATATAATAATAATAATAATAATTGGCCAGCCATTTACATTAGAATATAGCCACTTCACTCCGGAGTATAAAAAACTGCTTCCTGAGGTGGATCAGTCCCCTTTCATTATCTTTTTACGTATTGTCTTTTATAGTTGCTTGAATGTTTTTACTTCCTCTATTTTTCTCCATTCCTTTACAGTTCTTATTTTAACTTTCCAGTCCTTGATGTTCATTTTTCTTGTCTTCTACTACTTCTTCATACCACCTTTTCTTGGGTGTTCCTCTCGGTCTATTTGTTATAGGTTTCCATGTGGTTATTTACTTTATGTAACTTGTTCTTCTTTTCTCATTAAGTGTCTCATCCATCTCAGCCTTTGTGCTTTCATCACTTTTACTGTCTTCTTCATTCATTACTTCTCTTAATTCATGGTTCATATATTGCCTGCCTTCTCCATTTTCCATTTTTTTGAATCCCATTACTGACTTAATGTTCTTCTTTCGAAGATTCTTAGTTGTTCCTCTTTTGCTTGCGTTGGGCACTTATTTCAGCCGTATATAATACCGTCTTTTCTTGGTTTTTACACTTATTCTTTTGGATTTCATTATTTCTTTATTTGCATAGAATGTTTTATCCCCTTTTTGAATCATATCTTTTATTTCATTGCTTCGATCATTATTGTATGCTATGAGGACTCCTACTATCGGTGTCAAAAAGCAAGATAGGTCAGTTTGAAAGCTTATAACCTTTATTGTAAGCCCAATTGATGTGAAAGTTGGCAGAGATCTTCCCTGTAGACATATAATAACACTCAGAAAATATACATTTTTTAGACGCTTAACTTTGTAAATTAAAAATTAAATTATCATACAAAATGTAGTTTTGCGGCCCGTGTTTTACATACGGTCGATTTCAGTGCTTGTAGTTTCCTTATTTTTTGTCTTAAAATATGCGAAATTTCAACCAGTGGCATATACCAAAGTAATATAAAGGTAACTGCAATTTCAAATTTTGAAAAAATATTTAAATTTTGAAAAAAATGACGTGTTCTCTATACGTGCAAACTTCGCTCAAAATGCAAATATTTTTGTTTTAAGTGGACCGACATGTAGGTTTTAATTGTTCTTTAACGTTTCGTATTAAAGTACACGCATTTATCATGTAGTTTAATCCCAATTAATAAATAATTAAATTCTCAGCGAGAGAGAGAACGGGGTACGTTGGACGAGCTTCCGATCGACGACTCAATACGAATTCCATCGCATGCGCGATGGACGAAGTCGAGCTTCACACTGCTGAAATAAACGTTCCTTAAAGAATAATATTATTTTATCGGCCTATTTATTAAGAATATTAATCAAGACATCTGGTATAAGCATAAGGATTTTTTTTATTTATATTATACAATTTAAGGTACATATTAAATGAGGACAGTAGAAACAATAAATAGTAAACTACAAAAATCAACAAATAATTGTGTGGAATGTGAAATTGGAAAATACCGACTGTTAACGTACTTTCTGTTATATTTTTAATTGGTTGCAAAACTACATTCTTTATGATAATGTAATTTTTAATTTACCAAGTACAGGGAAGATCTCTGCCAAGTTTCACATCAATTGGGCTTACAATAAAAAAGTTATAAGCTTTCAAATTGACCTATCTTGCTTTTTGAAACCTATAGTAAGTAGTTATAGCCTAGTATTTTCTGAAACTTGTAGTTTTCTATCTTGACTTCTTTAATCTCGCCCGATTTTCCTCTTTTACATTTCGTATATTTTGTTTTTTCTCATTTAATTCAAGTTCTATCTTTTGTGTTTCTTTTACGAGTTTTTTGAATGTCTCTTCCATGACTTTGCTACAATTATATCATCAGCGTATGCTATGATTTGTGTTTATTTACTTCTTATAGTCCCTTTCGAGTTTATTTTTCTTATTGTGTCTTCAATCGCAAGGTTAAATAGCGTTGTCGATAATGCATCTCCTTGGCGTATTTCTTTATTGACTGTGAATGCTTCATCCTTCATGGTCATTTGTATATATATTCTTAATTTCTTTGGGATTTTCATTCTGCTTAAAATTGTCATCATTTCTTTTCAATTAATTTTATCGAATGGTTGTCTAAAGTCATTGTAATATTCATAACATTTTTCCAGTAGTTGGTACCTGATATGTAGGGCATCTATTGTTGATTTTCCAGGACGGAAACCCATTTGATAATCACCAATCTCTCTCTGCATATTCTTTAAGTCTTCTTTGTAATATTCATGTACACACTTTGCTTATATCGTAATTCCTCTATAATTGCTGCATTGATGTAGTGATGTAGGTCCCCTTCCTTTGGTATCGTTCTTATTGTTCGTATTTCCCATTCTACTATATTTTCTTTATCATGTTGGTTATTATTTCATGTATTGTCCTTCCATATTTTAGCAGCTCTCCATTTATTTCGTCATATCCCGGCGCCTTGCCATTCTGCATTTTCCTTATGACATCTAACGTTTCTTCATAAGTTAGTTCTTTTATTTTTTCTTCTTCTCTTCCTTCTTCTGCATTTCTTTCTTCCGTTTCGTGCTCACCTTCTTCTTCCTCTTCCTCGTGAAAATGTTCTTTCCATATCTCCTTCTTTCTGTTCCCGTCATATTCAGTATTTCCATGCTTATTTCTTAATCCCTTTTTCGTATTTTTATTTGTTTGTAGAACATCTTTGTATTGCTATTTTTGTTATTTTCTATTTCATCTATCATTCTTTCTATCCACTCCTTTTTTTGTCTGCATATTTTGCGCGCTTCTTTTTTATTTGCTCTATAGTCTCTTGTAGGTTCTCTTCTTTTCTTGTTTTAACCATTTTTTTCTTGCTTGGTTTTTTGTCTGCTACTTCCTGACATTCCTCATCATATCGTTGTTTGCTTGTTTTCTTCTCCTTCTCTCCTACGGTTTTTCTGAAGCTTTTTTCATTCCATTCGTTTTCTATGTCATTTCCTTCTTCTTTTTATTCTAATTCTTTCTCAATTTTTGTTTTATATTTTTTCTTTTCTTTTTCCATATGTAGTTTCGCCATATCTTTTCTTTTGCATTGGGTTTGTTTCTTCCTTGTATTGTATTCTTGCTTTAATTTTACTACTATTAGAAAATAGTCGGTGTCTGCGTTTCCACCTCCGTAAGACCTGACATCTGTGATTATCTTGTTTTGTTGTTTCTTTACTATTACATGACCTATTTGGTTTCCTCTTGTTGATCCTGGCATCATCCATGTCTCCTTATGTATTCGTTTGCGTTCGTATTTAGTACTACTGATATCCATGTATGTTTTTTTGCTGCAAAATTGCGTATTTCAATTCCATTGTCGTTTGTCTTATTGTGCATCGTGTGTTTTCCAACTACCTATCTTGTAAACTTTTCTTTGCCAATTTGTGTGTTTATGTCTAAAATTACCATGATATCTTGTTTCGGTATCTACCATTTACCGGTTTAAATCATATTACATTTATTTTCTTGTCTGTTATGAATACCGTTCCTTTATGACCTTGTTTCATTTCTTCAGAGTAAAACACTGTGATGTCGTTTTTGTTTATTTCGCCTTGACCTCCCCATTTTATCTCTTGCATTGCTTCTATGGATAACCTGTATTTTTTTAACTCCTTGACTACTTCTATCATCTTTCCTGGTTTTAACACAGTCTTCATATTCCATGTTGCTATTCTGTTTATATTATTTAGCAGCAAAACACGCAAGAAAATATTACGGAATTAGAACGAAACTACTGGAATATCAATAAACAAATAAAGAAAAGTCCAAAGAAGGAAAAAAAGCAACAAGAGGAATATTTAATAGAAGCAGAGGTAGCAGCCAGGAAAAATGATATAAAGACTTTATATTATACAACACGGAAAATGGCTGGTACCAGAAATACAACAGTAAATAATGTTAAGAATAAAGATGGGAGACTACTTAAAGCGCAAGGGGAAATTATTGATAGATGGATGAAGTACTTGAAAGAAATGGACACGACAGCGCAGTGGCTAAACAGGCCCTGATAAACTATAATTTTCACAAAGAAACTCCAACAACTAACCATTCTGATGGTTATTACGCGCGCAACCCGTACTCAAAACCCCTAACCATCTAGTTTTACTCACTACTTTTAACTCTCCTCCTCCAAGGAAAAGGAAAAGGACCACGTATTTCATTCCCTCCCCAAGGGGGAGGGTGGGCTGCTCGAGCTTTCCGAGCTCCTTCGTGGATTCCCAGCATACATACATACATTACGTATACATGCATGGTGGGATTAAGGATGGGTGTGGTCAGGATAGGATCGGAAGGAGCGGAGTTAGGGTTCTGAGGTGGAAAATACTACCCCAGCATTCGCCTAAGTAGCCGCACATACGCATATACGCAGTGATCATGCCGCTACATATGTATGAGGAAAACTCCTTGAAAAAACCTCATGCAAGGTAGACAGTAACGGGAATCGAACCCATTACTTCCCGAATGCTAAGCAGGTCGTGTCACCAGCTTGGTTCCTCCTCCAATTTGGGCACTCGCTTACATACCTTCTGCCCGCCACATGGCCAACACGTTACAATAAATTCGCGCTAAGATTAAAATTCACCTATTACAACTGAGTATTTCGTGCGTTTCCACATCGCGTCACAATGTCCAACATGGACTCAATCACGCTATCCTTATACAACACTAGCCGCCATCTTTATTTTACGTGAAAATTTATCAAATCTCCTCGAAGAAATCGTCTATCCTCACCATATTCATTCAGTATATTCACCAGATAACACCTCAACTTTCCATGCATATCTGACGTGTGCGCGGATCTTATTTCCGCATCATTTTCGCGAAATCATCCCATTATAATGTCCCTTTACGAACACATAGGCATTCACTTTACTAATATTGCACAATATTACAAAAATTTCTACAAACAAAATATGAATCCATATTCCTTACTGTACATTAACATTAATAAAATATCAATATACCACAAACTCGCCCATTCGTAAGTCTATATCCATTTCTTTTAGTCCTCATTCCTCCATACACAGTAGCAAAAGACCAGTAGTTTTACCAGTGTCGTATCAATAAAAATTTACTCAAAACATTATTTCTCAACCAAATTTAACGCTTTCAACGCGAAAATCTTTCTATAGCATTCAAATATTCCTTCATACGATAACTAACGCTTCATTATAAATCCAGTGGCGTATCATTTACAGAACACACAAAAAAAATTATTTTCACGCAAACTCACTTCAGTGGCACTCAAACCACGTTACATACGTTATCAAAATCCTGCACATACACGGTGCGTCAAAATAACCTTACAAGTAATGAAAAAATCGGACTTCGTTTGGCCGCTACTTAGTTCGGTTTCTTATACCGCCGTTGATGTGTACACAGAAAGTCTTTGTTTTCTTGAGAAATGGTTGGTTTTTAAAAACGTTTTAGTTTTCGTTTGTTTAGTAAGTTTTCATATTCTTTTTTCCTTTTAGACATCTACATATAAATCCAAATTAATTCGCTTCATATTTTATTAATTGCAAAATAACTCGATCGTGAAAATTAATAAATAAGAAAACAGTTTAAATTTTTAAATATTTCTGAGGTTGCGGCAAAACTTTAAACTAGTTTCTTTAAAACAAGGTGGGTAACAATTAAAAACATTTAGTGCCTAAACTTGTAAAAAAAAAAATTGATTATAAACAATTACTTTTCCACCAAGCTGATTACAAAACTTATTTAACTTACCATAGATAGAAGCTTGTAAGTAATCAATTCGAGCTAATAACTAAGTAATAAACGATTAAACGAACACAAAATTTACTAGGTAAATAAATATCACTGTTAAAATTATTTCTTCTTAACTATTTATCAAACGGTATGATAATGTAATAAATATAAAACAAATCTATCAAGTAGGAGATCGAAATAGAAGTCACAGAATGCAACACAAATAATTTTATACTCGTTAAAATACAAGTTGAAACGCAACACGACAAATGACTAAGCCTTTATTATGAATAAAGAATGATTTATCTATGTGTATTATTTTTTTTTGAACAAAATAAAACTCGCAGAAAACTGTAATTATTGTAAAATAATAAATAATTACTACTATTTTCGTTTTAAAATGACGGGAACACAATTTAATTTTTTTGTATTGTTGAAAATTAAAAAATTGAGAGGCATTGACAGGCGCCTTTGCACCGACGGCGGTTGCACGATTTGCCCATATGGACGGCGCGTGCCTGATAAAATACCGTCAATACCACACACATTCAATATTGTTATCCCTTGGCTTACTGTTCGGCTTAGTTGCAAAGTGTTTCTTTACAAGCATGCATCCATGATTCATGCCCAATATGGCAAACATAAACAATTTTTATCAACAGATGTAAAAATTGAATGTCTTATAATGAGGTGGTAAACAAAGGAACATAGGAAATGAAGGAAGACATTGTAATATGCTGCCGATGACAAGTTTTGCATGCGTTATCCATATAAATAGGTATTTTTATAAATGTTTTAAATATCACTTTCAATGTCAAACTCCTAGAACGCTGGTGGTGTAGTGGTAGGAGTTGTTTTCCACGCTTTTGGTGTGGGTCCGATCCCGGGCTGTGCACTTTTTTTCTCTTACGTTACACTAGTTTTGTTTATATAATCTACTTTTGTTAGGTTATTCTAGTTTTGTTTATTTAATCTAATTATGCTAGGTTACAGTAGTTTTGTTTTTCTTATCTAAAATAGATTACGACACACATCGGCACCATCCTCATCCTTCATCCTATGTTCCTTTGTTTATCGTCTCCTGTCTTACACCCTTATCTAATACATACTACATAAATGTAGTATGGTCACAGGTAAAGTAAATATCTTTAACATTGAAACAACCAACGTGTTAATTAACTTTAGGTTTAGTCCTAAAATTTTTATTTCAAACATTTAACCTATTTGGTTATTTTTTAGAAAAAGAAAAAAAGAATGCCTGGAAGAAAAATTAATTGTTTACTAAAATTTATTCATTCATTCAAGAAAAATTACGTCTTCTCATCAAGAACAAAAATATTTTTTTTAAATATAGCCCGGGATACCTTTGTTTACATGTGTATTAAGTATTATAAAATTATTGACTTAATAATCCTTAAGGCAGTAATTTAGATCCTTTTGTACATAGATTGTCCACTTGTATTTATTAAAAGTTATTTTTGCACAAGTTCAATATTGCTGTAGTTCTTTCTTGACTTCTTTAAACACACTCTGCTTATGAACAAGTGCGTTGGATTGTAATCTATTTCATGTGTTGTCTGCTGTACTGTAGTAAACATATTATGAATATTAATATTTTGTAATATTAATTAATAATTGTTCTAAACGCACTTTTTCTTTGGCAGGTAAATCTGGAAATGACATACCGTTGTCTGGTAAAGAACATGAAGAAAATAAGGAAAAGGATAGTCAGAGTTTCTTATCTAGAATAAAGACCGCGTTGTTTGGCTAAATGAAGTAGACAATTTTGTTATAACTTTTTTAATTTCTATTAACAATATTAATAAAAATAAATTACTTAACACCTACATAATTAACTATATTAATAAATTATTTTTATAATATTTTACAGGCAACAAACAATATATTGCTGAAGATCAGGACATTTTAGAAGCAATTCGCTTAGCAATTTCAGGTAAGACAAATTTTAAATGCGTTTTTACAACCATGACTAATCCTTAAAATTTCTAGATAAAAAAAAAATCGCAGATAAAAAAGATATTGTCAACATGGCGCAAGTTGATGTTAAACCTGAGGTTAATGAAGATGTAAGTTATCCTAAAGAGAAAGAAGTTGAGCGTAAACAAAATTAAAAATGACTAGTAATTGTAACATTCTTCTAATACATCAGTAGATGATTAATTTTGTAAGATATAAATATTTTTCTTAAGCGATAAAGTTGATATGTAAAATTATTTAAAAAACGTACACAATTGTGCGCATATATAAATAATTGAATCCTAAGGCACAATTTTATATGTTTAAGTGTTGGTCAGTAATCCTAGCTTCAATCCTAAATCCACTATTCCTCTAGTAGCAGATGTTTGTATAACCGATACAATAGTTGCTGCCAATATTACTGCGACCTCTAAGTATAAAGCGTAAAATATCCGAACGTGACCTGAAGTCTTTGCAACTCCACCAGCTGGCGTAAAGTCTAATGGAAATAATAAGCTATCAACTATGCTTCGCTGCCTAGCAAATCCAAATAAAATTGCACCTAATGTATAATAAAATATAATTGATAAAAGAGGAAACCATTTTATTAATCCATTACGAGGTTTAAATGAATCGTTATCTGTAGGTGCGCTTGACTCAGTACAATGATTTACAAGTAATTGTAATTTTCCAGCTCCCAAGTTTCCTATGTTTAAAATTAGGAGGAAGTGTAAAGGAATTCCTATTGCTGCAAATAATACTGCTGATCCTCTACCTAATGATGTGCGAGGTACTGGAGCTCCAAAACCTGAAACAATTCCAAATATTAGGTGTGTGTATGCACAAAAAAAATCTGATATGGAACAACACACGACGGTCCAATCTACAAAGTGCAAATTAAAAGAAATAAAATAATTTTTATAATAATTTTTTTAGGATAATTATGCAACCTTTTTTAATACTTTGATTACGAAAATAGGCAACATTGTAAAAACAAAAACAATAATGTTTGTCAGATAGTCGTTTAAAACTTCATGTCAGGTAATGGTTAATAGACATCTAGATGCTAATTTAAAAAAAATTCTAATTTATTTAATTTTTAGACTTATTTTACTTTATATAGAAAATTAAATTTTCTTTAAAAAATATGTACAGTATGTCCACATTTCGATGGGATTAAATGGGTAACTTTCTTAATATTAGAGCTAGCGACTTTAGTGTCCGCTTTCCTATGCTCCATTTTTGAGACAAAGTCGATGACGTAAACAAATTTTTGCTAACATTTTTAGTTTTAAAGATATAGGGTGAAATTGAAAATTGTCTAATTTGGCGAAGGTGTCATCTCGGTTATTATAAAAGATATTTACTTTTTGTAAACACATTCTTAAGACACTTTTTTCAGAGGATCAACATGGCAGCGTCAGATTTGCACTCGGACGTTTGGGCTTTCGATAAACTCATCAGGTCAAAAGAGTTAAATGCAGACCTGGCTTTGTTTTTTATTATTTTTGTTTACATTTTAGCTATTATAAAAATAGTAAGACAAAAATTGCGATATTGTTACGTTTAGCCTGTCAAAAGCATGTTTTTTCATTTTATTTTTACTATGATCCTGGATATAGTACAAAAGAACGAAATTCCAATGCTGCAATGATATTGGCTAGCACTTGAATTAATTTAATACCCTAAACTTACTTAAAACCACTAAAAATATCTACTTACAATTATATACTAAAATAGTGAATAATTACCTTATGTGTCGAATAATTATTGAATGTGTTTATGAATTATATTAAAGATATGGCTAATTATCACTAAATATGTAATATGTACCAGTAATGAAACAAGATTATTTTTAAGCTCACGTTAAAGCAACAATAAATGTCCTGCAGTTTTTATGCAAAACAATTATCAAAAATTATCTGTAATTTTATCGCATTTAATTCTCAAAAAGAAAAAAAATCAACTACAAAAAATTTTTAAATCATGATCTCAACAAAGCTGGCATCTATGGGCTATTTTTTGCAATGTATTTAAAATTATCAAGGGTTTTTCTTGCACTTGCATCGTGGCAGTCCATGAATATGGCATATGAAACAAAAAAATTAAATGTCAATAAATTCAATCCAAATTCTAATTTCGGAAAGGATTTAGTTTCTTGTTTGTATTTTCGTGAAAATCATTTTGAAAATTTAGAAAAATATGGCATGATGAAATGTATTTGTGGAGAAAATCCTACTGATGTAGCCGAACATCTTATTATACAAAAAGTACAATATTGTTCAGTTTTAAACTTATATTGTAGATATCCGGAATGAAGACAACCTAATAAAAATATATTTAGCTGAATTAAGGCAAACTTAATTAATTGTGGCACATTTATCGCCCCCATGGCCTTCGAAATATCCAATGGAGGACCGAGAAATTGCCGAGATTAATGTATTGGAGAGCATAGAGGTGGTTCCTCAAACTTCATGTAGACAAATTGAAGAGCAAGTTGGTGTAACAAAGTAAAGGGCGCACAAAATTTTAAAGAAAAACAAATTTATACCATATAAAAAGAAAATAATGCATAATTTGCACTCGGGTGATGCTCAGAAGCAGTTAACCTTTTGCCGGTGGTACTTAGAAAAAAGGGCTAATGATCAAAATTTTCACAAAAAGTAATATGGTCTGATGAGCCTTATATAAGTGGTGCAGGTATTTTTAACCGGCATAATATTCGGCATTGGGCACAAGAAAATCCGCATTTTGCTCATATTAGGGAGCAACAAGGACAATTTGGATTTAGCATAGCTTGGTTTGTTTTGAATACCAACATAAGATATATTATTTATCAAGACACTTAATGGAAATTGATATCTTGATATTTTGGAGCAAGTAATACCTGATTTACTAGATGATGTGCTTTTGACTCAACGAGATCCACTTTCAAGATGAGGCACCTGCTCATAATCTGTAAGTTGTTAGACCGTTTTCAGACAATAACATATGCTACAGAACAAGCATTTAGGCCCTTGATAATTTTAAATACATTGTGAAAAATAGTCCATAGATGTCAGTTTTGTTTAGATCATGAAGGAAATCAGTTTGAACATTTTTTGTAGTTGATTTTTTTTCTTTTTGTGAATTACATGTGGTAAAATTACAGATAATTTTTGATAATTGTTTTGCATAAAAACTGCAGGAATTTATTTTTATTGTTGCTTTAACGTGAACTTAAAAATAATCTCGTTTCATTACTGGTACATATTATATACATAGTGATAATTAGGTGTGTCTTTAATATAATTCATAATTATATTTAATAATTATTCAACAAGGAAGTACTTATTGAATATTTTAGTATATAATTGTAAGTAGATATTATTAAAGGTTTTAAGTAACTTTAGGGTATTAAATTAATTACAGCACTAGCCAATCTCATTGCAGCATTGGAATTTTGTTCATTCATATTATATTCAGGACCGTAATAAAAATAAAATGAAAAAAACATGTTTGATGGAGTTTTGACAGACTAAACGTAAAAATATAGCAATTTTTGTCTTACTATTTTTATAACGGCTAAAAAGCAAACAAATAATAAAAAACAAATCTAGGTGCATATTTAATTCTTTTATCGTTGATCCTCTGAAAAAAGTGTTAAGAATGTGTTTACAGAACGTAAATATCTTTTATAATAACCGAGACATGATACCCTCGCTAAATTGGACAATTTTCAATTTCTCCCTTTATCTTTAAAATTAAAAATGTTACCAAAAATTGGTTTATGTCATCAATTTTGTCTCCAAAATCGAGCACATGTAAGTGGAAACTACAAGTCGCTAGGTCAAATATTACGAGAGTTAACCATTTAATCCCATCGAAATGTGAACATACTGTACAGGGTTATCCATTTTTGACACTTTTACTGGTTATCTCAGTTACTGGTGTCATGAGATGTATTTGGGAGAAAATGAAAATGGTTTTGAAATATTTGCTGGTTTAGAAGATACAAGGGTACAACGAAAAATTGTCAATTTTAGATTTGTCCCCTATATGTTTTATTACCCACAATAGAAGAAAATATTTCCTATGAAAGTTTCTTAGTTTGCTAAGTAGAATATTATGTCATCCAAAAATTGCATCTACCAGATCAAGTCAAAAAGTTATCACATCTAACTTTCTTATTTTAAATGGAACACCCTGTATATTTATAACATTTAATAACAACATTTAATATAGTTAAATAAGTGAACAATTATAATTTTTATATTAAATCAGTAGTAGGCCATACATTATGAGGTAAGAAAACTGAATGAAAGTTTACATTGTTTTCTGAAGACTACTGCCCCTCAGAGTAATATGTAAATTACAAGTTTAGAGCATCTTCGTACTTAATAAATAGTTTAGTAAGCTATGGATAAAATCTAGTTGTCATGAAAACAAAACAGGATGAGTTTAATGACAGACTACGTGTTTCGTGTTTTCTGTTAGATAAATTGGTTTACAAAAACTATGAAAAATATGATATGTTAATATATCGAATGTTAAAGAAATATAGAAAATGCCCTAAACTTATATTTTCGATGTTACCCTGACAGGCAGCAACCATTCAGTGATATTTTTAAAAGAGTAGAAAACAATCTGAAGAATTATGGAAGCTTTAGTAAACCGAAACCTGTCAAATACACTAAGGAACGTAAAGAAAACGAAATAATAAACGTTCTTGGGTTCATGGAATGTGAATTTCAAGTAAATTTCTCGTACTGTTACCAATTACCTGGAATAATTTTATGCTAAAAATCGCGTACTTATCATAATAACGTTATTAAAATCAAATTCATTTTCAGCAAGTAAATTCCACATCTAGACCACCAATAGAAAAAGCAGTTGGGCTGTCAAAAACCAAGCTTCAAAAGATACTGAAAACTAGATGAATGCTAGTGCATTACAGGACTTTCATGCAAAATACTAAAAAATGTATGGGGTATGTTTATATCTTTGAAATATTTAATGAAAACCAAAAACTGACCCTAATCCCCCCCCTTTCTAAGAAATCCAGACATCATGGCCGATCTTGACAAAGCTTGGCCAAAAGTTGTAAAATGAGCTATTAAGTCGATTTAGCGATAATGAAAAAAAAGTCGCTTGCATAACCTTCTAAAATAGATATCTTCCTTATTTCAAGATAACTATGGATTGTTTCATATCATTTTAAAGCAAATTTCGCTGCATTTCCGGAAAAACCGGAAGTAGTGTTTTCATCATGATATCATTTCATTAGCGCAAATGAACAAAGTTTATTTTCAAAATCCCAAGTTTGTAACCAAAATAGTTAGAAAGTTATAACAATATCAATATTAAATATTTGAAAATTCATATCCTATACTAGTAGCTTTAGAAGAACCAAGTTAGTTGCATTCATAAGAGATTTTTGAATAAATCAAATTCGAATAATTCCTTAAGTTTGACCCCTTAAATATAGGCAAAAAAATCTATATGTGACTGTAACTGCGGCCATATTCAATTTTGAAAGTTTTAAAAAATTGCATTTCATGTGAGTTATTGATGACCTGAATTTCAATCTTTTATGTTAAAATTTGAAAATTTTCACCCAAAATAACACCCTTATTTTCACCTCCTGTATACCTATTGCGTTTAAACGCTTGTTTTGTCGACATAATTGTCTCGTAGGCCTTCATTTCAAATTTTATCAAAATCGCCCGTATAGTTTCGGCTGCATTGACCACAGACACACACACACACAGACATTTTGAAAAATTTTCTAAAATTTATTTTTTCAAAATAAAGCAACTTATTTTTTTCGACCGCATACTTTCTTGTTTAGCAAGAAAGTAAAAATCATTACTTCCCATATAAAGTAAACTTGGCACAATATTTGCACTCCGGAGATATGCAAGAAGAATTGAATTTTGCTGTTGGTTTTTACATAAGTGTAACAAAATTCCCAATTTTTATAAGAAAATTGTATGGTCCGATGGGGCAAGAATTACAAATGATGCAATTATGAACTGCCACGATGAAAGATACTGGGCCAACACCAACCCGTATTTATTGAGACCAGTTCGTCGACAGGGTAGATTTGGTTATAACATCAGTTGCTTTTTAAAGGGAAAAACGAACTAATATATATTTTCAGCAAGATGGTGCTCCCAGCCATAACGCCTTAAGTGTCAGGGAATATTTGAATATAAACTTCCCAGATACATGGTTGGGAACATATGGACCTGTTAGATGGCCACCGCGCTCACCTGACATGACACCTAAACATTTTTTATGGGTTCAGCTAGAATCAGAGATCTATAAATGAACCAATGAAACACAGAAACAGCTTCTTGAAGCAATCCATGTAGCATTTAGAAAAAAACCTGTTCATATTATTAATGATCCCAAGATCGGTTGCCAAAAATGTATTGATTGCCGTGGAGGGCCATTTGAGTACCTCCGTCGATAAATGTACCACATTTTATTTCATTTTCTTATATCATGATTTAATATAAAAATTAAAATTGTTCACTTATTTAAACAATAAATTATATTAAATGTTATATGTATGAAAAGACAATTAAAAATGCAACTCTTTTGGCTAAAAATATACAGGGCGTACCATTTAAAATGAGAAAGTTGGATGCGATAACTTTTTGACTTGACCAGTAGATGCGATGTTTGAGCGGCATAATATTC
The DNA here is from genome assembly GCA_036346205.1 of Vesta saturnalis. Lineage (NCBI taxonomy): Eukaryota > Metazoa > Arthropoda > Insecta > Coleoptera > Lampyridae > Vesta > Vesta saturnalis. The sequence goes on along the minus strand of JARFJB010001941.1, from coordinate 946,724 downwards.
TACTTAGTAAACTAAGAAACTTTCATAGGAAACATTTTCTTCTATTACTAGTAATAAAACATACAGGGGATAAACTAAACATCGACAATTTTTCATTTTACCCCCGTATCTTCTAAACCAGCCAATATTTTTAAGTTCTGTTTTTACCATTTTTAGTTTCTCTCAAATACATCTCATGACATCTACATCAGTTTTTTTATAAGTTCAATAATTACCGAGATCACCAGTAAAAGTGTCGAAAATGGGAAACCCTGTACACTTAAATTACACCTTAGAAATTTTTTATCGCCAAATTACGCCTCGTATCAAAAAATTGCATAGAACATGATTAATTGATATGTTTAAGGTCTATAAGGTGGTATTTTTATATCTTTGAAATGTACGGGAGAGTGGCCCAAAATGATCCCTGTAAGCTAAAAAAATCTGATTAATGTTCAAATGTAAGCCATCACAATTTGGAAAACTATTTTTGACCCATCAACTATTGTGCCCCAAATATGGTAATGCAATCAAAATTCAAAAATATATATTTCAATATAGTACTATTGTTTGCGAAAGCTTTATTTTACCAAAGAGTATATAATAGGGAAGAGAGGCAATGTCCGTATTAAATATCGTATGCGCCAAAGTTAGTCGACCGCTTTTGGGCGCTAGGATCGGCCCTCTAGTACTCGATTAACCAAGCTAATTCATTTTAGAATTGAACCGTTTTCCACAAATTTCTTCATTGCTGTTGACACAGTGTTGTCACATAATCTTCGCGATTACCTGCTGGAAAGGATATCGTTTTGATTTATGACGTTTGTTTATTTAGCAATGTATTACATTTAGAATTCTACAAAGGAATGGTCATTTTCCTTTTGTTATTTAATTTGGTTGTTTCATACACAACATAATCACTCTTTAAATAGGTAACTTAGGTAGAATTGCATTGTGTGGGTATTTATAAAATTGTTTCTCTTCTAAAAAGCAGCATATAAAAAAAGTCTACTAATTTGTTATTTTTGTGGAGTAAGACAATACATGAATTTGAACTTTTCGTGCAGTACTTCCCCCCTTCCCTAACGTAGAATAATGAAATTTTTCAATTGTTAAACTGAACAAGGAATTCATACTATTATATGAAACAACTAAAATCGATTTATTAAGTTTTATGTTCTGTTAATAAAATAAGGTACTTTAAGCTATTTTCACGGAAAAATTGTATTGTTCCCGGATTAACAATCCGGTTAACAAATGGTTGTGCCATTACCTGGGTGCAAATGGTATTTTGAAATAAATATAAAACCCGTTAGCGCCTTAACAAAAATATAAATAAGTACTTTTGCTAATTCCATAAATATAAAAATAAAGTGGACGTCATACGTTCAAATCCTACTCGAGGTAAACTTTTTATTTATGTATTTAATAAAATTAATAATGTTTCGTAATTACTATTGGCTCGTTGGTTGAAAGTTTACATATGGTTGAATTAGATGTAAGCGATGAATGATGAAAAGTTAAATTTTAGGTATCGATCTACAGGAACATGAATCGTGCTAAAGCAAAAAATCAATAGATTATTGAATTATTAAAACATATATAAATTATGTGAATTAATATAAAAATATACAAAACTTCAATTTAGACAATTGTTACAGTGGAATATCGCAATAAAGTTTTTAAAGCCACCTGAAAATTCAAATTGCGAAGTGGATGAGGACGTTGATATGAAGAATATGATATTTCATTGCTTTTTGTTAACAATCTAGCTAGTAATATGGACGACAAAAGTTCTACTCGTAATGAGGTAGAACATCAGGTAAGCGATAAACAGAATACAGAAAATATTACTACCCTAGAAGACTGTGCAATTGTATATTTCGCGGGATACGTTGCTTACAAAACTTTAAACAAATTTAATTGTGAAGAATGCCATAGTTTGTGTTCTGAAGAACCATTAAATAACAGTACACAACTTTTTTTACTAGAACAAGACTATGCTAGAAATGAAATAAAATATTTAAAAAAACCAAGCATTTGTGTTATAGCAGTGACGACCTTAATATTTGACATATTTTCAAATTATTTCATCAATAATCGAGCAAAACGTAATTTTACAAGAATTTTATTAGACATGTGTATAAACAAAATTAAATTAGTGATGCCCGAGTGGTTAGATGACAAAGACAATTGCTATGAACACAAATTGTTCTTTATGAAACGTAATAATCTGTAAATTGAATAAAACTTTAAAGTGGTTATCCCAGGATTTAAAAGTAGTTGGGCGTAATAAACAAACAAATAATCAAACTGTGAAAAACGTGAGCAATTTATGAAGGAATTAGTAACGAATAATTCCTTTTTCATCCATATCTTTTACAGTATATTTAAATTGTTTCCAAATTTTTTTAAAAAAATTTGGTTGAATTGCTGTTAACTTATTTAAGGCATTAAGTGATTAGACTCTTTTGTTTACGTTTCAAACGAAGCTGTAATTTGTAACTATTACAAAGAACAATTTATGTATAAAAATTATAATTAATGTTACAATTAGTGCAATTCATAGAGGTTTTCCATAAGGTTGACTCTCTTCCCTATTATATACTCTTTGACTTTACCCAACTGGGTTGGGCAAAATGATTCCTAAGGTGGGGTGAAATGATCCCTATTTTTTTTTTGAAAAACTTGAAGAATAAAGTGAAATGAATTGATGAACTTTATTTTAGGAGGACATATAATATATTTAATGCAGTAATACTAGCTAACTTAGAAAATAAAACACCCTATAATGTGACAACTATTTCTACGAACTTTGTGTATATTGGCATTTTCAATGCAATAATCGAAGGTAGTAGTGATTGTCATCTATTCCAGCACATTCATCATGGGCCCACCGTTTGCAAAAACAACACTGTACCCAACCCTCTCCTGTGTGAGATCTTAGAAAAGTGTCGGAACAAATGAAGTACTCTACATCTTCTTTGACGTCTGACACTTCATCATCTAGGTTCTTCTTTTTTGCTTTAATCACTTTGTCTTTTCTTGAACGGGGCTTCGTGTTTTTCCCACTTTGCTTTCCATTAACTGCTGCTTTATTTTTAAATCTAGAGGATCTATTTTCTTCCAGTGCTTCCTTTTTTTGTCACTCATCTAAAAGGTGGTTTTTATAAGGAGTTGTGAGAATAACGTTACCAACAGATTTTTGTTTAGTAGTGCGTCGTGTTTGTGCTGTCTTGGGAAATGGGCAAATAGGTTTTGGAAAAACAGTAAAAGAGGTCGATGGCACAGATATCCTCACAAATAACGGATGAATAAGGGAGAATTTATGATTCGTCAGGATCATTTTTGTCTGAACTAGACCGTTGTTCACGCTTTGTTGGTCAAGGGGTTTACTTAAGAGGAGTTAAAGTAACTGTTATGGTGACATTTTCAATTCGATGCAAGTTTTTGGGTTTGTCTTGCTCTGCGACTTCAGCAGCTGCGAAATCGACTCCTGAGAAAACATTTGGATTACAAGGTACGATTCCGGCCTTCTTGAAACCATTAATAGCATTAATGGGATTACGGGCTTTTATGTAGGATTCATTAAAAATTCTTGAAATTTGAAATACTGCAATAACTCTTCGAATTCTTAGTGTGGGAAAGGGGTCCGTGAAGAATTAGAAGCGTCGGGTCTTTGCTGGTGGTTTAATGAATGATACAATGATCAAACATACCGCAAATACATCGAGATTCATCCATCCAGAATCATTGCATCTGAATGCTGTCCCTTCTGTCAGCTACTTTTCAACTTCTTTCGGAAAAATCAACATTGGTGGAACATATGAGCCTCCTGTGGTCATACAAACTATTCAGTAGTAGATGCGCCTCGTTCGGCAGACACTATTTTGTTAACTTGTTTCCTACTTTTTGGCAAACATTTTACAGTTTTTCCCTGGGACTGTTATTCAGAGACCTCTTATCTACATTGTAAATCCTATGTGAGGGAAATGGTGTTTTATCTAGCATGGATGTTGCTTCGGGAAATCTCACTGAGAGGGAAGGGTGTCTGGTGTGAAAACCTTCCAATCAATCTTTACCAGAAAGTTTTGTTGCATACGAAAATGGACACACAATCTTACTCTTTACTGCGAGCTGGTACGCAATAGACCCTTCGTCTTTGCTGGTAGGACCATACATTCGGGTTTTTATATAGAGAATCTGAGTAACCAACTCGTTTTCTTGTTATTTGGCGAAAACAGTAGTTTTGCTCCCCAGTTTTTTTAACTGGTTCGTGGCTAGCTCATTTTTCCTTTAGATCGTCGCTTTAAACTTGTTAACGCCGCCTCAAAGTTTCTTGCCACGCAAGTCCATTATGCACACTTTCAATAGCTTGGCCCATTTTATTATCGCACCATGTTTACCTGTCAGTCTTCTGCTTATATTTTTGAACCATATTGCCGCTCTGCAAAAAATATTAAGTTATTCATTCTTTATCATAAATTGTTTAATAGAGATAGCAAAATGATCCCGCATTCATTTAACGCGATGCATGGGGGATCATTTTGCCCGAACAGGCAACAGTGTACTAACGGTCATGTTTATCAGGTAAACGCCTAGACTTGGCGGAATTCTTTTTAAATAATCCACGTTGCCATTTGTCTTGTTTAATTTCTAACCTCATATTTTGATTTATTTCGTTTCGTGCTTTGGTTTCGTGCCTCTAGAGTTTTACGATTTCGCGTTTATAATTATGTCTCACACGCGGTTTGGTAGTAGAAGAAAAGAGATGATTGCATCTTTAATTTCGTTTTTCGAAGCGGAATGTGATAATGGTGGTTCTTTTTTACCTTTAACTGCTGATAGAGACGTACATAGATTAATGTTTTAATTACGCTGTATTAAATGTCTTCTTTCAGCGTGTGACAGCCGCACTAAAATGAAGATGGTGATTCTGAAAGCGATGTTGATATTTAATATTAAGTAATTAATTAAGGTTCATTTAGTTTAATACAATTTAACATCACATCTTAGTCTATGTTTGCCAGTAATAGTAACATATATTATAGTAAAAAATCTATTTTTACTGACAAAAAGATAGCCGCGGCGGCGAGTTGGCGTGGCGAGCTGGCGGCGGCCAGTTGTCCTGTGCGGCGAGTTGGCGGCGGCGTTGTCCTAGACCCATAATTTACTCTGATTACATTAATATTTTAGTATTTTAGTCTTGATGCGGCATTATTTTAGGTACCTCTTGATTGCTAAGTGATATTGTAAACACCTTCAGCAATATGTTTTTTTATAATGTAACCATTGATAAATGGTTTGTAAAGAAATCCCTATTATTTGAATATTTTTAAATAATTTTTTGTATAAAATAGAACTATCGTCGGGAGCCAGAAACCGAACTTTCGGGAGCCAGAAACCGAACTTTCGCCCCGTCTGGGGTGTTTAATCAGAATCTTGGTACAAAATTATTAGTGCCTTTTAGTTTTGATTGTGACATTTAGTCACGCGTCCATGATTTTATCAAAGATTTGCCGATAATTTGCGAAATTATAAATTATTTGTTATTATTACCGTACATCTTAAATGTAGTGTAAACTCTCGTAATTGGATGTAATGACGCATCAATGTTTGGAGAAGCTTTTCTATTTTAACGTTTTCTTTTGCCTTTTACGTATCTGAAAGGTTTAGGATTTTTTTTAGTATTTTCTAAAACAAAAAAAGAAGCGTTTGTTGTTGATCAAAGTAAAATGAAAGTTTAAAAGGGAAATGTGATTTCCATTTTTGGTATCAACGTTTAGGAAAACCCTTTTACTAAGTTGAGAGGAAACATTCGTTAGTGTGTTTGTAAATAAGGATAGTTTTGTATAAATAAATGCTTTCGTTATTTTAAATTGGGCGAATTTCGTTAAATCAAGTTGGGATCATAAAATTAAATTAAAGAGTACATTCAAATTATTACATTGTATGGTACAACTTTTGCAAAGGTTAAAGGTAGCCGTCATTACGGCGCCGTTCCTGTTGTTAAGAGTTTGGTTTTAAACAAAGAATTTGGATACTACGCACGTTAAATTTAAGGTTGATTTTCGTCGAGATTTTGTTTGGTGCATGTATAGGGTTACTTAGATAAAGTTTTGAGAAGAGGTTCTGGTGACGATACAATTTCTCCCGACGATTTTCGTGTTTGAATTTGTGGATGCGCGCGTACTTAGAAAATTTGAGTACCTTTTCTTTCATTGGCTAATTTAATGGAAGGGGTTTAAAAAACCAATGTGGCTACAAGTGAAATCATTCACAACAGCAGTAGTAGTTTAGGCGCAGAAGCGTCCAGTTTGTTGTGTTACGGTGACGCAGAGAATACCGCGGAACAACGTTGATCAAGTCTCATTCCCTCACATCCCAAACAAGGGATCATATAATTGTTCATCCTTCACGAGACCAGTTTATCGTTGCGTGCAGTTGGTCCATAGGGACTTATCGAGATCCAGAAAGGCGTTTAGTGTTTAAAGTTACCAAGTGCTTTCGTCATTCTCTGGATAAGTCTTCGCTTTTTTTGCGGAAAAATCCAACGTTCGTTCCAAAGTTTCAAACGTAGAGTTCAAAGTGCGCCGTTAATTATATTAGCTTAATTGTACGAGTAGCTGCTAGCATCGTGTTAACATCAACCATAGAGCCGAGGTCCTCCTTCTAGATGACTGTAATAAAAGGGCATCCTCTACCTAAGGTAACATTTCTGTGTTTTTTATTATTGTTTATTATTGTCTAAATTGATTTGACGGTTTTTTTAATTTGTTTGTTTAAACTACGAAAATTATGTGACAAGTGCGTTTTAAGCACGCCATTTATTTGTAAAAAGGAAAGTAACCATTTATTATCTTGGAAATTTGAATCAATTTTATAGTATATTTTAATAGAGGCCATCGTGAGCTAGCTTGTTTCACCGTTAATAGATAACCTTGGTGATAAGATTGTAAAATTTGTGTTGACAATTCAATGGTTCTCTCTTTTTGTTTATTTATTCACATTACATATATTTAGGTTATTGGACTTGTTTTTTTATGTAAACCTATTATTACACAGCATCTATCGACACGCATTTTTAATGTTTATCGTTTTTTTTAATTTGTTCTTCGAATTAACGTCATTTCATTGTGTTTAGTGTAAATAAAACAATTACGGTCGAAAGCTTTTCAAGCGATTATTTAATTTTAGCGTAACATTTAGTGGCCGATAAATTACTGCATTATTTTCTTTTACGATTTGAGCATAATTAATAGCGATGTGCGGAATTTCATTTCAAGTGGTTGTGTATAGAATTAAGTGCATTTTTTGGTTGTTAAAGTGAAATTATTTTGAGTCGAATTTTCTAGTAACAAGAAATTATTTTTTTTAACAAATTAATGATGCTTGACAAGATCTGTTGGTCCCAGTGCCGCTTGCGAAGGTTACGTTTAGATAAACGAGTTATTTGAGTATTTTGAGCAAGCTGTGAAGTGACTTAATTAGGCATTTCAACCACTATCGTGACATTTCAAATACTCTGGCGCCTTTTTGTGGTTTTATGTCGTTTCAACCCCTATTTGGACTTACATATGATAAACTATCCCATTGTGCGCAAAATTTAGTACCGCGACCGCTGGCTAGTCGTGCGAAAGCCAAGTTTATCTGTTATCTCGTTTTACTGCCAATTTATACCGTAACAATTTATCAACATAAGTTTGGAAAAAACAAAGAATTTTAATAACTTAACCTTTCTATTGAATGTTGAAATGTAAACAAACATTTCACAACACCGTCTAAATTTGACGACATGAAGTTTGATCACGTGCAATTGAAAAGATTTTACATAGACTTTATTGGGTTATCAGTAACTATATTACAATTGAACATTTATTTCTACTTGTTTAAAAGAAATATTACAATATTTTCAAATGACTCACTTTACATCAAACTTATAGAAAATAATTTTTTACTCGAAATCACAATAAGCCAGCTGCTTACATTCAACTGACAGCAGAAACGCACTGGTTGATGGTTTCGCAATAAAAATACAGATGTCGGTCGTTCAGAAATGAAAAAGCTTAAATACAAAATTTTAAGTATGTATATGTTTTCTTTCTGAAGTTATCGTGGATATTAATATACATCCATATATCCGAACACACACAGACGTCATTGCCGATCTTGACGAAACTTTCCCAAACGTTGTAAAATGAGGTAATAAGTCGATTTAGCAATAGTGAAAAAAAATCGACTGCATAACCTTGTATACCTGTTTATGTATTTATGTAGGTTGGACGGTAATTAGTCATGGTATGTTACATATTTGTAGATCAGTTTTGCAACCTAATGTTTCCATTATAATAGATACTCCAAATTTCAATTATTTATCAAAAGTCATTCGAATGGTTAATAATTCACAATTTGTTTCAATACACAGTTCACACTTAAGAACAATATTTGGCTTGCCAATTGCCAGTATGATTAAGGACGAATTTGGCTTAACAATTATAAACAAAGAATCGTTATTTAGTGAGCCGTTGACGAACCGCTACAGTGTATACGAATAAGCATAATAAAATTATGATGCAGTTTTTTAAATAATAGCACTAATGTTCTAAATACAATACTCCATAGATTCTTTTTTATAATTATTTATTTCTCTACACATTATCAATACAAGTAAAATAACAAGCAACTTCCATTTCCTGTTGTAAGTATGAATGGCTCACTTCTTAAGTTTTCAGACTCTATTACTCTGTTGGGTATGACTGTATCTTCAAATCTCTCATGGGTTGACCATCTTTTGTCAGCTACCAAAACAGCTGCTCGTAAAATAGGCTTTTTGTACAGATCTAAGCAGCACTTTACCTCTCGACAACTCCTTCTGCTGTATAAGGCCCAAATTCGGCCTTATCTGGAATATAATTCTCACCTTTGGGTTAGTGCTCCCAATACGCTCTCGATATCGTTGATCGTATTCAAAAGAGAGCGATTAGGCTTATAAATGACCGTCCTTAACTTCTCACATACAGTCCCTTGAGCATAGAAGGATTGTTTCAGTTCTTTCTTTGTATTATCGTTATTACAACGGCTATTGTGCTGGTGAATTACATTCTTTGATACCATCTCCGGCTATCTTTGCGAGAAACACTCGGTTCGCTCATTCACATCATCAGTATGCAGTACAAATCTCCACTTGTCGTACCAAACGGGCACAATCCACATTTTTCTACACGGCTTCTAAACTCTGGAATGATCTCCCTAGTTCCTGTTTTCCTCTCACTTATGATATGAGAAAATTTAAGGTAGCTGTTCATAGGCTTCTATTGGCAATTCATTATCCCTCTATCCATCCTCTTAAGTGTTCCTGAGTGCTTTAGCACGATAGGCCTTATTTAGCCTGTTCAGGTCCACAACCATAAAAAAAAAAAAAGACATTTTCAAGTCGGGTATTTATAATCTGAACTGCACATTCTTTAATTCTGTTTATATTAGGCAAACGCTTAGGAATTTTGATAATAGATATACAGAATACATTAGATCTTACAAATATAAATATACAGACAAATCAAATTATGTTAAACACTTAATAGTAAATAATCAACTTATGACTTCACAATACAACATACAATTGTAATAAAAAAAGCAAACTAGATGTTTTGGAAGCATTCGAAATTTATAAACATAAACAGAAAGTACCTTTAAAATTATTATTAATTTTATTAAATACATAATATAGGTTTACCTCAGTAGGATTTGAACCTACGACCTGTAGTTTGCAAGAGTACTTCGCTAACCAACAGCGCCATCGAAATTCAAGCCCCAATCGATGTAAACTTTGTCTTTATGTTTTAGAAGTACCTTTAATCAACGAACAGGTTGACCTTATAGACTAGAGATATTTTAAATATAGAATTACAATTTACTTCAAGTTTGCTGTTTTACCTTAATGATTTGATATCATAAATACTTGTTGGTTATTTTACTTATAAATTTTTTCTTGATAATGGTACATTGAAACGTGTAGAGAAAAAAATAATTATAAAAAGGAAATTGGAAAGTGGAATTCTACTGTATTTAAAACATTAGTGCTATTAAATATGGAATTCCACTAAGTAATGTTAAGGAATATAAGTTTATTCCAAAATAAGTCTACAAAATGATTATGTGCATAAAAATAACATGACTGATTAATATTTCATTTTATTTAGTTAATGAATGGATATTGCTCTGAACAGGGTGTAGGGGAGAGTCGGACAAAACCGGGTAATGGCTGTATTGGGAACTAAAAAGCGATTAATAACCGTTTACCTATTTTTAATTGTAAAGAAAAGTATCTCCTATTGTCCTATTGGGCTCTAAATTTGATAAGATAACTCTATCAAATCACAAAAAACTATTTAGAAAGAAATGTCATAGTACCCGGTTTTGTACAACCGGGTACTTATAAGAAAACCAAAGTCAATTATTGAAAATGGCTTTTATTAATTTTTTAACAAAGTTTAGGTACAGAAATCACAAATAAAATTACTTTCATCGTCATCACAGCCAGCGCAAGCGTCATGTGACCATTTTTCACACATATCGCACTTAATCCAACCTTCCTTTTCTTTTCAATTTGAGAACAATTCATTACAATATAAGCACGCATCATCCTCATTTTCTTCTTTTGAACTCCCAGAGTCCTCTTCCAGTTTTTTGCTAGCTGACTTGATTTTTGACTTAGATGTTTTCTTTCCAAACTTTCCTTTATTTCCTTCTTCCAGCTTTAAATTCTTTTCTTGTGTCAGCTTTAAATTCTTCGCTCCTCTTTTTGTGGGACGTTTTGCAGAATCCTCTTCAAGTTCTGCTTTATATGGGGATGATGTGATAACTGCAGCTTTTCCTTTTTTCCTTTTATTATCAGATGGTTTTCTTGTTACCTGTGGAAGTTTGAAAATATCTCTAGGAGAAACTGATGGGAAGCTACAACTTGGATGAGGAGAAGGCGAACGTTACGTCATAGGTGTTACAACTTTTATAACTATGTGTTTAGGTGGTATCGATGTATTAGAAATAGTGTTGGTAACTTTGTTTAAAATAGAGACAGCAGGAGTAGACGGACGTGGAGGATCCACGTGTGGTGTTCCATTTTCATGATCTCCTAATCGACGTTCTGTAGTCTTCGATGGTGAAAACATCCAGTCGGGAAAAACTCCTTCGTCAAGTGGATAAATTCCGGTTTTTCTAAAACCACTAACTGCCACTTGCATTACTGCTGGCTTCACAAATGCGCCTCCAAAAAGCTTTCCTACCTCATAAATCTTTACCCGCCTTCCAGGATGTTCACGCATCCATTTTCTTACTTCTCCATAATAAGTGCTTAATGGAGCCATAATTGACACATCCAATGGCTGCATACGATATGTGCAATGAGGGGGGAGACAAATGATGACAACGTTATTTTTACGTGCGATGCTGATCAACTCGATGCTCTTAGTATGAGTTGCATGTCCATCCAATAACAAGAGAACAGGATTTTCTACTGTAGGATGAGTGAACTCCACAAATTTTTTGAACCATCCAATGAAAATATTAATTCTATCCAGCCGGTTGGGTGATATTCTGCAAACGTCCCGGGTGGTGTATGATCCAACAACCGAGGATTGACAAGCTTCCTTGGAAAGATTAGTATTACAGGCATGAATGAACCACTTGCGCTCATGCAAATTTCTGCAGTAACCAACGTGCCTCTCTCAGCTGATACGAGAGCTCCAATTTGTCTTTTGCCTCTCATGGAAATGACCTTAGATTGTTTTTTTGGCACCGTAGTGATGCCCGTTTCATCCACATTCCATATCCGGTCCGGCTTGAATTTATATTTGTCACAAACATCCATTAACGTAGTAAAAAATGTTTTCACTGCAACGCGATTGAAACCTATGGCGTGTCCTATAGAAGTAGCTTCAGGTTTTCTTAATCGAAGATCCTTGTGCCTCGATAAAAATGAGTAGAGCCATGTTTACCTGCCATTTTCTTTTCATTATTGAAATTGTGACTTACTCCATTCCTTACTGCTAATTCATAAGCGAGAACTCTGAGTTCAGTTAATGTAAAACCGAACAGTCTACTTTCCATATGTAAGATATGACTGACAAGTTCCTCTTTTTGTTCTGCATTGAATGTGGGTTTAAAGCGGCCTAGACCTGAAGTAAAACAAAAAAACGTAAGCTATGTGAACACTATTCTTTAGTAATATCAAAAAATCTATTACGCCATTATCTAGTCTATCTACCTTTTTCACTGGCTTCATCAATAGATTTTCCACTTCTGACTTTTTTCACACGGTCTTCTAAGGTTGATTGTGGAACAACAAACGCCCTACGTGCTTTCATATAACCCATCCTTCCTTCAAACACTTCGGTCATTGCCTCTTTCATGCTTTCGCGATCCCAGGCTTGACGATTTGTTTTTCGTTTGTAATGCGACATGTCTCACTACCTAAAAAATAAGCTCTTTGAAAGTAGTCCGACAAAATCGGGTACCCGATTTCGTAAGGCTCCCTACTACCCGGTTTTGTAAGACTATGATTCATTAAGGCAGATTGTCAATTACAATGTTAGGTTATAATATTAAGAACGGAATTATGATCAAAATTACAGCTTATACCCTAATCTACCACGACAAAGCGACAAAAAACACATCCGTCAATCACAATTGTAAAAAACACTATCCAAACTTACCTTATAAATTCAGAAATTATTTGACACAAGTTTACAACTACACATTTCAACACGGACTGTTTCTCTTGTCGATCTAGACTGCGTATGCGCGTAAGGTTTGGCTTCTACGAATAAGATGTTGCCAAGCATTCACCGAATTGGCCTGGTACCCGGTTTTGTCCGACTCTCCCCTATAACAAAACTCAAAAAAATTCCCTGACGTTTCCAAGTGTTCCAGACAGTTTTTATTACGGTTCTAAAGTAAGTTTTATAATAACGTATATAATTTGATTCTGTACATTACTTTCTGTATAATTATAAGCAAATAAATTATATGTATATATACAGCCCTGTTTCAGAGTAAGCGCCTTATTTTTTTTTAGCCACACTATGGGCACTACTTTCAAAATATTTGGCAGTAATATGTTTCAGGACATTCTTTACACGATGGTGATATCAGATTCTCAATTGGACGAATTATTTCACAATGGCGACTTTCAACTTTTTTTTAAATGGAATGCAATAATTTTTTTTATTATTGAGATCCTAAAAACATTCTTTTCACGATAGTATTTCGTTTTTCTTAAACATTCATTTCTTTCCCTATCTAGTAGCTCATGAATGTTTTACACTCGATGCCATTTTTGTCCAAATATCAAGTAGCGGTAGACGCAAAAGAAACAATTAAATTTTAATATAGTAGTCAAACGTCAATTAATGCAATTTAGTTGTCAGTGTTTGTTAATAACAATTGTATTATTGAAGATTATAATTGTTAATTTAAAATTAATTTATACGTTTTTAAAATGCCGTTAAGTTATACGAGACACGAGTTAATTGATATGCTCCTAATATTTGAAAACGCAAATGAAGATTCTTATGAAGCAGCCAGATTGTACAGAAATAAATATCCAAACAGAAGGCGCCCTGAACATCGAACGTTTACTAAATTATTGGAGAGAACGCATGAAATGGGAACACGAAAACCCACCTGCTTGTAATGGCGACAACGAAAACCAGGTAATGCTACACATTATTGAGAATCCCCATGTCAGTGCTAGGGAGATTGCAAATTTGGTTGGAATATCGCATAGTTCGGTCTGGAGGATAATGCAAAAAAAATAAATTTCACCCATTCAAAATGATTCTTCACCAACTTTTTTAACAACGTTTTATTTTCGGACGCAGTAAGTTTTCGAAATGATGCTGTTGTTGTAAGACATAACATCCATTATTACGATAATGCAAATCCACACTGCACCCGTGAGCGACGTTGTCAGCATCGATGGAGTTTAAACGTGTGGCGTGGAATTATAGGCCAGCACATTGTTGGGCGAATATTTATTAATAGACTAACTGGAGAGAATTACCTCAATTTATTAGAAAATGAAATTCAAAATCATCTAAACGAACTCTCACAAAATATCAGAAATAATTTGTGGTGGCAACAAGATGGCGCTCCTGCACATTATGCCCTTCCAGTTAGGGAGTTCTTAAATAATCGATACTAGAACCGTTGGATTGGTCGTGGATGACCAGTTGGCTGGTCACCTAGGTCACCTGATATGTCACCACTGGACTTTTTTCTCTGGGGGTATGTAAAATCCCAGCTGTACATCGTTGAACCAACCACTATTGAAAATATGCAAGAGAGAATTCGTACTTGCATAAACGAAATTTCTCGTAAATTATCCTTCGATCTATTGGCTCCATTGAGCGATGTTTCAATTTATGTATTGAAAAAGAAGGAAAACATGTCGAGCTATTTTTGCAAATACCTAATTTTTATTTGATGTAAATTTTTAATTTTGAGTTTTGTCATGTGTATTTGAACGCTCTGTATATATGCACGTATTTTTTCCTTTTTATTCTTTTTTTGCTAGTAAATCAATTTACGATAAGAAACTTGTTTTTCTTTGTGTTGATCAAGGTACAATTGGAAGTAACGATAGATTGTTTGATTTCTCTAAGTTGTAATGGTTTTCGAATTAAAACTTTTCGTATTGCAATTAAGATTTGATTTTTGAAATTAGCAATTATATATTTTGGTGGATTAATTAATTGGAATAGGAAATTTTAAAGTTGAATCTAAATTATTTTTCCTGTAAATTTTTATAAAAGGTTTCGTTAAAATAAAATGTAGTTGTAGATAAGAAAAGTTCGCATTTGAATTGTAGGATGAGATCACTATTTGATTTGCTTGTTTAAGCAGGGGCTGTTGATGTTAATTTTACTTATCGCGTTTGGTAATTGACTGCCGTAGTAGTATAGTATCCCAATCTTTTAGTGTTAAGTAATTATCATTATCGTTTAAGGAATAAATCTGTGGTTGACAGTTTGCACTTGAGTCGTGCACGTAGCAGTGTCATCAGTTTTATCATGTTGAGAAAAATGGTACAATATTTTGGAGAGAGGAAGAAGCTTTTTTTGCGCGGTTAATTGTGCTGGGATTCTCGATATGACCTTCGTGAGTAAGAGATGTGATCTGTGAGCTTGGGGGTGTGCCTTTTTCGAATACCTGGAGGACCGAACTTTTGGAGAAGTTGTTTTCAACTAAAAGCACCCGTTTGGTGGATATTTGTGTAGACGTTTATCCCTCCTGGTTATTTATTTTAAAGTTATGGAACGTGGGGTCAATTTATGAACGTTTCACTAAGTTTTGTGTTTATTTAAGTGCATCTTAGTGGTGGTTCGACGTTGCGCTTAAAGCGGATTTATATTACCGAATGAAAGTCACAAAGTTTTCTTTCCCCGTAAAAGAAAATCAGCTGCAACAAACGAAAGTCTTACTGTAAATAATTTGTAAATAGACCTCTTTTATTTCCATTTTTCTTTCGTTTTAATAATTAAACGAACTCGTAAATAGAGCTACCGATTTAATTGAACAGTAAAGTGTGTAAATATCTCGAGTGTAAAAGCTACTCCTTTTGTGCACATAAACTATATACCGTCCTGACCAATTAAGATAAACGTATCGCTATCGAAACTAAGACTGGGAAATTGCCGTATTGGTTTTCCGATCGAGGACATTCTACTAGTATCCTAGAGCCGTTGCTTTTGCTGCTGCTGGTGGAGAAGGTAACCCAAAATTGTACGTTATTGCGAATGCTTTACCATAACTTTGTTTGTAAACTTGGTGAAATTACTGATTGACGAGCGAATAAACGGAGTCGTTTTTTTTTGGTGTTATTTTTGCAGTAATTGATGCTCTCAGGTTAATCTCAGTTTAAAAGTTGACGAACTGCTTTTATTTGGGATAATGTTTTGAATTTCAACCATATTTTGGTAATTCCATTTCCGTAATTTAGAATTAAATCTGGTAAGCTTACAAGATTGACCATTTTATGTTGCCGTTTTCTAATATTTAAGAAGTTAAATCAAACCGAAACCATTGTAAATAAATATATGATTTGTGTGCTTTTTGACATATATTTAGATATAGGTACCTAATACGCGAATAATTAACTGAATTTTATAGTGTCAATTTGTGATCTCCTTCCGACCAGCGAAAGCAATAAATTACGAAGAGTAGTAATTTTATTATTCGAACTAAAGAATTAATTGAGAGCTAAATTTTGATTTCATTATTTATTGTATTGATTCATTTTAAAAGTAACCAGTGGTAATTTCCTACAATTGAAGCATTCAGGGTCATACAGTTTTTTTTTGAGTTTTATTAAATATTTTGTATTATTTAACGTAACCAATTAGAAGAATTTTAAATGACGTTTATCTAGTTTATGTCTAATTATTTTAGTTTGGAGTTCAATTAATGACAGAGCTTTGAAGTTGAGTAGTATTTAAATTTGAGTTAATAAGATTTAACATTTAACGTTAATTATTTTTTTATTGTGTTTGAATTATTTTGTTCACAAGCCTTAGGGGTAACGTAACGAAATATAAAGTTAAAGAAGTCATTGAAACCCAACAGCTGATTTGTGCACATGCTATTTTGGTGTTTGAGCGTGTGGATATTTTAAAAATTTGTTCTAGAGATAAGTTTCGAACGTAAGGTAAGTGACATCTTTTGACTGTTGAAGACTGATTTATCTACGTGTGCCCAGGTGGATTTTTACCGATTTCGTCTTAATAACAGTCTGGCGCCCTTTTACTTGACTTTATTCTAATTACGACGCACCCTTATCTGCGACTTTAGACAATACGACTAAGCACCTTCAGTACTTTTAAATTAAAAAAACACGCCCACGCCCTCTGTCCCACCGAGCTAGCCCGGTGCACTCTAATTATCTGTTACCTGCCGTTTTAGTTTCATTTTAGACCGTAACAGTTTCAAAAAGAAAATGTTTATTACAAAATAAAATTTAATTGTTTCTTTTGTGTCTATCGCTACTTGATATTTGGACAAAAATAACATTGAGTGTAAAACATTCATGCGCTACTAGATTAAAATGTTAGTTTGCTTTTTGATAGGGAAAGAAATGAATTTTTAAGAAAAACGAAATACTATCGTAAAAAGAATGTTTCTAGGATCTCAATAATAATGTTATTGCATTCCATTAAAAAAAATAAGTTGAATGTCGCCATTTTGAAGTAATACGTCCAATTGAACATCTGATATCACCATCGTCTAGAGAATGTCATGAAACATATTACTGCCAAATATTTTGAAAGTGGTTCCCAGTGTGGCTAAAAAAATAAGGCGCTTAATCTGAAACAGGCTATATATATATATATATATATATATATATATATATATATATATATATATAAATCAAAGTTGTTAATCGTGGCTGATTAAGTTAAAAACAATAAGAAAGATTTAGTGGGTAGCAGCCAAGGTTGTGGGGCTAGTTTAAAATAAAGAAAAGATCCTTTGTTCAAAGGAAGCTTTCGTAAATTTATTACCTTTGTCAACCAATCTACAAGAAGTTATGCGTTGATAATACATATAAATTAAGATAAGATAATAACTTACGATCGTGGATACAGTTAAAAACATTGAAGCAGCATTGAAAGAAGATATTTCAATTTAAATTTAAATTAGATGTCAAACAAAATCAATTTTGGACTTTGACAAAAAAATTAAAATTATTGTCATAGTTATAGGAAAAACAAAGAAAATGGTTATGAAATCAATGTATAAGTAGATTAATATGTTGAATGTGATTGTGTGATAAGTGTAAAAGTGTTATGAATAGGACTATTTAAGATTATTTGAATGTCTATTATTACATAGGACTTTTACTTCTATGTGGGACATTCTGGAGATTAATACCAAATAGACCCATTCGTGATAACTCTTTTACACTAAACAAAATGGTAAAATCCACACAAAATAAATCCCTTCTGCCACTAAGGGTAATCCGTTAATGGTTCATCCTATGATTTCTGTGTTTATCTAGATAAAGTATGTTAGAATAAATTATGTTTAAATTTTGAGTGTCACTTCTCTTATTCATTACATAGTCTGTACAGCGTATATGGGCCATTTCTAAAACTTTCTTTTGAATAAATTTGATTCAGAGGTCAAGACTTGCACTTTGTCGAAATCAGGGCTGTGTCCAGTGGAATGTACGTGTTGTGACAAAGCACAAGCATCTTTTCTGACTCTTATGTCACTGCGGTGTGATGTAAGTCTATATCTAAGATTCCTTGAAGTCATGCCGATATATGATTGGTTACAATTACTACAAGGGATCTTATATATAACATTTGTTTTGTCTAAAATGGCGGTCTTATCCTTAAGCTGACTGAATAGATTGTTAACTCTTTTAATGTTTTTGGGGCTATGATGATGTTCTTATCTAGTTTGAGAATTTTATTAATTTTAGGAGTAAGAGTACTAATGTAAGATATTGAACTGTACTTTTTATTTCAGTTTCCACCTCTTCGTCATCCAATGATTCATTGTTACGTAAAAGACTATTATTGCTGATATTGTGTTGGTCTTCAATGTTAGGAGTAGAGTATAGCAGTTTCTTTAACATAGATTCAGGATACGAATTGTCTTTGAGTAATATAAACAGTAAATCTAAGTTTTTTGTCTTAATGATGGATGGGATATTTTGTGATCCTGTTTTTAAACCCAGAACTAAATTGACTTTCATTTTATATGTGTGATCTGAATAATAATTGAGGTACTTTCCTGAACTCGTCGGTTTCCTGAACCATCTAGGATTATGACATTAGAGTCATCTCGGATTAATAGAGTGTCCAGAAAAGGTACACTGTTATCAGTTTCTTTTCGATTGTAAAATTAAGTTGGTCGTTATACCTGTTGAAGACTTCAAGATTTCATCATAGTGATCTGCGGGAACAGCACATATGATGTCGTCAACATATTTTTTTAAAAATGGAAGCTCAAAACTTAGTTTAGGGATGCAGGTATCAAGTAAGTCATCCATGACGTATTGAGCCACGATGGGGCTTAATTTGGAACCCATGGGCGTTCCTGCTATTTGTTTAAAAAATTGACCGTTGTATGAGAAAAAGGTGGAGTCAAAATAAATTCTGTTAATTTAATAAAATTATCTTTGGTAAGCGAACAATGTTGTTCTAAATTAGCCCAGTGGTTGTGAATAGTTTTAAGTACTAAATTAATAGGTATGTTAGTAAAAAGAGATTCAACATCCAGACTAATCAGCTTAAAGTTGAGAGGAAGTTTGAAATTGTTGATGAATTCTGCGAATTCAAATGAATCTGTGACATAGTAATCGTTATTAAAATTGTAAGCCTCTGTGAAAATCTTGGTTACAAACTTTGTAATTTTTATGTTAGGAGCCTCAATACAAGAAATAATTGGTCTCATTGACAATATAGGTTTGTGTATTTTGGTAACCCATAGAACTTAGGAGCTACACCACTATAGCACATTAAGGATTTGGCTAGTTCATTAGTAATTTCTCTTTTTTCTTTTAGACTTGAAACTAACTTATTGGATTTATTCTGAATATGTGTTGTTAAATTCTTGGGAATTTGCTTGTAATGGATTGTATCATTAAGTAATAATTGATTGCAAAGTTCATTATATTGTTCCTTATACATGATAACTGTTACATTCCCTTGTCTGCATTTGTGACAATAATATTTGGGTGACCTGATAAAAACTTTTAGTTAGTTTATACCAATGATTAAATTCATTGAATGTAATATGATTATCATTCAAGAAATTGGTAATGACATTAGAAATTTGTAAACTAAGAATGTTACGTTTATCCTCATCCTGAATGTGATTAATGGCAAATTCGATTTCAGCTAAGAGATGTTTAATTGAAATATCTTGTCTACTAGCTGGTAAACAGAATTTAGGCCCTAATGACAGTAATTTTCTAATTTCAAAGGAATATCCAATTGAGTTAGATTCTTGAGCCAATTGCTTTTGACTTTTAAGATAGATCTATTATGTGATTTGAGAGTGTTAAGTTTGTTGGTTTGTATTAGTTTACAATTATGGAAATGTTTATTATAAGATATGTTTTGCCTATTGCTAAACTCGGTCATAATATTTCTAGGAATTAAATTGTCAAGTTCCATAATTGTTTGGTGTAAAAATTATTTAGTTCTTGGACATTCCTATGGTTAACTTTAATTTCTAGATTTAGTATTTTATATTAAACCTCTTGATCATGTTCTGTATTTCTTGTTCTGTTCTATCATCTGTAGCATTGATAAGACGTATAATTCCTTTTGTCTGGTCTGTGATGTGCGCGTGTAAGTCCAAGTTGTCTGCTTTTAAGTAGAAAAATCTTCCTATTCTTACATAGAAGTAAAAGTCCTATGTAATAATAGACATTCAAATAATCTTAAATAATCCTATTCATAACACTTTTACACTTATCACACAATCACATTCAACATATTAATCTACTTATACATTGATTTCATAACCATTTTCTTTGTTTTTTCCTATAACTATGACAATAATTTTAATTTTTTTTTTTTTGTCAAAGTCCAAAAATTGATTTTGTTTGACATCTAATTTAAATTTAAATTGAAATATCTTCTTTCAATGCTGCTTCAATGTTTTTAACTGTATCCACGATCGTAAGTTATTATCTTATCTTAATTTATATGTATTATCAACGCATAACTTCTTGTAGATTGGTTGACAAAGGTAATAAATTTACCGAAAGCTTCCCTTTGAACAAAGGATCTTTTCTTTATTTTAAACTAGCCCCACAACCTTGGCTGCTACCCACTAAATCTTTCTTATTGTTTTTTAACTTAATCAGCCACGATTAACAACTTTGATTAAATACATAGAATGGGTTTCTACGAAGATATCCGCAAGAGGTTTGGTAACCGATGCAGTGGACTCTTCAAAAAATGGGCAAATGGTAACATCAAACTAGCAGCAGCAAAGAATAGGAAGATTTTCTACTTAAAAGCAGACAACTTGGACTTACACGCGACACATCACAGACCAGACAAAAGGAATTATACGTCTTATCAATGCTACAGATGATAGAACAGAACAAGAAATACAGAACATGATCAAGAGGTTTAATATAAAATACTAAATCTAGAAATTAAAGTTAACCATAGGAATGTCCAAGAACTAAATAATTTTTTACACCAAACAATTATGGAACTTGACAATTTAATTCCTAGAAATATTATGACCGAGTTTAGCAATAGGCAAAACATATCTTATAATAAACATTTCCATAATTGTAAACTAATACAAACCAACAAACTTAACACTCTCAAATCACATAATAGATCTATCTTAAAAGTCAAAAGCAATTGGCTCAAGAATCTAACTCAATTGGATATTCCTTTGGAAATTAGAAAATTACTGTCATTAGGGCCTAAATTCTGTTTACCAGCTAGTAGACAAGATATTTCAATTAAACATCTCTTAGCTGAAATCGAATTTGCCATTAATCACATTCAGGATGAGGATAAACGTAACATTCTTAGTTTACAAATTTCTAATGTCATTACCAATTTCTTGAATGATAATCATATTACATTCAATGAATTTAATCATTGGTATAAACTAACTAAAAGTTTTTTATCAGGTCACCCAAATATTATTGTCACAAATGCAGACAAGGGAATGTAACAGTTATCATGTATAAGGAACAATATAATGAACTTTGCAATCAATTATTACTTAATGATACAATCCATTACAAGCAAATTCCCAAGAATTTAACAACACATATTCAGAATAAATCCAATAAGTTAGTTTCAAGTCTAAAAGAAAAGAGAAATTACTAATGAACTAGCCAAATCCTTAATGTGCTATAGTGGTGTAGCTCCTAAGTTCTATGGGTTACCAAAAATACACAAACCTATATTGTCAATGAGACCAATTATTTCTTGTATTGAGGCTCTAACATAAAAATTACAAAGTTTGTAACCAAGATTTTCACAGAGGCTTACAATTTTAATAACGATTACTATGTCACAGATTCATTTGAATTCGCAGAATTCATCAACAATTTCAAACTTCCTCTCAACTTTAAGCTGATTAGTCTGGATGTTGAATCTCTTTACTAACATACCTATTAATTTAGTACTTAAAACTATTCACAACCACTGGGCTAATTTAGAACAACATTGTTCGCTTACCAAAGATAATTTTATTAAATTAACAGAATTTATTTTTGACTCCACCTTTTCTCATACAACGGTCAATTTTTAAACAAATAGCAGGAACGCCCATGGGTTCCAAATTAAGCCCCATCGTGGCTCAATACGTCATGGATGACTTACTTGATACCTGCATCCCTAAACTAAGTTTTGAGCTTCCATTTTTAAAAAATATGTTGACGACATCATATGTGCTGTTCCGCAGATCACTATGATGAAATCCTTGAAGTCTTCAACAGGTATAACGACCAACTTAATTTTACAATCGAAAAGAAACTGATAACAGTGTACCTTTTCTGGACACTCTATTAATCCGAGATGACTCTAATGTCATAATCCTAGATTGGTTCAGGAAACCGACGAGTTCAGGAAAGTACCTCAATTATTATTCAGATCACACATATAAAATGAAAGTCAATTTAGTTCTGGGTTTAAAAACAGGATCACAAAATATCCCATCCATCATTAAGACAAAAAACTTAGATTTACTGTTTATATTACTCAAAGACAATTCGTATCCTGAATCTATGTTAAAGAAACTGCTATACTCTACTCCTAACATTGAAGACCAACACAATATCAGCAATAATAGTCTTCTTTACGTAACAATGAATCATTGGATGACGAAGAGGTGGAAACTGAAATAAAAAGTACAGTTCAATATCTTACATTAGTACTCTTACTCCTAAAATTAATAAAATTCTCAAACTAGATAAGAACATCATCATAGCCCCAAAAACATTAAAAGAGTTAACAATCTATTCAGTCAGCTTAAGGATAAGACCGCCATTTTAGACAAAACAAATGTTATATATAAGATCCCTTGTAGTAATTGTAACCAATCATATATCGGCATGACTTCAAGGAATCTTAGATATAGACTTACATCACACCGCAGTGACATAAGAGTCAGAAAAGATGCTTGTGCTTTGTCACAACACGTACATTCCACTGGACACAGCCCTGATTTCGACAAAGTGCAAGTCTTGACCTCTGAATCAAATTTATTCAAAAGAAAGTTTTAGAAATGGCCCATATACGCTGTACAGACTATGTAATGAATAAGAGAAGTGACACTCAAAATTTAAACATAATTTATTCTAACATACTTTATCTAGATAAACACAGAAATCATAGGATGAACCATTAACGGATTACCCCTTAGTGGCAGAAGGGGATTTATTTTGTGTGGATTTTACCATTTTGTTTAGTGTAAAAGAGTTATCACGAATGGGTCTATTTGGTATTAATCTCCAGAATGTCCCACATAGAAGTAAAAGTCCTATGTAATAATAGACATTCAAATAATCTTAAATAGTCCTATTCATAACACTTTTACACTTATCACACAATCACATTCAACATATTAATCTACTTATACATTGATTTCATAACCATTTTCTTTGTTTTTTCCTATAACTATGACAATAATTTTAATTTTTTTTGTCAAAGTCCAAAAATTGATTTTGTTTGACATCTAATTTAAATTTAAATTGAAATATCTTCTTTCAATGCTGCTTCAATGTTTTTAACTGTATCCACGATCGTAAGTTATTATCTTATCTTAATTTATATGTATTATCAACGCATAACTTCTTGTAGATTGGTTGACAAAGGTAATAAATTTACCGAAAGCTTCCCTTTGAACAAAGGATCTTTTCTTTATTTTAAACTAGCCCCACAACCTTGGCTGCTACCCACTAAATCTTTCTTATTGTTTATATATATATATATATATATATATCACCTCGATCGTTTCGCTGAAAACGGTACATTTTTTTAAAAACCCAATATGTATGTATGTATAGGGTCGATGTAAGCATGTTTTAAAAATATTTTGTAATATACAGGGTGATCCAAAATTTTTTATTTACAAACCTATATTTTTTTAAAACGGGATGCATTTTTTTACCGAATTTGAATTTTACAGTCAATTCCAATTCATGTTTATTCAGAGTTCCCAATACTAAGTCTTACCATTTGTGAAATATTTCACTTTTATGAAAAATACAGAGGTTTTGCAAAAGTTGAATAACTATGTAATCTGTAGGCAAATGTAATACAATTTGGACTACAAACTGCCAATATCATAGGCTAAGAGTTATAACAAAAAAAATGTCTAGTGTTATATAGGGTGCTAGATATTTAAGGCTCAATTTTATCCAACTTCAAACTTAAAAAATATGCTTTACTTAAATGGATCGCCCTCTATTTTCTTCTGTTAAACAATTCCTTAATTGATTGCCTTTCAATCGATAACAGATTTCCCTACACCTAATACTTTCGAAGTTATTTAAATTTTAAAAGTGTTTTTGTTAAATGTTGCTTCTATGCATAATTTACATTTTTTTTTTAAATCAAGATAGTTGTCCTTACAAAAGATGAAAGTTGATTCCATTTCAGAGAGGGTTGACATGATTCTGTCTTTATTGAGATGCATTGTATCTGAAACCTTTGAGCGTAAACCTTCGCCTCTAATGAACAATTTTCTAAGCGTTCCACTTTTGTAAAAACCATACCAACCCGCTCTTCAACAAAGCAAGTAACCTTTAAGTGTTAAGGGCTTCCTGTTTAAACGGGGCTGCCAGTCGTGAACTGAGCCCTTAGTCGCACCCCATTCGTTTTTTGTCTTTGGAAAACGAAATTTCACAGCAATAACATCACGGAAAAGAAGAATCCCCTGTACAGTTTTAACCAATTCTGAACTGTAAACGTTATGTCTCTTCAGCGTAAAAACTAATAAGCAAAGTGTCAACACCAATAACAACACCCCTCAAACTCCTTTTTATGTAAAAACTGTGTGGAGTAGGAATTCTTGAGAAGACGTTCGTTGTCCTGCTTCTGCTACTACAACCAACTGCACCACAAAAAGACGGTGTATATCTAATTAAGCACATTTTTACAAAAAAAACAAACTTTTGTTACATCAACAGGTTTTTGAATGGCTCTTTTAACACGAATCGACATGTAAACAGACGTGTCTATTCACTCCAGAAGCCATATTGGATTGAAATTGGTGAATTTAAGTATGTATTTTACAAATATTACAAATACTTTTAGTACTTGTGATATAAACCGAGATTTTTCACAGTGAACATATAATCGAATTAATTTTAAATTCAACATAACTGTTAATAAAAACTTTATAAGTAATTTAGTGTAATTAGTAAAAAAACATGTTTTGATTTAAACCTACAAAAGGGAAAGACCAATACAAAAATATTATAGTAAATGAAAAATCTAGAACACTGGAACTGCCGCAGGATCTGTAACAAACAAAATACACCTAACGTACGTCACAAAATAAAAAAAACACCGAAAGCGTTTCAATAGCTACGCTATCATCATCGACCGCTGATGATGATAGCATAGCTATTGAAACGCGTTCGGTGTTTTTTTTTAAATTTTGTGTGGCATGTGGGTGTATTTTGTTTGTTATTATAGTAAATGTTCGACATGACCTCCGTTTTCTTGGATACAACTCTTCAAATGATCTTCTAACATTCTGCAGTATGTTTGGTATGATTGATGCGAACGCATTTGTAATTATCTTCATATCAACTGCAGTTGTAGGAGAATTTTTGTACACAACATTCTTAACAAATCCCCATAAAAAAAAATCCATGGCAGTAAGATCTGGGGATCTAGCTGGCAAATTACATGAACGACCTCTTCCTATGGAATGGGTGAGACTTATAATTTTTAAGAATTGGTCTTACACTGGTACGGCTAATGACCGTCTCTTCAGCAATTCTATTTGAGCTTCTTTTAGGATTTTCGAATACCGATCCTAAGGTACGGAACTTGTTTTCTTCATTACTAGTTGCAGGTCTTGTTTTATTATGTTTCCGATGAGCATTTCTTGTAGCACGAAACGTCTGCAATAACTTTTCGAACATCTTTTTATCTGGGTGTTTTAGATCAGGATACTTTTGTGCGTACATCCTTGACGCAAGAAAACAATTTTCATGACGAATCATGTCAACCCTTTCTGGAATGGCATACACTTTCATTTTGTTTCAAAAAACTTATTTCAATGCTAATTAAAGAATCAAGATCAAACTGTACTGCAAATTAAATAATAAATAAGAGAAATGTAATTGTTTTGTACAGTCTGACATCAGTTATCTTGATTTTAAAAAAATATAAGATATGAATAGAAACAATCTCCATAGAGTACCTATCTGCTGTTTTTATACACTACGATGTACATTGTTTAATTACAAGAACAAAATACGTACTGATCGATGTTCTCAAGCATGGAACTAAGTTCTTGTGTCGCACTGAAAGCTTGCATATCATGTTCGCAGGGTCTCATGTGGTAATTAACATTACTTTGTAACATTAATTAAGTTTTTCCTTAAACAAAATCATTAAACATTACCAAACCATACTCAAAATATTACTGTTGTAAATAGAGAATTATTGTATTCTCAAATTATATCATAGTACTATAATATTCTGCAATGGTCTTCAAAATTGCTTCACCCACATCACTAAAGCCTAGTCCGTGTTCGTTATTGATAATTTGTATAAGTCCTAATAAAAATTACTTAATTTATAAAAAAAAATTTATATAACTGCGAAGGTATTAGGTTTAGATATAGGGAAACCTGATATCGATTGAAAGACAATCAAATAAGCAATTGTTTAACTGAAGAAAATAGAGGGCGGTCCATTTAAGTAAAGCACATTTTTTAAGTTTGAAGTTAGATAATACTGAGCCTTAAATATCTGATACCCTGTATAACATTTAATTTTTTTTTATTATAGCTCTTAGCATATGATGTTGGTAATTTGTAGTTCAAGTTTTATTAGATTTGATGTACAGGTTACATAGTTATTCAGCTTCAGCAAAACCTCCGTATTTTTCAAAAAAGTGAAATATTTCACAAATGTTAAGACTTAGGTATAGGAACCTCAGGATAAACATGAATTGGAATTGACTGTAGAATTCAAATTTGCTAAAAAAATTGGATATTCCCAGTTAAAAATATAGGTTTGTGAAAGAAATTTTTTTGAATCACTCTGTATATTTCAAAATATTTTTAAAACATGGTTACATAGACTGAAGAAAATAGAGGGCGATCCATTTAAGTAAAGCACATTTTTTAAGTTTGAAGTTAGATAATATTGAGCCTTAAATATCTGATACCCTGTATAACATTCAATTTTTTTTCGTTATAGCTCTTGGTCTATGATGTTGGTAGTTTGTGGTTCAAATTTTATTAGATTTGATGTACACGTTACATAGTTATTCAGCTTCAGCAAAACCTCCGTATTTAAAAAAAAAAGTGAAATATTTCACAAATGGTAAGACTTAAGTATAGGGACCTCTGGATAAACATGAATTGGAATTGACTATAGAATTCAAATTTGCTAAAAAAATTGAATATTCCCAGTTAAAAAATATAGGTTTGTGAAAGAAAGTTTTTTTGGATCACTCTGCATATTTCAAAATATTTTTAAAACATGCTTACATAGACCATCTACATACATATTGAGAAAGTTTTAAAAAAAATTACCGTTTTCCCAAAACGATCGAGACAAATAATTACTAATAGGTGAAAGAAATTGTAGTAAAACTTTCGCAGTTTTCTAAATATCCGTGAAATTTACTTTCAAATCAAGAATACAAAGAAATTGCGTGAATGGCGATAAACAACTGCAAATTTGACAACTGTTGTTTAAGTGTGCTTGTGGCATTGCAACATTTAATTGTGTGTCATCAGCTCATCACATTTAAAGTTTATAAAAATTATGGTGGCAAATTTGTCTAACGAAATAGATATGCGAAATGCGATACATGCTGCTGCCGAGACAATCAGCCAACACCTTGGTTTAGGTCGCTGAGATTGTGGATTCGGCCAGCCCAACTGTCTATAGAAAATATGGGAAATAACTTCGAACACTTGTTGTGATGTTATTTTAAAATGTTCTACGTATTCTTGATTTGAAAAATTTCACGGATATCTACGAAACTAAAAAACTTTTACTATAATTTTTTCACCGGTTAGTCATTATGTGTCATGAGGAACAAAACCCCAAGTTTATGCATGTAGGTTGAGAATCACCCTATATATACAGTGCATACCAAATGTATGGAACCGGCCTTGTTATTTCAAAACTATTCAAGCTAAATCAATAAAATTTAATATTCGTACTGTTTATAAAGCCTTCTATTATTTTTTTAACTGAAAGGATCCGGAGCTGCACAGCCAACTTGATTTTTTTTAAAAGGAAGGGGGGTGGATCAAATCGCATACCGTTTGAAAGGTATTTTGAAGTAGAATTCAGCGACATGCCGCTTGATATTGTTATCTCTAAAGAAACTTCGCTATTGTAAATTAAAAAAATTGGCAGTAGGTATTAACTGCATAACTGAAGATCCAGTTAGCATGGGGAACAATGAATTGCTTTATGGTGTTTAATGGTTGAAACCGTGTTCTACGTTTATGAGGTTCATCTAGTACAAAAATGAATTATAAGCGATGCTCAAACTGTTCCCCATTCACCTCTTGGCAATAATAGATTCGATTAGAAAATCCATCAACTGAATTCAAAATGAACTCGCGAGGAGTGTTTGCTGTTTCTTCGCAAATTCGTTGCACTAGTTCATTCTTGTAGGTAACCCCATAAGAAAAAATCTAGTGAGGCTGAGTCAGGTGATCGCGGTGGCCATTCAATAGTTCCTCGACGTCCAATCCACCTTTAAGCTTTTGACGTTCGTTAAACAACATAAACTAACCATTGTTTTCAGCGCTCACAGTTATCCAGTTAATACCTACTCCCAATCTTTAATTTACAATAGCGAAGTTATCTTTAGAGATAATTACGGCAAGCGGCATGTTGCTGGATTCTACTTGTTGCGAAAGAATGCTAAAATTATCCTTTTTTTTTGTTAGAAGAATAATCCGTCGTTCCGTGGATATGTAAATGCTACGCATTTAAAATCATGCTAGAGACACAGCACGTTTTGGAATACAACTGAACATAATTTGACCGTGGTTATTTTATTTTATCGAAAATAAGGTATATTCTATTTAAAATGGTATAGATGTATAAAATATAATTAAAATGAATGTGTTGTCGTTTTTATTTTCATTGTGTACTTGATGTGAATGTATTTAATCTGTAATATTGAAAAAATACGAAAAATGCAAAAAAAAAGAAATTCACTTGCGGGAAGTGTTTAATTTTGTAAGTTTTAATTAATTCTAAAAATAATTGTCATTTTAACACTTACGTCAATATCAACTTAAACATTTTAATAAGCAACATTTTTAACCTCAATGTCTGACTTTACTAACTGTTATTTAAAACTTTAAATGTTGCCAAACTATATTTTTGGAAGCATTAAACTTTTTGACGTGTAATGTTACCAAAATCATAGTAATGTAAGTGCCTACTTAAACATTTTAATAAGTAAAATTAACCTGTGTCTGACCCATTGAGTTTGATTATGTATAACTCATAGAAAAAAAACCCTTAGAAATGAAACTCCTATGCTCAAGGTGAAACATTATTTAATACTTTGTTGATCAGATACTTGGCGCTAGTGTTTTAATTTGAAATTTGGCGGTAAATTTAAATTCAATATGTTCCAAGTTTTGCCTTATTAACCAAAGCTATTTCGATGTAGTGACGTAATTATAGCATTTACAAACTATAAAATTGACAATTATACAAAAATCAACTTCATAACTTTTGAAAATGATGTAATGAAAGCAACACCAACATCGAAACAGCTGTAATTAAATAAAAAGAAATAAAAACTAGACAAATGTGGTGATACAAAAGAGGATATGTATCCTCTGTGGTGATACCATATTACAATGGTGAGACTTGAGAAATATTTCCTAACATTATTTAATCTAATTTGAGAATATCATCTACGAAATTGGAAAAATTATAAAAAACATAAATCACTTCATACAATTTATAATCTGATTAATAAATTTTGTGTAACAGGAATATCAGCCTCAAAT
This sequence comes from Vesta saturnalis, assembly GCA_036346205.1. NCBI lineage: Eukaryota > Metazoa > Arthropoda > Insecta > Coleoptera > Lampyridae > Vesta > Vesta saturnalis. Next base: position 916,507 of record JARFJB010001941.1, on the reverse strand, counting down.
AGTGGCGAGTTTATTAAACGTATAACTGTTTCAGTTATTAACTTCTCTGAGGTTTACAAAGTAATTGTTTCACAAATGTCGTCACTATTTGGAAGTTACATGTTTGTAATGATTTAAAATGTATACATAAATCACATATAATAAAGTTCTGGTATAGTAAAATAATAGATATTAATTATACATCGCAAAATCACCTTACACGTTCAGGGTGTTACGATTGCAAATTTAAAATGAGCAATAATAAATGTAATTAAAAATTATTATTAATTTTATTATAAGTTTTGTTTTTTTATTAGTAATTTAAGGCTATAATTAGTTTTTAAGATATAATTTATACAACCCTAATTTTAACTGCTAATAAACATAGCTCTTATTTTTTTATTGTTTTACATTTTGATAAATTTTTAGTGTAAAACTCGGTTTAGTTATTCCGAGTAGTATAAATAAAATAACTTGGCGTCCGAGATCATTTTTATTAGTGTTACATTGCATTTTTATTATTTAGGTTAAGTGAAAATAATCGAGCAGTATTTGAGGTAATTGAGCAAATCAAAAGAACGAACCACCCTATGTTAATCTATCGATTTGAGTCGATGGCATTATTTGTGGTGAATGGTTATCTCCTGTTAGTTTGACGATTTGTTTTTGGAGAACCATTTCTTTATTTCATTATTACATTTATTTATTATTAAATTTATTACACCATATATTTTATAGACATACATCTGAGGCGATTGCCGATTGTACCGAGCCGACTTGGCAATGCGAGATTTGAGAACTCGTGTTCTCCTGAGAAACGAGAGATTGGCCTAAGTGGAATAATTTTTCGAAATGAAATCATTCGAATGATCATTCGATTGTAAATTTCACTCGAGAGGTGAAGTTTCGATTGTTGAAATCATTCGATGGTGCCCGTCGCTAGGAAAAACGGTCAAAACTATTTGCTCAATGAACAAGAACAGAATTTCACTGTGTTAGACATCGTTTGGGACCTGTGATGAGTGTCATTTTTGTTCATATACCAATTTTATTGAGCAAAAGGTGCGAACCATTTGACAGATGGGCAAGAATAAAACTGTCTGGATTGATTTTATTGATCATCTTTTAGGATCTGTAATGTTCAAAATCTTTACCTATACACCAATTTTATTGGGAAAATGGCCAAAACCCTTTGCTTGATGGTCAACAGGGAAATGGTATAAGTATCGTAATGTTGGATCGTCTCAAATTTGTGCTATGCAAAATCATTATTTATACATCAATTTTCTGGGTAAATGAGTCTCAAAAACTATTTTTTTTTGTTTTACGCTGTTGGTCATTTGGAACTCCTACTTTAATAAGAAAAGTGTCTTTAGTATTGGCTCAATGGGTACGAACTAAGTTTTATTATTTTATTATTCATTATTGGAGATCAGATATTCACAATTATAATTTACACTCCAATTTTGTAATGAAAAAAGGCCTCATGTTTTTCTTTGATGAGCAAGAAGTAAATTTTATGGTTTTATGATGTTGATCATCATTTAAGGCCAGTACTGTCTAAAATCTTTATCAGAATCAGATTCCGCCAATCGAATGTATGACACTTATAAAAGCGCATCACCTATTTTGGCTTTCACCGGATGACCGTCACTAGGTCAAAGGTGAACAACTTTCAAATTAGTCATGTCGATTATTCGAAAGCATCTTTTTGTGGAGATTGCAAATTATTATAATTCACATTTACTCATGAACAGTTCGTCACATTATACACGCATTTAATATGTATGCTGTTTACAAAGCCTTCTATTGTTTCCACAGTTTTGTAATTTTTTTTTTAACTGACAAGGTCGGGAGCTGCACAGCCAACTTGATTTTTTTTAAATAGAAAGGGTGGTCAAAACGCATACCGTTTGTCGAACCTGCTACAAACTTTTTTTAAATTTCACACACGCCCTCGGTTTGCGGAGGGAAAATTTTCGAAAGAGTATAATAAAAATCGTACTGCTGGTTTCGTCGAAATTCGACAGTCGTACAGGTCGTGAGCACGCGATCGGTGGTGAAGGAAGGAGGAGGGCTGGGGGCGTCGTGACGTCGGGTCGAAGCGTCGGTAGCGACGATGAGGGGGGCCGGGGGGAGAACGGACGTCAGCTCGGCTTCTAGTCGATTTACTCGAAAACGTGAACCGAACTTTTGATGGGAGTTTCGGTATCGCAGAAGTTCGTCGAGACGTACCTTCCTCACAAAACGTGATCTCAAACTTCGTTTTGTTTCAGGGGAAGGGGGAAAAGGATATTTTTTCGTAAATTTCGTGTGGATCGGCTGATTGAACAGTTAGAGGGTTCGGTTTTTTCGTTCGTCTCGCATGTCCTGTGCGAATCTGACGTGGACAGCGAAAGTTCGGTAGAAATCAAGAGAGGGGTGGGTGAAGTGGGCAAAGTGCCCGACGTGCGGTAGCAGTTCGAAATCGTGTACGTTAGGAGGGGGGGTTCGTGAAATAAATATGCCGATACGGTCGACGTGTTACCGGTCGAGGGAACTATAAAACGCAATGTCTAAAATTATATCCCTCCTCCTTAACGCGCATCCGGCGCGCGTCGATCTGCGGTATCTTCCTTATTTCTCGTAGGAAATTGGCGACTTTTCGCACGCGACCTCGGTTATGGACGAGCAATGATACGAATAAGACGAGACGTTTCGTCTCGACGATCACGACCGTCTACGGGACAAATTACCCGTTACGGCGCGAAAAAAATGCATAAATGCAATTTTTTTCAAGAAAACGCTCTTATCTCGCGAACGTTACGAGATAGTGGTCCGGTCGAGGTCGATAGGCCCCCGACCTGGCACGCTCCGTCCGTCGACGGTAACCGCAGGAAGACCGGAGGCTGTCTTCGTGGAGATAGAAATACGACTGAAGTGGTTTTTTGCGATATTTTGTACATTACGAAACGCATCGTCGTGTAATTTAGCACGTGGACGTGCTATGGCGAGACGTTTCGTCTCGACTACCACTGTCACCTTCGGGATAAATTTTGCGTTATGCTGAAAGGTATTGGCACTCTATCACGACTTTAAATGCGTGGCATTTACATATATATCGTTCGCGGTACGACAATTTTCACCTACTCCTTAAAAAAAATAATATATTTTTTCGACGACTAAAAAATTGTTTTTATACAAATTTTACTTTTAAATAAATATCGTAAACGGTTATCGGGGTGTGTTGTGACCATATCGCGGACCCAAGTTCCACGCTAGTTTAAATAAAAATATAACTTTCTGTAATACATAAACAATAAAAGAAACAGTACAAAACAAATTGAATTTGTTATTAATAAAGTACTAACACGGAACTAGACTTATTCTAATCGGGTCGGGTTTTGGATAGATCACACTGAAGCAGAAAGACATCTCACTGAATGGATCGGGTGTTGGTCACTGGAAAAATATAGTTTCTATCAGTTCTTATCAAGTTATGGATATTATGGTCTTGTCTTGTGCGGGAGCGTAACGGTTTTATAAACACGCGATCATACTGTTTTCGATTTGAATATTGTTAAAAGGAACCTTATAATAATCAACATTCTTTTGCATACAAAAGCAGGTGTATTGGTTGAGATTCTTTAGAAATTGTATAGATTAGAAGATAATCGATAATTTTAAACTTACGTATTTCATTTTATATCTAAACACTTACGTTTACTATATACAGCGTTAAAACTAGTTATTAATCTTTGCGGGACGGTTTAAACTCAGAAATATTAATTACGGAATTATATACAATGGGTGTTAATTAAAAGGAATCAACATGATAGTAATGTTAGAGGATTTCTTGTATTTAACTTGACCATAAATTGAGTTTCGAGAGGTATAGGATATTTATTAGATATTTTTTAATTCGGCTGTTAAATACATGCACACTGATTACGATAAATTGCAAATATAGCTAAACACCATCCAATAATGTTAAAATACTTTAATTTGTGCAAGTAAACGAAACAAATTACTCACATAACTCATACATAAATGAACAAACGAAAATGTTGCGCTATTGCATTATTTTCAGTAAGTGAATCATGTTGGTGCGATGAAATTTCTAAGTTCTTTCGATTTTGTTCCTCTCACTAGGAGGCTTTGAAGTGAAACATTTTTTTGGTTACATTTATTTTTGTTTTTGTTATCCTGAATAGAAATAGATTCAGTAGAGACTACTTGTGGTAGTAAAAAACCTAGTTGATTTATATTAGGATATCTACGTTTTGTAAAAATTATTAAATTGGAAATTCATATTAGATTTAGAAAATTATTCTGAAATTTGTGTTATTTTACGCAATAAATGGAAACATAAGCAAATCAATTTAACCAAGACTATTTAAAGGGTGTTGCATATGAATTTTTATTGGAGGATTGAATGTATTGATACGCTGAAGACGCGACAGGTATAAAAGAATTTTATCCACCGAAACGGTCGAAACTTGCGGCCAGTTTAAATATGTAATTTGAAACTGTATAAAAATATTCAAATTCTAAAATTTAAAGTGTTTCGTCGGCAATCATTAAACATAAGATTGTTTATTAAATTTAAAAGGACCTAAGCGTCCAATTACGAGATGATCAAAGAAATAAATATTATGTTGTACATTTAAGTAAATATTAACAAAGATGTGTGCTAAACTCATTGCCATTTAGAGGAATTAACAAATATTATGATTCATACACTATATATAAATTTAATGAAGTAAATAGTGAATTAACATGGTGCACAATTAATTGGTTATTACTGGAAGTTCAGAAGATTTGTTTAAATTGTACATAAGCATAGAACTTAAATAAATAAGATGAATATTAAACGTGTGTTGAATTGGGACAGTACTACCAAATAAATAGTGAAGTACAAAAATACTTTCATATACTTGTAAGCGAAGAGAGGTTTTAATGGTTCGTGTAAAATAGTTGTGTGCCATCGGTACTGAAGGGGAAATAGATTGGTTTGTCAAGCAATCAGTCAAAGTTCAAAGAGAGCGGAACATTGTTATACCACACCCACTTTGGAATGTATTAAGAGTTTGTGCATATCGTGATCCGGAAGGAGATGCCAGATATTGGATTATTAATTTCAATTAAGAGACGTTATCTTTCTTTGTATAATATAAAGTCAATGGTCGCGTGCTGATAGTAGATTTAATTTCTTTTTAATTTATTAAAATTATTGATAGAGTAAATAAATTGTATCGGAACTCGACTATTGAATGTATATGTACATAGTTTAATCAGCCAGAAGAAGCGCATAGATTAAGTTAGTACATAATACGGTATACAATTTCTATGTATTTTTAAACTGATTGTAAGATATATTCTATATCTTTGACAGTTAATTTACAAGAAATTAATATAAATTTTTCAATACCTCACGTATATTATTTTTAAGTCATCAAAAGGTATAATTTAACATTGAAATTTCTCATTGTCCCTTAAGTAGAGGAAGCGTTTAGTACACTAGTTGTATATTATTAACTCAGCTTATAAATAATTCGAAAATAAATTAATATTTGTGACTAAAGGCCAGAGACTAAGTTATTTAAATTTACTAAGTCGAAATTTCCATAGAACTTTATATTAATGGGTAGATTTGAGTCACTTTATAGTATTGTTATATCGGAGGATTTAGAAGTAAATTTTATACTCATTTCACTTACAGTTAACATTTTATCGATGAATTGAATCTTCAATAATAGTATTAAGTAATAATAATTTTTAATAGAGTTAACGATTGAAATAATATCTAAAGTGGTTTACATAAAGTGATATTGAGTTCGATTTACAATTTAAATTAAGTACACCTTACCAGAATTGGATAGGGTCAATTTCTTTTAGTTTTGTCAATAACTGATAATGGAAAGGAGTTTTGAGCATTCTAGAAGTAAAATTAGTGTTATTTATTTTGTTGTGTATTATAATTCAAACAATTCATGTTGAGCGTAGATTATAATCACATTAAAACTATCTATAAAGGAGTTAGCCTGGGCAAATAATTTTTTTATCTTATTCAATACAACATACAGTTACCAACGTTACGATACAGAGTTAACAACTTTTCTTTCAACGAAGATTAAGAAGGTATCATTACAATTTCTCGATCAAAGTGTCGGCATAGATTTCTCGTTTCATTACAATTTGACGCCTAATCTGGTGGCGACAGATTAAGTAGCAAGTTACATTATAATTTACCCCGAAAGTGGGGCTTGTATCTTTACAATTTAGCGCCCAATCTTATTGGTGAGGCACTGCATCATTGTCCCATCTTATTAGCCGCCACTGTGGGATAGTAAATTGCAAAATTGTTGAGAGAATACCTCAAACGTTCACGCTTACGGTACGGAAAACGAAAAATATGTCATAGGCACTACTACTATTGAAATTTTGTACTCGATCAAGTCTGAGTCGATGTTGTTTGCGTGGACGTAGAACCCAAAAATACGCTTACTCGGTATAGTTAAAGTAGTAATTAAAAATTCTTGTTCCACATTAACTTTATAAAGTACGATAAGGTTTGTATAATTAAGCTTACTATTACCCATAAACAATTAAGGTTCACTTTGACTCTACAAAAAAGATAAAACTTTTGTAAATACCTTTCCTGGTTTCAATATTTTCCTAAATACGCTCACTAGTTTTAATTTGAATCAACAATAAAGATTAAATTAATTTTTAAATACGGTAGCCTCTAACATATGAATGAAACGTATTGATTTGCTGTATAGATTTTCATTCGGTTTGCTTTTTCTTTTCGATCATACCTATTAAAATAACATATCTAATAATAAATCACTGCAAAAACTGAACTTATATGGAAACAATTTCAAAATTTAATACACGTTTGTCCTCTACAACTGTGCTGGATGTTACACTAATTTTGGTGACCCCACTAATTAAAAATACCCTTAAAATTAGAAAAAATTATAACCCATTGAAAACTACGCAAAAAAATTGTAGGCGAATGAAATATAAAAAAGAAAAATAAATAGCCCATTAGTATTAAAACAAGTATTGGATATAGCAGACTTCGCAGGTTTTCTTTAATGCGAACGGAATATTATTTTGTAGTAATTCTTTTACTTATTAAAGTTCGTTCACAGGCATTTGCACTTTAAGAAGATTAGAACTGTTTATTTGTAAACAACTAAACAAGCGTTCAATTTGTCGCGGCCATTGCCTAACTAACCCTTACGGGAAGGGATTTCGCTTAATTGCAACCCGTTCACGTGATAATTACATGGACAAGTTTTTGGCTTTAATTTTCAAACTTACCCAAAAAGATATTTAACTTTAATCGAACTTTATGTGATTATGTGGTAAGGTTTAAAATATCGATTTTTCATCTATTACCATACATTTTACTCTAAAAATATTAATTTACCAAATAAAACAAACTTGATTTGAAAATCTATACATTTTCCTCATAGTTTAGAATAACTGTTTTACTGTTTCATAAATATCAACTAAGTTCTACTGTCATCTTTGATGTATTTAACCACAATTTATTTGTAGATCTTACTTTACATTTCTACCGCAATCTTAAAACGGTTACCTACAATTTTGCACATAATTTAGTCATTAACTGTGAAATTCCATAAAACAGCTTGATTTTTCGAAAGGAAACTTTAAATATTCTACACATTTTATATTCAGGTTTTATAATTTATTACTTTTGAATCATTACCAGTGGCGTAACACGAAATTTTACATTTCATGTTAAAAAAGGTTGTGTGTTTTAATACACACAAGCATAATTTCAAGGTAATTTAAAGGCCTAATCATTACTTTATTTATACTGGTACTGTCGTCAAATATGTTATAAGTCTAAAAACACGACCTGTAATGGCTAGACTACCGAAAATTATATTGTGTTATATCTTGATACCTTCATTAATAAAATATTTACTATTTCGTCATGTATTAAATTTAGAAAGTGCATATACACCCATTCCATTTTGATTTTAGTTGTTGTTCAATCATTTAGGAATAAGTATTTATGTAATAGTCCGTTTTCTTACCTAACGTAGTTAACAATGAGACGCTAAATAAAATACACCCTGGATATGTCCATATAAAACCAGCTCCACCTTCTCCATAACCTGAACTAACTGCAGTTAGAAGTAACGTTTCGTATCGTGCCATAAATTTTTGTACTGTTTGTGGCCATACTTCAGAATGTTGAGATACTTGCCGTAAATCTGTGGCTAAATCTATCGAAAGCTCTTTTTGGACGGATTTCAAATCTTCAGTTTGTTGCTGTTCTCTGGGACCTGCAACATAAAAAAATTATTTAAAGTGAGTACGCCTCTTTTTGTGTATAAACGTTGGAATATTCAGTTCGCAGAACTGTGAGCTAGGATCTAACAGAAAATACAGAATAATAAAATCACTGCAATTATAATAATAATATAAGCAGAATATACTTATACAATAATGTAATTTTTTTTAAATATTTTAACTATATTGTGTGTAATGCTGTGTTGATAATACATATTTGGTACTTCAAAACTAAAATCCTTATTATATTCGTTTAAACGTGAAACTATTGAAATACATAAACTTTAAAAAAACTTTTACCGACGAGTAGCTTTCCGATTGAATAGCTTATGATATCTCTTAGTTAATGATATACAGAATAGATTTTGTCTTGGTACGACTATATGTTTAGATTTTTTGTCATACTTTTACTAGATATATAAATTATATGACTTTAATCTAGCACAAACAAACTTTATCCATCCTATTTGATTATTCTTTGCTTGTTTTGATATCATTTTCAACGTTAACCATTTTTAAATAATTTTAAGATCCTTCGAGGTAGCTATAATTTCTGAACAATTTTGTAAAATTTACGTGATAATAGCAATATGTAACGTGCAAAATATTTAAAGTATTCGTTGCGGTGTACGTTTTAATATCCTACTGGTGTTTAATAGCAAGAATTAAGCAGGCCAGTAGAATAGAGGCACCTTGGCCGCATTTTGTTTTTTGTGACGTCACTGGGACACCTCAACTGTCACTTTTGACCTTAGGGATTCCCAAGGTGGGGGACGTATTTTTGACCTTGAGTTTGACCTCCGTTTCGACCTTTGGGTTGACCTCGCCCGTGGCCCTGGAGCCGGCCTTGAGCCGAAAAAAATCGAGTTCAGGACCTCCGTGGGAAGTTTGAAAAAGTCTAATGCTAGCTTGGAATACAGGTATTGGAACTTGTTCACGGGCTTGAGCCCTCCGATCTCAATTTGTATTCTAATAAGGGGCCCCAGTGTCGTAAGACAGGTATAGATAGCTTAAGGTAAATCTAAAAATTAGATATGAAAATGGTTAAACTGTATTATAAGCAGATGGCCTTAGTATTTTTTAAAGTTAACATGTGTTTAAGTCTATTTCTATCCATCTAACATGAAGTTTAAATGTCATTCTGACTAGGATAACTGTTTTTGTTTTACAGCGTGATTTTATTTTTCGTAATGAGTTTATTATAAATGGGACTGCATAATTATCATAAAAACATGATATTAAAATTATTACATTTCATTAATAACAGAAATTCCGCTCCTATTTTACCTTTACCGTTTCTCTCTCTCTCTCGGCTCTTTCTCACGCGAACAAACAAATCAATTAATCAAATCAAATTAATCAAAACCGATTAAGCAAATCAATCTCAAACAAATTATGCTAGATCAAATCAAATCAACCAATCAGATCAATCTCAATCAATCAATCGACCAAATCAATCAATCTCAATAAATCAAATCATAACTTACAGCTTGCGAAAATCAGCTTACTGTTCAAAAATACTGATTTGGTTTAACTTATAGCTTGCTAAAAATACCAAATTGATATAACGGAAATAAAAAAATAAAAATACTTGAATGGTTTATTATATGCCAATCAATAACTACAAAGTTTAAACCCACAATATATTTTTAAAAACAATACATCATTTATTTATTTAATTACAGCTTTATCGGTCTTCTTCCTCTTCGACTATAATTCGCGTAGACCCTCACACAAGTTCCTATACTTGTCTTACAAGTTAGCATTAGGGCCTCTTATTAGGATACTATTTATTATTAAGGGGCCGCGATAAGGAGAGCGAAGACCCCAATACAAGCCCCTATACTTGCCTTATGAGATAGATAGATAAATTTAGGGCCCCTTATTAGAATACTATTTCCAGCCGTGGGGCCTCGGCAAGGGGGGGGAAGGCCCGTGAGCAAGTTCCTATATCTGTTCGTCCTGTTTGATTAAAATTTAAAAATTCCACAACGATGATAACGTAATGTTCTTTGAGCAGAACCAAATTTACTAACTAAACTCAAATGTACGTATTGTAACGGGAGCTTTAGAAAAAATCAATATTTCGCGCTAAATTATATGAAATTAGATATTTATATATTATTTTCTGGTTAAAGAAACGGTTGTTTATTTGTATTTGAATGTAATTAATATTAAGATGAAAAGCTTGAGTTTGTTTTAATAAGTTATCTATATATTCAATATTTGAATACGCGGCATTTGTAAGTGCATTAATGTGTTGGGAAGGATGACGCTGTCATCATGATGTACTGTTTTTAAGCCAGTCGCTGACAGTGACCGAACCCAGTCAGTCGCATAGAGTGAGCGATCAAAAACAGTAGCGATAAGTAAGCGAACACAAAGGGTCGCATAAAAAATAAGCGACCAGAATTCGCAGTCTAAGCGACATTGTATAGTCACGCTGCCCTATAAAGTGTTAAAATTACAAATAAGAATAAATTAGTGGTGATAGGGAAGAACAATTAAATTAATTATTAATTTCTTATTTAATAAAAAGTGACGTAATAAGTGAAGATAACACGTGTTGTAGATCTCAGAACAGTAATCAATTGTGTTTAAATAGTGAACAATAAATATAATAGACGGTAATCGACCCAAATTGGGAAATCGAAGTATAACGGACAATAAATCGAATTTATTGAGGTGTAAAAAGGGAGCCTTCGCGGTTTGTAAAGAGCTTGCATTTTGTTGCGCAGGCAATTTGTAGTTAAATCTGAACGATAGAGTAAAAACTATATCGTGTAAATATATCGAACAACAATAAGGAAAACAATAGAAACACAGTGCCAGGGTGCCGGCAAGTGACCTCATCCGAAGAGCAATTTTTAACCTATTTGAGGCCCCCTTTTGCGGACAAAGAAACACCATCATCAGTTGCAACGAAAATAAGTAAGAACCTTTTTGTTTGTGTTAATAAATAAAACTTGTAATAAAAAAACTACTAGAAGATGTCTAACCAATCAAGTCTCTGCTCGGGCGCCAGTGTAATAAAAAAATTACTAGGGTGTATTTCGGTTGTTAGTAATTTCACCCTTAATATTACTTATACTCCTAATAATAAATAGAAGATTTTGTGCCTTCGGATCAGCCAGTGATTAACGGGGCCATGTTCTTAAACTTTGATTTGCTTTAATTAGATAATGTGTGTGTGGTTAGATATGTTCGTTTTACAAAAAAATGTAACTTCAACCTGTAAATAAATGTCAAAATGCCTGGGACGCCAACTTATTTTATGGAAAACAAGTCATACAGTCCCTTGAGCATAGAAGGATGGTTTCAGTTCTTTCTTTGTATTATCGTTATTACAACGGCTATTGTGCTGTCCACTTGTCGTACCAAACGGGCGCAATCCACATTTTTCTACACGGCTTCTAAACTCTGGAATGATCTACCTAGTTCCTGCTTTCCTCTCACTTATGATATGAGAAAATTTAAGGTAGCTGTTCATAGGCATCTATTGGCATTTCATTATCTCTCTATCCATCCTCCTAGGTGTTCCTGAGTGCTTTAGCACGATAGCCAAATTTAGCCTATTCAGGTCTACAATCATAAAAAGAACAAACAATGTGCTACCTAAAATTTCAAATTTTGATGAAAGTCTAAAAAAATCGTCATTTAGAAAAGAGAAATGCACTTAAAAATAAATAAAACTAATAAAAGCCACCTCTTAGCTGACTGAATTAATCTACATATAAAATAATTATAGTAACTTATGCACTTTCCTAGAACACAGTAACTGCATAAATACAGCAAATAAACCTTCGCCTTTGCTTTTTTAATAGTAACATGGAAAACATGTATTATCCTGCACCCGATAATCTTTATCATCTGATTTTCAGGAATCAACAGAAATGTGTGATGTACATTTGGCAACAAGGGGTGGTCCTATGCAACATAACTTGGTGGCGTGGGTGGGTGGGGGTGCGTGCGTGCGTGGTGATGGGATTTTGAGCGAGTGAATGTTGTGGCTTAGTAGTGGAGTGTGCTGCCGTGGTGGTGATCGGTGTATTCATGAGTCGAGATTTGTTTGATGACTTGGTGGTGAGTGGTGGTGGTAGTGAGTTGGTGCGTGGGGTGGTGAGTGAGGTGGTGGATGGTGAGTGAGTGAGTTGGTGGTGGTGAGTGGTGGTGAGTGAGTGAGTGAGTGGTGAGTGAGTGAGTGAGTGAGTGAGTAGAGTGAGTGAGTGAGTGAGTGGTGAGTGAGTGGTGGTGAGTGGTGAGTGAGTGAGTGTGAGTGAGTGGTGGTGAGTGAGTGAGTGAGTGTGAGTGGTGAGTGAGTGTGAGTGTGAGTGAGTGAGTGTGAGTGAGTGTGTGAGTGTGTGAGTGTGAGTGTGATGTGAGTGTGAGTGGTGTGGTGTGTGCGTGTGTGCGTGTGTGCGTGTGTGCGTGTGTCGTGTGCGTGTGCGTGTGTGCGTGTGTGCGTGTGTGGTGTGGTGTGCGTGTGTGCGTGTGTGCGTGTGTGCGTGTGTGCGTGTGTGCGTGTGTGCGTGTGTGCGTGTGTGCGTGTGTGCGTGTGTGCGTGTGCGTGCGTGCGTGCGTGCGTGCGTGCGCGAGTGCGTGCGTGCGTCCGTGCGTCCGTGCGTGCGTGCGCGCGTGCGCGCGTGCGTGCGTGCGTGCGTGCGTGCGTGCGTGTGTGTGTGTGCCTGAAATCTTTTTTTTCATGTTTACGGCTGAAAGATCTGTCAACATACCACAGAGCGGCATTACCTTGTTTTGCGGTTTATTTATAAATTAATAAGTGGATGTTTTACAAGTAAAACCTCGCGACTTGCCCTCGTCATTATTAAACTTGAAAATATATATGTTAATTACGAATTTTTAATGTTTCATATCGTAATTGTAGGATAAGGCTATACTCTATATACACACACACACACACACACACACACACACCACACACACATATATATATATATATATATATATATATATATATATATATATATATATATATATATATATATATATATATATATAACACACACACACACACACACACACAGGGTGTCCCAATAGTGCGTATTCGGTCGATAGCTCCTTAGCCATTAAACTTAGAAGATAAGTTTAAACACGAAAGTTGTCTATTTTTATAAGCTGCATAATTTAAAAATGGTTTGGTTTCTACAGGGTGTAATATAAAATATAGAAGTTTTGATTTTTAAATAGAACACCATATATATATTATTTTATTTTTCGATTCTCCTTATAATTTATAAGAATTACTTACAAGCTAAATCTTACAGTTTTTGAGATATAACACACTATATATATATATATATATATATATATACAGGTGACATAGAGGAATGTGCCATGCATAGTGTCACGCGATAGAGGACACTAAAATAAGAAAAGAAGTTCCTATGAACTTAGGTCCGCAACGCCTTCGTTTAAAAGATATAGGGTGTTGAAGTTCAATTATTCTTTTGTTTTTTTTTAATATCTGTTTACAATGATGTAATAAGCGGACAAAATTTTGTATACAGGGGCTTTCTATAACGCAAAATTCAAATATCACCATAATTCTTTTATTACTGATAGGCGTTGCGGATCTAAGTTCATAGGAACTTTTTTCTTATTTCAGTGTCCTATATCGCGTGATCGCGTGGCAGTATGCATGGCACTTTCTTCTATGTCACCCTATATATATATATATATATATATATATATATATATATATATATATATATATATATATATACGGGTGTCCCAATAGTACGTATTCGGTCGATAGCTCCTTAGCCATTAAACTTAGAAGATAAGTTTAAATACGAAAGTTGTCTATTTTTATAAGCTGCATAATCTAAAAATAGTTTGGTTTCTACAGGGTGTAATATAAAAGCGGTACAATATAGAACTTTTGATTTTTAAATAGAACACCATATATATTATTTTATTTTTCGATTCTCCTTATAATTTTACATCTTTTTTATAAGAATTACTTACAAGCTAAATCTTACAGTTTTTGAGATATTTGCAAAGTTAACTAAAAACTAACATTTTTACGTAGTAATTCAAGTAGGCGTATCTCAGTTATTTTTAAAGATAAAAAAATAATCTTCGGTATGGAATTTATCCATACATGAGCTTACTTTAATCTATTGTCAAAATTGGATTTCAATATATACGGTGATCACAAAAATTAATTCAATAACATAAATTTGAAAATGCTATATCTTCATTTTTTTAAATGACACGCTCTATATTTTTTTAATGCCTAGTCTTCGTCTATTAGTCGGATTTCATTTCTGTTAAAAATGTTCTATACCTATCTCTAATAGTTTCGGAAATATTTAAGTTTGTTCAATTTTTTTCGTTGATAACACTAAAGAAGAGTAACATTAGTCGGTCAAAGCAAACTATGAATACATAAGAAACTAAAAAACATATTAACTGAAATACAAACACTTAAAATTATAATAAATGTTCAATGTGACCACCATTTTGTTGCTGGAAATCATGAAGTCTTTGAATAAACGGGTGATCATAAAGATTAATTCAACAACGTAAATTTGAAAATGCTATATCTTCCTTTTGTTAATTAGCACACCCTATATTTTTTAACGCCTTGTCTTCGTCTATTAGTCGGCTTTAATTTTTATTAAATATGTTCTATACCTATCTCTAATAGTTTTGGAGATATTTAAGTTTGTTCAATTTTTTTTGTTGATAACTCTGATGAAGTGTAAGATTAGACGGTCGAAGCAAGCTGTGGATACATAAGAAACTAAAACATATTAACTGAAATACATAAATTGTAATTATAATAAATATTGTATGAAACCACCATTTTTAAGAAGTATTTGAGTAAAATTAAACAATTTAATCAAAGGAGCGTAAAACAAAAGATGAACGAAACCAAATGAAGAAATCAAACTTGTCAAACAGAGCTAATATTTGTGTAGTATTGTATACTTACTTCCTAAATTACAAAATGAACTTTTCGAAAGAAGAACTTGTTAATATGACTTACGTCCTTGGCGAAAGCGATAAAAATTGTCTTTTAGCTCATCGAATTTATAAGCAAAAATTTCCAAATGCACGACACCCGCAAGTTTCAGTATTTGCAAGAATGAAAGAGCGTTTCGAGCAAACAGGCAGTATTCTTTACGAAGACAATTTAGAACGAAAAAGAACCGCAATTAACGAAGGCAATGAACATTTAGTTCTTCAATCCGTGATTGAAAATCCTCACGTTTCTTGCCGACAATTGGAATTAGAAGTTGGAGTTTCAAAAACATCAGTTAATAGAAATATAAAAAAATATAAATATCATCCATACCATGCCCAACTTGCACAAGAATTAGACGAGGATGACTTCGTTAATAGATTAAACTTTTGCAATTGGGCCATAAACAAAAAATTAGAAAAATCCAACTATTCTACCACGATCTTATTTACTGATGAAGCTACTTTCCACAAAAATTGATACGCTAATAGATATAATTTCCCTTATTACGATACTGAGAATCCCAGATTTATAATTCCTGTTGATCATCAACACCGTTGGCCACTTAATGTTTGGGCCGGAATTATTGGGGAAAGAATTATATGACCATATTTTTTTGAAAACACGGTCAATGGAGATTCATTTTTAAACTTCTTGCGCAACGAATTTAAAACTTTTATTGAAGATTTACCTTTACAAACCCTTAGAGAAATGTGGCTGCAATTAGATGGCGCTCCTCCGCACGTTAGAAATTATTTAAATATCTAGTTTCAAAACAAATGGATTGCAAGAGGAGGGCCGATCTCCTGGACTGCAAGATCGCCTGACTTGACAAAGCTGGACTGTTTTCTTTGGGGTTGGATTAAAGAAAAAGTCTATCAAACTCCTCCAACGATTGTAGATAATATGAAGGCAAGAATTAGAGACGTTATCAAAATATAAATGTTTCCACGTTACCAAAAGTAAATTTGTCGTTTATTCAAAGACTTCATGTTTGCCAGCAACAAAATGGTGGTCGCATTGAACATTTATTATAATTTTAAGTGTCTTTATTTCAGTTAATATGTTTTTTAGTTTCTTATGTATTCATAGCTTGCTTTGACCGACTAATATTACTCTTCTTCAGTGTTATCAACGAAAAAAATTGAACAAACTTAAATATCTCCGAAACTATTAGAGATAGGTATAGAACATATTTAACAGAAATGAAAGCCGACTAATAGACGAAGACAAAGCATTAAAAAAATATAGGGTGTGTCATTTAAAAAAATGAAGATATAGCATTTTCAAATTTATGTTATTGAATTAATTTTTGTGATCACCGTGTATATTGAAATTCAATTTTGACAATAGATTAAAAGTAAGCTCATGTATGGATAAATTCTATACCGAAGATTATTTTTTTATCTTTAAAAATAACTGAGATACGCCTACTTGAATTACTACGTAAAAATGTTAGTTTTTAGTTAACTTTGCAAATATCTCAAAAACTGTAAGATTTAGCTTGTAAGTAATTCTTATAAAAAAGATGTAAAATTATAAGGAGAATCGAAAAATAAAATAATATATATGGTGTTCTATTTAAAAATCAAAAGTTCTATATTGTACCGCTTTTATATTACACCCTGTAGAAACCAAACTATTTTTAGATTATGCAGCTTATAAAAATAGACAACTTTCGTATTTAAACTTATCTTCTAAGTTTAATGGCTAAGGAGCTATCGACCGAATACGTACTATTGGGACACCCGTACATATATATATATATATATATATATATATATATATATATATATATATATATATATATATATATATATATATATATATATAAAATATGGTATCGGGATGCGGTCTAGTTAAAAATGAAAATGACTCTTTATTTAATTCAAGCTTTCGAAATCATTTATTTCTTCATCAGGAATCTGTGTAAGATGAACATAAGTGAGAATTAAACTGTTAACATCATAAAGACTACTTACTAAATGCGAGAATTATAAATTAACTAACATTATTGTACAGAACAGTTGATTACAATTTAAAAACACTGCTTAAAAAGAAGACAGTTATTGAAGTCTTTCAAAATTATAAAAATTGACATGTATACCTACTGCGTTATAAACTAAAATTCTTAGAAGATATGATTTATGAAAATTGTTGTACTGAATCAATTCAAATTAGTACTCAGAATATATGAATAGATGTTGCTGAGATTATCTAGATCAGTTTTGTAATTTAAAGTATCTTGAGTACTGAAAATGTGAGTCATTTCAAGGAAAAGTCTGCTTCTATAATTAATTTCTGTGTCTAAAATTTTTACGTTAGGAAAATTTGGAATGTGATTGGTGTTTTTACTATGTTTTGCTAAAGCACAAGAATTTTTTCCTATTTTACAGTCACTTCTATGCTGAGTAAGTCTTGTTTTAAGCCATTGTGATGTTTTTTTATAATAACTACGGTCGTTACTTCCCCTAAACTTCATATTCATATATATATATATATATATATATATATATATATATATATGTGACATAGAAAAAAGTGCCATGCATAGTGCCACGCGATATAGGACACTGAAATAAGAAAAAAGTTCCTATGAACTTAGATCCGCAACGCCTATCAGTAATAAAAGAATTATGGTGATATTTGAATTTTGCGTGATAGAAAGCCCCTGTATACAAAATTTTGTCCGCTTATTACATCATTGTAAACAGATATTAAAAAAAAACAAAAGAATAATTGAACTTCAACACCCTATATCTTTTAAACGAAGGCGTTGCGGACCTAAGTTCATAGGAACTTTTTCTTATTTTAGTGTCCTCTATCGCGTGACACTATGCATGGCATTCCTCTATGTCACCTGTATATATATATATATATATATATATATATATATAATATATATATATATATATATATATATATATATATATATATATATATATATATATATATATATATATATATATATATATATATATATATATATATATATATATATATATATATATATATATATTGTGTGTGTGTGTGTGTGTGTGTGTGTGTGTGTGTGTGTGTGTGTGTGTGTGTGTGTGTGTGTGTGTGTGTGTGTGTGTGTGTGTGTGTGTGTGTGTGTGTGTGTGTGTGTGTGTACAGGGTGATTTTTAAGTTGATGCTGTGTATAGAACTAATTAAAATAAACAACTTTTTCAAATAACATTTTTTCGTTTTGCTTTAATTGTTGCTGCTGCCTGTTCTATGCGCCCAATTAGTTATACCCGCGTGTCTACCAGTGTTTATAGCCTCACCACGCATATTCGGGTTGTTATGGAACTGCAAACAATTTTTGTGATAAGACGGCTGTTAATTTTGTTTTATTTCTGTTTACACTTTTTATGTCAAGCAGAAATGTGTCAATTTGTTGTCAGTTAATCGCGTGTTAGATTTCAGTCAGTTTGTGATTATTGAAAAATAAAGAATGGCTCATGTGTATGAAAATAATGAACTCGTGGACATGCTGTTGATTTATGGAGAGTGTCGTTAAAGTGCGGCTGCAGCCGCAAGGCTGTATGCAGAACGCTTTCCATTAAGAGTGCACCCGACAGCCCGTAGTTTTATAAATCTCGTTCAGAGGGCAAGGGATACTGGTTATTCAAGAGAACATCGTGGAGGGCATGTAGGAAGACCGAGACAACCTGTGAATATGCAGAATGAAGAACAAATTTTGAATATTGTTGAGGAAGATCCATCGATAAGTACTAGAGAAATTGCATGTGAGGTCGGTAAGTCAAACAAAGGTGTGGAAAACATTGCGGGAAAATCAGTTGTACCCATTTCACGTTCAACGTGTACACGCGCTACTTCCTCAAGATCATCCCCGTAGAGTTGAGTCCTGTGCATGGCTTTTACAAAACAATGCAGATCATTTGAATTTTACAAGAAAAATTTTGTGCGTGGACGAGGCAATATTCACCAGAAATGGAATCAACAATTTCCGCAATACTCATGTTTGGTCATTTGAAAATCCCCATGCTATACGGAGATCAAGTTTTCAAGAAAGATTTTCCGTAAAAGTTTGGGCTGGAATTGTAAATGGAATACACACTGGTCCGCACATCTTGCCAGACCGTTTAACGGGCGAGAATTATCTGAATTTTTTGGAAAATTATCTACTTAATCTGCTGGAAGAATTGCCATTGGACATAAGGCAAAACATGTGGCTTCTACAAGACGGAGCACCTCCTCATTTTAGACGAGAAGTGCGGGAGTTCTTGGATTATACTTTTCCAAACAGGTGGATTGGTCGAAATGGGCCAGTTGCGTGGCCACCTCGCTCACCAGACCTTACACCATGCGATTTTTTTTCTGCAGGGTTACATGAAAGCGTTAGTTTTTCAAACACCGGTAAACACGCGGGAAGAATTAATTGGGCGCATAGAACAGGCAGCAGCAACAATTAAAACAAAACGAATTTCGTTATTACGCGCTGTCACCGAACAGTGGTTACATCGCGCACAGCGTTGTGTAGAACAGAATGGTGATAACATTGAACATGTCATTTGAAATAGAACTTGACTTCTTATTCCTTTAAAACGAAATATCTCTTTTATTTTTGAGTTAATTAAAAAATGTTATTTGAAAAAGTTGTTTTTTTAATTAGTGCTATACACAGTTTAAAAAAAGCATCAACTTAAAAATCACCCTGTATATATATATATATATATACAGGGTGTCCACAAACTTTTCACAGAAGAAACAAAAATACTTCCTACGAGTGCTGGAGCTCTTGTAAGATGGCGCCCTAGCATCGGTTTAATTCAAATATCTTTAAAATGGTATCCCTTTAAATGATAGCGTTCTGTACATTTATTTAATGGAAGCGGTTCGTTTTGGCGGGGCATTGGACATTGTTATTCATAAGTTTTTTATTTTTCAAAATTTCGCAATTTTAACATAAAATTTAAAAAATTTCGATTTTTTGAAAAAAGAATAATACTCTTGTCTGAAATCGTGACGCGCCGTTTTCGAAATAAATCGATTTGAACTTTTCATGTGCTAATCATACTTTTAGAAAATTAACTAACGAAGTTATTTACAATTTTGAAAGATGGCTATGGAAAATAAACAAAATAAGAATTGCGTGAACTTCAAACTGCTCTCATGTCATAAATTAATTTTGCTTTAGAAAATAAGAAATAAACTCGGTTAAAAAATAATTGTTTTTAATATCAAAAATGTTGCTGACAAATAACAATAAAAAAATTCAAAATGACAACTGAAAGCATGAAACACAAAAATAAATCTACAAAAGATGCTCCACATGACGACCATCCGTCTCTAAGGACAAATTTATTCATTTATGTAAAAATTGCGAATTTTTGCAAAAGTTCCCCTATTGTTACTAAATTCGTCGCAGGCATCCTGAATTCTTCTACAAAGCTGATCACATTGGTCGGGAATAAACCATTGATTTTAGATATCTCCAAACACAAGAATCGAGTATCATTCTTTTATGAAAAAATCACCTAACTATCTATTTATCTTTATCAACGCTTCAAAACACCCACGCTATCCAAGTGATCTGAGGTTTTAGGACCGTTTGACTGAGTTTACTAGTCGAACTTCTTCAAATTTTATGTAACGTGGAAGGTTAGACACGTGGCAAAATGATATGAATTCATTATTCACTAGTGAATAATGGATATTATTATTATTAAGGAAACATATATAATGATCATGTTATACAGTGGTCGTAGATAGAATGTGATAATTGCCTTGGATCAATTAAAACAAATCAGGTATTCGCCAGATAGCACTATGAAAAAAAAAAGGAAAAGGCCACGTATTTAATTCCCTTCCCAAGGAGGAGGGCGGGCTGCTTGAGCTTTTCGAGCTCCTTCAGCCACAATCATGGATTCCCAGCATACATACATACATTACGTATACATGCACGGTGGAATTAAGGATGGGTGTAGTCAGGGTAGGATCGGAAGGAACGGAGTTAGGGTTCTGAGGGGAAAAATACTACCCCAGCATTCGCCTAAGTATCCACACATGGTGTGCATATACGCAGTGACCATGCCGCTACATGTGTATGAGCAAAACACCCTAAAAGAACCTCATACAAGATAGACCGTAACGGGCATCGAATACGTTACCTCCCGAATGCTAAGCAGGTCGTGTCACCACTGCACTACCAGCTCGGTTAGATAGCATATAATGTCCTTCACCTTATATATGCAAGCTGCAAATGGCTACACTTTGTTGAGGGATTATTTTATTTTGCCACATAAGCGTTATTTGCAATACCTTTCTGCCAATTTATGTATTGCTTAACAACGATAACAATTACCATTATGTTTCGCAAATCTCACAGGCATTGCCTCAAAAAGAAAACATTGTTTCTTTATTAATAGACGAAATATATACCTCTTGTCCTTTAGATTACAGAAATAGAACATTGTAGAAAAACGGTGAAATAGCTAAAACTACACTATCGGTCATGATTTCATCATGCTTTGGCAAAACAAACGAAATCGTTAAATTATTACCCATTAATAATATTAAGGGAGACAGAAATTGTCATATATAACACCACTAGTGCGTCAAAAATTATCAATAATCCGGGAAGAAGCGGTGTTACCTGAAAACTGCATGAGTTGGTTTTCTTTTTGAAGCAGGAGCGCTTTTCTTTTAACCAACAGAGAAAACCAACGAATGCGGTTTCCTTAAGGAAACAACGCTTTTTCCAGGGTTATCTGATTATGCACGCGTGGTATTCGATAGAATATTTCTAGAATAATATATATATATATATATATATATATATATATATATATATATATATATATATATATGTAATATATTTAAAAAACGACAAAACTTTTTAATTACTAAGCATGTAACAAAATTTAGGAAACGAACAATACTTGCGTCCAAATAAATGCCTGATCCGTATTCTTGTGATCACTCTTTTCAATATTGCTATCAATGGTTTCTCACGAAATTTTACCAAATCGTTTCATTTTTACTATAAACCTAACGTGGCTGTTAGTGTTTGATAAATGCGTCTTGTTCATGACAAGACTAGCTCTGTTACTATGGTAGTTGAGTATGAAGTCATTGAAGTTGAATTACCGCTGTAATTCATAATGTTTAATGGGATTATCGCTGTAATCCTAATTACAGGCAACCATTCTATTAACCGTACAATGTTTAATACTTTATCTTATAATTTTCGTATGGTAAACCCCCAAAATGAAAATAAATTTACATTGTTTCTCTTTGATTCCGTCCATATATTTAAAAATGTACCGAATAACTGTTTAAATACTCCCTCGTTTAATAATAATTTTCAAAAACGCAGCATTTCAACATATCAGAGAAATGTATCATAAAGAAAACTATTTAGTAACAAAACAAGAACATAAATTAATTTTTAAGCAGTATACCCGTCTAATTAGGACAGACTGAAAGTTTTTCTAATAAATAATATTTTCCATAAAACTACAATTGCTGCTTTAAAATGTAATTCAATGTGTTCTGACACGGCAGAATTTTGATCAATATTTAGGAGTTGGTGGCATATAGTTAACAACAGAAATACTTTGAATGGGAAAACTAAAAGAAAGACTTTTAGCGAGCCTATTACACGTGATAACATTGAAATTGTAGCTTTTTTGAAATTGTTTCTAATATGGCTAGAGAATTGGGACAAATCTGAATATGGGAAGTTAAGTAAAGAAACTTTCTCCGCAGTTTAACAAAGTACTAAGGTTTTAATAGAATTAATAGATTATGTATTCAATACTTACGATGTGGTAGAATATATTCTAGTACAACGGAAAATTTAGAGAAAAGATTTGGCATATATCAGTTATTAAGTGGATGTAATTATGATGTTAATAAAAGTTAGGGTGAAATCAAAGATTTATATAATGATAAAGTTACAAATATTGAGAATGAGGAGGATACCAGTACACTTCCAGATATTGAACATTTCATCGACGTATTAAACGAAAATTATTTGGAATTTTATAGAGATTATATTGAAGAATCATCAAAAACATATATTTGTGGTTATGCGAATCACAGTAGAGGGGAAGGTCCTAATATGGGCTCCCTTTTATATTTTTTTTAATAACTCGGAAAAATATATCTGTAATAATGCCAAAATTTGCATGCATATACTTGAGAGGTTTATCGTCGATACTTGATAGAGTATTTTGTGTTTAAAATAATAAGACTTCATCTTAAAAAAATTATGTAAAATTGTAAATTTTTCAATCTAGGCCAGGGTGCATGGAATATGGGCCATAAATAAAAATACCTAATATAATTTATTAAATGCAAAATAAAAACTTTATTTCTAAACAAATCACAAACAGAGTAGAATATAGCTAAATAAAAAAAAAAATTAACGACAAAAACCGCAAACATACGTATCTTTTTCACCTCCTGAACACTGCTCATGTGCCCACATGCTCACATCAGATACTGAACCCATAATTGCCCCTTTGTATCATCCTTGAAGTGACCATCTCAGAACATGCATACCGCATCATCATTATTATTTGGAACCTCACCAATTTCTTCCATGTCATTGTCTTCACCTGATTTCTTCGCTGTAGTAAACCTTGAAGCTACCCATGAAGGTTTTGTCCAAGGACTGTAATCTATGGGTGGCATGTGGGGGTAGTGAAATAATTGAAATGTAATTCTGGCGAGCTAAATTAATCACATCTATATTCCGAGTATAACTGTAGTGTCCATCTAGCACCAACAATACAGGGGATTCAGCAGTTGGTTTTACGAAGTCTATGAAGTGCCTCATCCACTCTGTGAACAGGTTTTGCTGCATCCATCCACTTGGGTGGACTACATATATGGATCTAGGTGGGGCACCCCGCATAAGTTGGTCATTTCGATTTTTTCTAGGAAAAATCATCATCGGTGGGACATATTGTTCGGCTGCTCTCTTGGCTATAATAAGCGTAATTAAAGATCCGCACTCAGCTGACGTTACCGACGCTATTTGTCTTTTTACTTTTCGAGCAACTACTTCTGCAACTTTGCTTTGAACAACTGAGAGGACCGTCTCGTCGACGTTAAAAACTCTATGAGGTGGAAAGTTATGCTTGTCGTATTCGGCTTCCAAGAAGTTGAAGAACTCTTCTACATTGTTTCTATTAAAACCTAGCTCCCTAGCAAATGAAGTGGCAGTCGGTCTTCGCGTTGACAATACACTTTTATGGCGACGTAAAAATCCGTCTAACCAACTACGTCCAGCCGCACCGTTTTTAAAAGGATGCTGTATTCCATTTCTTAAAGCTAAGTTATAGGCCATTCTTCGAGCATCTTTTTTTGTGAGCCCATAATACTTCGCTTCCATGACTAAAAGATATTGAACCAGTTCCTCCTATATTTCACTTCCTCAAATAGTTTTCCGCCCAAGCTTAGTTTGTACGATTTCTTCTGGTTCTGAATTTTCAATTTGCAAAAACCTTTGTAATGTAGATCTCGGAACGTGATAGTTTTGAGCAGCCGTTCTAATGGCCTGTCCTTGGTTTTTAACTGCTTTTATTGCACGTATCATGGTATCCCGAGACCAAGTCTTTCTTACATTTTTTGAAGTATATTTTGGTTTTGTTCTAGGCATTGTAACTGAAAAAAAAAATTAATTAGCATAGGTCCAAATATGGACCCCGGCTCATATTTAGACCCAGAAGTGTCCCATTATCCAAACAGTCAACGTCTAACAAAATTACTAAGCTAAAATTTTATAAGGTTAAATACACCCTTTCTCAAAATGCTTACCTTTATTAATGATATCCGTACTACCTAATGCAAATGAATTGTAATTAAAAAAGCTAAAGTTTCAATCAAAATAGGCGATTTTCACTAACTGCGAAAAATATTTCCACTGTCACAGAAATTAAATTCTAACGCATGTAAAATGTCAATCGAGAGTTTGGGATAGCGTGTGTATGAATCAAACTGCAAGTCGGTGAGAGTAATTTAAGATACGGTTAAAAGATGGCACCACTCGCTTTGTAAAAATATCAAGGCGTCCCATATTAGCAGCATGGCCCATATTAGGACCTTCTCCTCTATATCAAAAAAAATTAAAATGTTCTATCTGCATTAGCTTGATTACGCATGAAGTAGGTGCAAATATAGGAAAAGAATATTTTGACGCTTTACAAAGAGGGGGATTGTTCATTACAAAAGAACATCTTTTGTATATTTTTGTTCATTTACGTTCAATATTTTTATACATTACTAATAATGACTCATATAAAAGTAGTTTTCTTCAATTGTCCAATGAAAAATCTATATTGTCAGTTAACGATGTTTATTATGAAGAACTTGATAACTGTTGTGTGTGCGTTAGAAATTCTATTGATATTTTACATAAACGTTGTACTGTATTTAGCAATATAGTTTTAAATAATTATGTAAAAAATGAGACCATGTATGTAGAAATTTCAAAATCTGTCACTGTTAATAAGAATAAACAGAGAAACTCAATACATTTTTGTCGATACTGAAACTGTTATGTTTTTAATAAAGTTATTTTATGAAAATATGAAATTTGGTTTAATTCTCCTTGTATGTTTAACGTTCAATTTCTCAATTCTTAATATATTAACCTAAATTAATAGGACCACCTGACAGTCCACATGCACTGTTGCCAAGTCGATCACCATGGCTAATTATTTATAGATGGCTGTGCCTGTTGCGTTTTTTAAAGGAAAGAGAACAGATTTATACAATAATGAAATAATGTACATATTTCTGGAATAATCCATAATATAATACAACAGTTAGCACGTTAGTAATAGAACGATAATTGAAGGTGCGCCACCAATTACTGAATGAAATGAAATTCTAATATGGACCTAGAACTGAAACTACCTTCTATTTTGATTCCTTTTATTACATTGGACCAAAAATATCCGACGTATTCTATACAAATCAGTTATTTCCAACTGTCATATATCCAAAGTATACCAACGCATTTAAGTTTAAGAAAATTTGAGAACAAGCGATTTTTCCTACGCATATTCCTAAATAAAATATCTTTAAAAAAATATGCATCCTGACAGGCAAAATGCCGCCCTTAAAATTTGCCGCCCGGTGCAGGGACACCGATTTCACCGGCCTATCGCCGGTTCTGTAAATAAACCGCCCAAGAATCTTAGTTAAGTACGTAATCAATGAACGTTAAACTAAAATTCTATTTGTAAGTTATGTTCAATCAAAATTTTTGTATCACTTTTGTATACATACCTTTACAATAATATAGTTTATAAATACATTTTAATAAAAAGACTAGGTTGAGAGACATGAACAATAATCCTTTAATCTACTTAAAAATATGCATTAATAATAAATAACGGACATTACACTAAGATTATTTATAAATTATGGTTAATGATTTAGAAGTTATCTTTTATACAGATTTTTCAAAATCAATTTAAAACAGATACGTTGTTTCTAGGTTAAAGGGAGTATTTATGATTTACATAACAGAAACACCATTATTAGCATTTTTCTATTGCATACAAACGATTTTATTTGTCTCATTTGCTTTTGGTTCACGTTGAAATTGACGTATGAAATATTCTATGTATTGCATTTAATTTTGAATAAATAACAACCTTGATTGCCTATAATTTTTATGTTACCTTATTAATTCTGTGCGTACACCGATATGTTACGGATGAAAAGGAAAAGAATAAGAAGAGGATGTATACTTTTTATGGATAGTATATGCTAATGATACTACTCGTGTCATAATTATTCATAACTTTTAAACCAAATTGTGTTAACATTTTGCGACGCGACGTATTACCATTGATATATGAATAATACAGACATGCATTAACGTTGCGCACTTGAAGTCATATGTCTCCAAATGAGTTTGTTGCAATTAATTAAAACAGAACGAAATATATATTAAAATGTGTTTTAAACTAGACCAAGTTGACAGCATGTTTTATTATTCTACAGGTACTAATAATGAATAAACTGCTACATAGTTACAACAAAATTACGATAAACATCACATAAACAAAGTATCTTTACATTCCTCCACTCGTACTCATTGTTTACTGTGGTAAAACACACACACACACACACACACACACACACACACACACACACACACGCACACACACACACACACACACACACACACACACACACACACACACACACACACACACACACACACACACACACACACACACAGCACAC
The DNA here is from genome assembly GCA_036346205.1 of Vesta saturnalis. Classification (NCBI taxonomy): domain Eukaryota; kingdom Metazoa; phylum Arthropoda; class Insecta; order Coleoptera; family Lampyridae; genus Vesta; species Vesta saturnalis. The sequence continues at coordinate 888,978 of JARFJB010001941.1, read as the reverse complement.
ACGCACAAACGCACACACGCACAAACGCACACACGCTCATACGCACGCACGTACACACGCACACACCCACACATCCATGCACACACGTCCGCACGCGCGCGCACATGTACACGCACACGCTCACCTGCACACGCACACGCTCACGCTCACGGTCACGCTCACACTCACACCCACACCCACACCCACACCCACACCCACACCTACACCCAAATCCACACCCACACCCACTCACACTCACTCTTTCACTCCACTCACCTCACCTCACTCACTCTCACCTCACTCTCACCTCACCTCACCTCACCTCACCTCAATCTCACCTCACCTCACCTCACCTCACCTCACCTCACCTCACCTCACTCACCTCACTCTCACCTCACCTCACCTCACCTCACTCTCACTCTCTACAACCTCAGTACTTTTCAGCACTACTCTTAAAAGCAAAGGAGGATTTTGTGTACAGGCTATTTGTTTTCCTCGGGCTTACGCTGTGAGAGTGTTGTATATGTGTTTTATAGACAAGATTGATTTATAATCTACCAAAGGCAGACAAGAAATCTTTCCAACTGGTCGGATAACTGGGGTAAAATAAATCCTAACTTACGCAGAAGGGCTGGCAGGTGAGGTAAGAATAAACGTGGCGGTTCAGTAGGTCGTTAAGGACCTCAGGACGGAAGCGGTTAGATAGGTAGGTGATTACTTTAGGTCGGCAGTGGTAAGATAGTTACTTCACCACGGCCGTGTTAAGATAATTAATCTCGCTTTTTTTTTCGTTAGTGTGCTCATGCTTATGGTTAGTATTTACTTAGTTATAGCTTATATATATTTTAATCGTAGACTGGTTAGGAGTCCTTTTTCTCTTCAGCCCTGGTCAATCTATTCTTGTTGGCGTTGTGCGATGTTTTATGTTATTGTATAGGTTACTTTTGGTGTAAAAAAAGAAAAAAAGATTTACATTTATTTGAATACTTGTGATAATTGGTTTAAGTAACACATTTGACTTGAGAATACCCTTTTGCAATAATGTCTTGCTTGTATTTGTTCATATTTCCATCCGGCTTGTATATAATTTTATAAATCCACTTGCACTTAATTTTCTACCTATTTGAAGGTAAAGGTTCTAATACCCACGTTTCGTTTTCCATGAGTGAATTCATTTCATCGACCATCAAATATTGCCATTCCTCTTTGAAGCATTTCAATGTTTCTAAGTTGACGACTACATCCTTCTTCGCCACTTATTTCTGAACCTTTACCTTTATTCTGTAATTCTGTACATGAACCATCCGTTTCCTTTGTGGTCGATTTTCAAAAGCAAATTTAATGCGTCATTAACAACTTATTGTATACGTACTGAACTGGTTGATTCATTAAATGTAGCATTTCTTGCCACACTAACTTATTTAGTATTCGCTTGGTACAACTTATATTTAGGACTATTTCCATCATAAGCAATAAAACTAATAACTGCTGTATTTACGGCTTCTACCCATCAATTGAAAGACCACTACATTCTAACATTGTTCTTGCACTTTCTACTATGGATCTAATATATATTTCTACTCTGCCATGCTGTTCAGGCGTATACACGTTTCACGAATAATTCCTTTCTGTTCAATATAATCTTTAAAAGTTTGGTTTAAATGCTCGGTTCCATTATCCGTTTTAAAAATGTTAATTTGGTTACCTGTTTGAAGTTCCATCTAAACTTGAAATTCGAGGAATTTTCCAAAAACGCCGCTTTTATGCTTTATAAAATAAACAAAGCGATACGCAGAGCTATCGTCATCTGAATGTATGCATTTTTTGTGTAATTTTGCTCTGTAGGAGTTTTCTATAAACGATTTGTTTTGTAGCTTTCCAACGTGGCAGCTCTCAGAAACATATCTTTCTGTACTTCCACTCTTTAAACCAGGAATTAAAAGTTTGTTAATCATGTTCTTCAACTTCTCAAAATACATGTGGCCCATGCGTTCTTGCCATTAACATAACCGAATTTGTCTCGACGATATTTCCTTGGTGATTATTATGTTGCTCGAAAAGCATTTTATAACAGAGATTAGACATCTTCGCACATGAAGCCATTAGAATTTTTGACCTATATGCAATTATTTTTAAATGACACATTGAGTCCCATAGCAGCAACTGCTCCCACTGAAAAATTCTTTCTTGACTTTGGTACATGCAGTGTAATTCACTTCCTTTCTACCATTTACTGTTGCCAAGACTTGCACTGTATCTATGCCATGAGCACAAATTACAGAATTATCTCCTATTTGTACAGATAAACATGTTTCAATTTCTTCAAATGTAATGAACCATTTTCTATTTCCAGTCATATGTTTAGATACCGCACTATCGGCAAGCTAAATTTCTTCATTGTGCTTTTCATTGTTAATAACACTTCCAATTATTGATAAAGATATCTCTTTGTTAGATTTAACTGGGTTATTTTACTTGATGTGATGTTTGGATTTGTGAATGCTTCTATCATTTTCAAATTGAAGTTTTTCGCAACTTTACACTTACATCATAACTCGATTAAATTTTGTTATATGTGTTTTTTGGCTGACAAATTTCATTGTTAGCTTTCGTCGTAGAGAGTGTTCTGGTTTGTCATCTTTGAGGCAGTTTAACAATATTTAATTTTAATGACCTAGTTATTCTTTACTACAATTTTATAGTTGGCTTATACGTTTCTCAAACTGTTATATTAATAGCAGGCTTATGTTTATGTTTGAATTTTTCAAATTTGACAAAATTGTTTACTACATCTTTAACAATTTTTAACAAACATTACTACTGACGAAGATAACTGTAAGTGTTATCGAAACGTTTAGATTGTATAATTTAAAGTACACCATTAAAAAATCCCAAAAAAGATAAGTATTTTATAAATTTCTTCATGTCCATCAGCAATTATATTCCTTACTTTAAGCTTGATCCTGACAATTCTCTTTAGCATACACTTCAGAATTTATGACTTTTCTATATTTTTAAGAAATTTTATACACGAGTTCTTCACATGACCTTTCTAATGACAAAAGTAATATATAGGAATAAATCTTTTACTTTCATGGGATCATTAGCTTTCATCCATGTTTGCATTAAATTACATACTTGGTTTGATTGCGGTCGCAAATACACTTGACAATTCACTTACTTCTGTCAATCTAAGTTCTTCGTTTAGAAGTCTTGCCGTCAAATTATCAAAGGTTTGTTTTGATTCGTCATAAGAATACCAAGCAGTCACAAATGGACCATATTTATGTATGTGGCAAACTTCCTAACAACTTCGCTATTATGTCAATGTCTTCAACTCTTTCTCCAACATCCATTATGGCTTGTGACAAGGATTCCACCTTACTTATATGTTGAGCTATACTATCCGTTTCAGACATTTTGTAGTTGAAGAACTGCTGTGGACGACTTCTGCTGGTGAGTAATTTTTAAACTGCGCCACATAGTTTTGGCATTATCACATGACATTACCGTTTGAAGGTGGTCAAACTCCATTTCTGTTGAAATTAACAACATACCTTTTGTATTTAAACATTTTCATTCTTTCGTCTCTTTCTCACTTTTTGATTGAAAAGTGTGGATCTATATTTACAACTTGCTGCTTTAAAAATGATTTTCCATTTGATATTTCCACAACTGAAAATTAGTTCGATTAAACTTCCATATGTTATAACCTCTGACTTTGTTCATCTTTCCTCTTCACAAGTTATTTCTTTTTAAAAAGACGTTATTTGATTGAGAAGAACATAGAAACCGATTGTGACTGATGTGACAGTATCAAACATTCCAATAGGCCAATTCTTCTTTTTGTGTTTTTTAATGGTGTATTTATGTTATACAAAACTAAACGTTTCGATAACACTTACAGTTATCTCCATCAGTAGTAATATAGTCTTTTGGAAATGTTTAAGATGTTTAAACAAATTTTGAAATTTGAACATTGAAAACGCAAACATAAGCGTGCTAGTAATATAACAGTTTGATACACTGTTAATAATTGTAAATGTTATTTTACAGAGAAAACAATGTAGTACATTTAACATAATTTTAATTATAATTTCAACTACATATGTTAAATTATTATAGTGCTGTGGTAACAACATATAATTGGTAAAGCATTTACTTCAAGGTCTAGGAAAAACACAACAAAACCTAAACATACCAAAGCTAAAATTAAAATCAAGACCTTTTTAATTATAGGATGCCAAAACTTATTTAAACTTAGATTTTCTTCTTGCCTATTGAGGTTATTAGGATGTTTATGTATCTCAATTGTATGTTAAATTACCACAGTACTACAATTTCACATATGTAGTGACATTATCGGCATAATTTTTACTGTAGAGACTAAACTAGTGTAAATCAAAGAAATGAGATTTGTTTTTACACTAACATTTAACTATAGCGGTATGAGACGTTCTGGCGCCGATTTGGCTCTGCCTTTTCGGCTCCGGGATGTTTTGCAGCCAGAACGTTTTGACGCCTGCAAGTAAAACATGATGACCATAAGAGTTAAATTTAATCACCTCTTCATTTCCTATTTTCATCTCCCTTTTTTTTTACGTTTGTATACCCTTTTTTCTATTTTCATCAATTTTTTTTTATTTTCACTCCCTTCGTCATCAATTATTTGTTTCACCTCCTTTTTTCATCCTTTATTTTTTACCTTTTATTTTCAAGTCATTATTTTCAACCCTCGATTGTGTTGAAACTGTTTCTACACCTAAGGTTATCGAAATTATCCGATCATCTCTTAATACATTCTTGAAATGACACAAACTTCTAAGGTCCTAAAGATGATTCTTAAAATTCTAAGGTTCTTTTGAAAGAACCTAATATTTTTTTAACATTGCCCTAACATCAAGGCCTTAACAGAGGGGTGATTTTTGATATTATTCCAATATCTAACGTCCTTTTGGACCGATGATTCTTAAGCTGCTGTTAATAACAGTATTGACCCACCATTTTGAAATAAAGGACACAATCTTGAAATCGTCTAAGGTCGTTTTGACAGATTCTTGATCTAACATCTGGACGTAAGGTTCATTGGAAGCGGATGATCTTAAAAATGTTCCAACATCGAACATCCTTTTTGAAGGGTATTCACTCATTTTGAGAAAAGGAAAATATTCTTAAAATCCTCCTAAGACTTAAAGTCCTTTTGTTCAGATTCTTGAAATAAGGTTTTTCTAGGAGCATGCTTCAAAATCATTTTGACCGGATATTCACCAAAAATCTTGAAATAAGAGACCTACTCTCGAAATCGGTTTTTTTGACAGATTCTTACCAAACATCTCGAAATAAGACTTTTTTGGTAGAATCTTAACATAAAAATTATTAAACTCGAAGGAGTCTGCATTCTGATATGTGCACAATGTTTCAGCTGGACAGTCAACCTCATGTCCTTTACATATTTATTCTATCAAATTATTATATAGTTAGTTGCTTGTGTACTTGGTTCTAGGTCATTTTAGCGAAGTTTTTTGATTTGTATGTGTGTGATTTGATATTTATTTGTTTGCTTGTTTGTATGTTAGCCAATTTGTTTCTTCGTACGTATGTTAGCTAGTTTTTTTCGTACTTAGGCGTTAGCGTGTTAACTTGTCTTTTTAATTCTTTGGCATGCTGGTTTGGAATGCTTGCGCTGCTTGTGTGTCTATTTGATCGTTACTTGTTTTGATTTTGGGCTAACTCTTAACTTATATCATGAGCTGGCATTAATTATAATACTTTTCTATTTACTTCAAATAGTGGTTATCGTTACGTGATACTTTGTGTTTGACTAAACAATATGTTTTCAAATGTATTTTACCTGTTAAATTGTGTTGCAATATGTCCACCATGCGCTCATCATTTGCGTCTGTGTCTGTATCTGTGCCTGTGTCTGTGTCTGTGTCTGCGTCTGTGTCTGTGCCTGTGTCTGTGCCTGTGTCTGTGTCTGTGTCTGTGTCTGTGTCTGTCGGTGTCTGTCTCTGTCTGTGTCTGCGTCTGCGTTTGTGTCTGTGTCTGTGTCTGTGTCTGTGTATGTGCCTGTGCTTGTGTCTGTGAATGTGCCTGTGCCTGTGTCTATGTCTATGTCAGTGTCTGTGTCTGCGTCTGCGTCTGCGTCTGCGTCTGTGTCTGTGTCTGTGTCTGTGTCTGTGTCTGTGTCTGTGTATGTGCCTGTGCTTGTGTCTGTGAATGTGCCTGTGCCTGTGCCTGTGTCTATGTCTATGTCAGTGTCTGCGTCTGCGTCTGCGTCTGCGTCTGCGTCTGCGTCTGCGTCTGTGTCTGTGTCTGTGTCTGTGTCTGTGTCTGTGTCTGTGTCAGTGTCTGTGTCTATGTCTGTGTCCGTGCCCGTGTCCGTGTCCGTGATAGTGTCCGTGTCCGTGTCCGTATCCGTGTCCGTGTCCGGATTCGTGTCTGTGTCCGTGTCCGTGTCCGTGTCCGTGTTTGTGTCCGTGTCTGTGTCTGTGCCGTTGGATTGGTGCAGGTGTTGATGCTCTTATCCACTGGCCACCAAGGTCACCTGACCTAAATCCCTTGGATTTTGATGTGTGGAGTATAGTTAATGGAAAAGTATATATGTATATATATATATATATATATATATATATATACCTGCATTAAGTAATAATTTATAATGCTGGTATTGAAAGATATTTTTTCTTAATCGTTGTTATGATGTACACCTTAGGATGTCCAACTTAGAATGGGCGCTGGCTATGTCTTGGAAACTGTTAATCTGACAATATTGAAAAAAAATACTAATACGTAAATCAGCCAAGAGAAATCGCTGGAAATTATTTTTAAGCTCCCGCGATGGCCACTAGGGGGCGTACACCAATACCAAATCAGAAAAGCAGACTCAACCGATTTTTATGAATTGAGTCTCCTTCGAGACAGGCTTCTCGGGTGCTTCTAATAAAATATTAACATTGTCAGTTTAGTTTTTTTTCTAGTTGGTAGATGTCGTTTTGTGACAAAGCCGTAAATTTTTGCAATTTTTTCAAAATGTTCCCAAATATTCAAATTGTCACCCGTATTGTCCAATACAGAGCTGCAATCTCTCATGCATAGACTGAATATCAGCCTAAGAAAAACAAGTATATATTGAAATGCCTAAAATAACACAAAAGAATTGCCATCTTAAATATTGCTTTGCGTCAAGCTCCATTAAAGTTTTTCGTACTAGATTAATGAACCGTTGATTTCAAAATACATTTAACAAATGAAATAACATGTATTAAGCTTGCTGTATATTTTGAAGGCATGAAGAATTCAACTGTTGCTGCAACAGTTTATGCTGCGCGGCATCCTGAAATAAAACCAAACCCGACCTCCGGAGGTCTCCGACGATTCGATAAGAAAAAAACATGAAACAGGTCTTAGAGTTTTTGGACATTTTAAACATCAACTGAAAAACCAATATTTCTCAAACAAAACAAATTTACTACGGTAGGTATTATTGCCTTCTAAGGTAATAAATAGAAAATGAAAGTCCTAACGTATTGATGAAAACTATCATCTTTCTCAAAACCGACAATTTATGCACAAGAAGAGAATCAAATGCAACTTAGGTAACTAATAATGATTTCATAGCGAGTCATAAACGTTAGTAGGCTGTGAAACCAAAATTAGAAGCAATGTGTCAAAATATTAAAACATTTTAGTTTCATGTCAGTTGCTATTTTTCAAAGTTTGATCTTGATTTTCCAAATCGCATTGGTACCATTTCATGTTACTGTTTGAGTTTTTTTTTACCCGAGCAAAAAGCTTTTCTTCGAGTTATCGATCGTTTGCGAACTACTGAATACGTTCATATTCCCATATACCGCAGACAACGCAGGGGACGGACCGAAGCGAACATTATTAATGTTCTAACTTATTTCCAGTTTAATCCTCACCTAAGTACAAGAACTATTGCGCAGGACCTGAGAGTAACTCGAACTACCGTTCAAAAAATTCTCAAGGAGCACAGGTAAGCAAGCTTTCGATTTTGAAACACCACTATAAACTTACAAAGCTTTAAGGAGGTATATAGGGGGGGGTTCTAATCCAATTTTGACCTAGATTCTGTACTACAGTATAGGAATTACATTACAAGGTTAAGTGAGTTTTATCGTCGTGCACGTACGCGTCCCTCGCTTCAAGGTCACTCGTCCTCTCAAGGTCAAAATCGGAAAGCTAAAAATAGAAATTGCAAAAGTAATCATTATATTCTTATGGTGTCAAGGTCAAAATTGAAAGCTAAAAATAGAAATTGCAAAAGTAATCATTATATTCTTATGGTGTCAAGGTCAAAATTGACAATCAGGTTGGAAACGTGATGCGCTCCAGAATTTTTGAAATTTGCGCCCAATTCTTACTAAAAAAAATTTTTTTTCAACAAGTTTGTGTTTTGTAAGTGGCAATTTATCCATTTCATGCATAAATTTATCAAAATATAGAAATATGAGCCTTAAATTAACCAATTCAATTTTGAAACAACAAACTGCACTTATAAAACACAATTTTATGTACTTACATCAGTTCAAAAGAAACACATACACACTGAAGCATTTAGTTTTGATTAGGACTCCAAATTTTCAATTTTTTTAATGAATTTTATGCATAGTGAACTGCCATCAAAAGTTATAGGTTAATGTACGCACATTGTATGCAGTCTATTAGTCAGCATTGTATATTTTGAAATCATCATTTTTTACGTTATAATTGAATGAATCAAGCTTGTAATAAAAAAATTATTTAACAAACTCGAGCGTATTATTAGTGGTTGAATGTAATTCACTCTCACAATTATACCCCCTTTCAGTCAGACGCATGCAAGTAAGTTGCTATATACTGTAACTATTTATCGTTTTTTTTTTAAAATAAAAACACGCACACACACACACACACACAATTTGTAAAAATCATTTCAAAATTGATTGAGTTTGGGGGGGGAGCAAATACCAGACATTTTTTATAGAAACACACATACGTGTACATACGCTTATATGAAAGTCTATTTATAGTGCTCGCTTCCGTTTTCTTATATTACTCAGCATTTCATTACAATAAAAAACACTTTTGGTAAATTACATCATAATTTTATAAACAATAAAAAAAATTAATAATCTTAAAGCATTACACGCTTTTATTTTGGGGGTTTTAAATTGGCGTATTTATATTTATACAGTTATCTATAGGAGAAAACATCTAATTTCATTATGCATACAAATATTCACGTTGTACTTTTATTAATTACTGTTGTTTTTTATCATACCACACTAAGTTTTTACTCAAATATAGTAAGTTTTAGCATATATATATATATATATATATATATATATATATATATATATATTTTAATTGCTAGTTACGTAGTAAGTCTAGAAAACTTAATACTTAATTAAGGAAAATTGCAAAAAATTACTACTATTCATGACATATCGAATTTTTTAATTTTTATAATTAAATTATTATAATTATAATTAGATTTGTTATGCTGATACTGAGTTATAAGGTTGATGAAGATTTTAGTATGCACACTATCAATTTTACGGTTTGGTTAATTGTACTTGCCGATATACTTTCGGTAGGGTAATAAAAATTATTGAGTAATTAATAAATAAATTTTAATAACCATTTAATTCAAATATTTATCGTTTGGGTTTTTAATGGTGCATATTTCTATATTTATATTTTTACAAATCTATACGTTTCGATAAAACTTATAGTTATCTTCCTCGGTAGTAGTAAAATCTATTAGAGTTATTTAAGATGGCAGAAAAAAATGTATGAGATATGAAACATTGAAAACGCAAGCATAAGCCTGCTATTAATATAACAGTTTGATAAACGTATAAAGCCAACTATGGAATACAATCTTAGTAACGAGTAACTAGATCCTTAATACATTAAATATTATTAAACTACCTTGAAGATGACAAATCAGAACACCCTCTAACGGTTGAAGGCTAACAGTGAAAAATGTCAGAGCAAATTTAACAAAATTCAATCAAATTATGATGTAAGTGTAAAGTTGTGAAAAACTTTAATTTCAAATTGATAAAAACATTCACAAATGTAAACTTGAGGTATCAATTAAAGATATAGTGTAATCTAACAAAGAAATAGCTTTTGTTAATAATTGTAATTGTAATTTTACAGTGAAAACAATGTAGTACGTTAATACGATTTTTAATTTTTACTATATATGTTAAATTCTTATAGTGCTATGGTAACTTAGCATGGTAAAGCATTTACTTGAAGGTCTAGGAAAAAAATCAGCAAAAAACCTAGATATACCAAAAGCTAAAATTAAAATTAAGACGTACTTGGTGCGCTTTTTAATTATGATTCTAAAACCTATTTAAACAGAGATTTCCTTCTTGCCTATTGAAGTTATTGGGATGTTTATATATCTTAATAGCTTCACGTTGTAAACGAACATAATAATGAGTTTGTGTTAACAATATTTGCATATTATCAAATTGAATGTCATGATTTAAATTATTTAAATCATGCTGAGCTCTGGTTGACCTAATCTACAAAATCACATATGTTCCTTACGTCTTGTAATAGCTACGTTCTATGGTTCCAATATACTTTTCCGCAAGAACCAGATAACTTATACACTCTGGGGCAGCAAAAGGACTCAGAATGGCGGTGGTAGACAGACGTCACCTTGACACCCTACTAGATCAGAGGCAAGCGGATCTGATCTTGAACAAACTGGGGGGTGGGGGGTGGTGGTAGACGAGATACCTTCCACCAGTGAGAGCCCTCCACAGTATGAGGGAAGTGGGTACACGGGAGGAATCATGTGGATTACATGTGTCAACGAAAATACCAAGAACTGGCTAAAGCAGTCAGTGAAAAATATGGAGACAATTTTGGAGGGGCTAGACTTGACCGTTGTCAAGTCTAAGGAGCTCCCGAAACGACCCAATACACTGGTGTGGATACCAGGCACATCAGAGGAAGGATTTCTCAGGACCCGGCTTGAGCGTCAAAACCCAGGCCTAAAAACGGGAGTGGCACAAACTGAGCGCCAAGACGGAGAAGGATGGAGTCATCCTGGCCTTCCCGATGGATGGGGTATCTTATAGGTTCCTTGAACAGGCTCGGTTCAATGCCTATTATGGGCTAAGCACAGTGACGTTCAAGCCCATACAGAGCGTCCCAGAAGATAATAACGGTAATACAGGTGAACCTCCAGCACAGTAAGGCAGCTTCGGCTGCTTTATGCAAGTTGATGGAGGGCTATGATGTAGCCCTTATACAAGAACTCTGGATAAACGGAGGTAAAATATTAGGCCTTGGAGCAATCGGTGGTGAACTAACTTATAGTAGGGACACTGATCAACCAAGGACCTGTGTACTAACCAAAAAAGAAATACAAATATTACCGCTAATGAATTTCTGTTCACAGGATCTAGTAGCGGTAAAGATCACCTCAGATGGAGTGGACCCGAGGGAGTTGATACTCGGATCGGCGTACCTCCATTCTTATGACCCGATGATACCACCCCTTGATGAAGTGGATGAACTGGTCAGTAGCTGCAGATGCAACGGATCGCAAATACTCATCGGAAACTCCCACCATATGGCATGGGGAAGTGCCAACACCAACTCCAGAGGTAAGTCTATCTTACAATTCACTATAGCATATAATTTAGACATTGAACAAGGGAAACAACATTAGGCACTTCTCATGTAAGTAAGTTTGTTAAAAACTGGCAAGTATCTGATGAGGTGAGCTGTTCGGATCACAGATACTTATGTTTTGAGATCACCGGAATAAATCGCGTGGTAGAAAATTATCGACACCCCCTCAAACCGAACTGGGAGTCCTATAAGGAGGAATTCGAACGTAAATTGGCGGGACTTCAGTTTTCAATAGACAGTAACATAGATATAGAGATAGCCGTGGAACAACTAACAGACACGATCTCCATATAAGGAAAACTGTCCTCCAACCGTGACGGCCTCCAACAGAAAAGTCTGTTGGTGGACTCAAGAACTCTCGGAACTGAGGGTATACACTAGAAAACTATTTAATAGGGCAAAATTATCAGGTAACTGGGCCACAACATCTGGTTGCCACACTCTTTGAGGTAATAATTCAGGATCGAACAGAGTGGAATGAACAGGGAAACAAATTCCCACCTGGCAGTCTAATTTGGTACACGGACAGTTTAAAAACCGAGATGCGTACTGAAGCGGGCATGCACGGTGTGAATCCAAATGCAAGATATCATTATCCTTCTTGGCAGACACGCCACCGTTTTCCAAACGGAAATATACGCGATACTTCAATGTGCGCGGAAAAACAATAGAAGGGCCTACAGAGGAAGGCGTATCAATATCTTATCAGAGAGCCAAGCGGCCCTAAAAACACTTTAAGCTTTAAGGCCTCATCTAAATTGGTCTGGGAATGTTATGAAGAACTCAATGACCTGGCAGAGAGGAACAAGGTAACTCTTCTACGGGCCCCTTGCCATTGTGGGATCGAAGGAAACGAAAAGGTAGATAAACTCGTAAAACAGGGCCGTTTTATGGCCCCGAACCTGCAGTGGGAGTAACAAGAAACGTAATCCGTAGCTATATCGGTCTCATGATAGGACATGCGTCTGTTAAGGAATATTTAAGAAAGATTAAGTAATTTAATGGAGACCCCACATGTATATTTGGCGGCGAGGAAGCAGAAACAGCCACACACATCATATGTGACTGTGACTCGCTGGCTGCTAAAAGACAGCGGATGTTCAGGCACTCAAAAATAGAACCGGAAGACTTAAACATACATTCTGCGAGTGACCTGTGCGCTCTGCTACAGGGCGTTAAGATCACGGACTGGGTGTAATAAACCACTAGGGAGAACACAATAAGCCATATAGACTGTAGTGTTTCCGGAACCAGCTAGGTAGACGGAGCCCAGGGAAGGAAAAAACACTCCGGAAGATAGTAATAGGTTTGGAATATCTTTAGGTGACCTTAAATATTCTTTCATTTTTCTTGTAGGTTCAAAAAAACCAATTTTGTGATGTGTACGGTAGTTTAATAATTTATGAAGGTATCTTTCAGTGTGTGTCGCCTTTCTGTAAACCTTATAAGATAGTCAGTTTTAGATATTAGTATGTCAAGAAATGGTAAACTTCCATTAGTTTCCTTTTCCATGGTAACCTGTATGCTGGGATGTGTACCATTTATAAAAATTCATGTAGTGCTTCTTTTCTATGTCTCCAAATAACAATAGCTAAAAATGAGCTATAACAGGACTAAGAGCACTCCCCATTGCTACACCATCAAGCTGTTTATGGAATTTAATATTACACTGAAAATAAGTCGTAGTTAGTAGTGCCAAAAACGTTGTTATATTCTTTGGAAAAATATGATAAATATATTCATTAGTTTCTTTTAGATGCACTTTTGTAAAAAGTGAAACAACATCAAAACTGACTATTATACCATCCTCTCCAGTTTTGAAATTATGTATTTTTTCAATGAAGTCGGCAGAGTTTTTAATCTAATGGGGTGTTTTTACCTATATAAGATTGTAATAAACTTATAAGATATAGTAATGTGCACCGCTGTTGAGCACGTATGCAAAAAAAAGGAAATAGGAATAGGAAGCACAAGGACACCTCGACTAGCAGCTAGAGGGTACTTGGATGCGTGGGGAACATTGAGGTCCGAGAGAGAAAGAAAAGAAATATATATATATATATATATATATATATATATATATATATATATGTAGAACGAAGGACAGTAATTTGGACGCCACGAGTTTTTAAGCAAATTACAAAAAAGAGCCCTTTCCTCAAAAATCGAAACAGGAAAAGTAACTCACAATACGGAGAAGTAATTATACAATGAGATAGGTAGTTCGATAGGTTCCCTGTAAAAGAAAGGTTATACATACACAAATTATATATAAAAAGTAATAATCGACAAACTAGTATCAAAAATTTTTATTCCCAATAATGTAATTCCCTAAAGTAACTGAATGTTGCAATTATCCTTTGTTTAAATTAAGAAAAGGTAGTACTTATAGTAATTCACTGTAATTATAATAAAAAACAATGAAATGAAGCATGTAACATACAGGTCAAGTTAAATTAAATTAGGACTATCCCAAGCTAATGAAGTTTGAGTTTATAATATCTTTTTAGTAACACAAGAAGAATTATATTTATAGCATCAAAATTGCCATTGCTAATTAAAATGCACAGGCCACCCGACAAAACATTTTAAATATATTGTACAATATGTACAATAATAAAAATCAAATAATAAAATAGTTAAACAATAGCAGTCAATCATACATTAGTCTCCCAATGGGACGAATATTTAAACATTATATAGTTAATAACACAACAATAATACATAGAGCTCGACGATAAATGCATTTACCTGTGGATAACCTATGTTTACAAAAAGAAATAATATCTATGAATAAATTGAAATGGTGTAATATTGACTTTGTTTTAAAACTATAAATATATTAAATTTTAAAGTGAAATTATTTTAAGTGAACCTATGACAAGGTAAGGCAAGCTGTACATCTACAGAATTTTATAGTGTATTTGTATTAACACACAAAGGTATATAATTACAGTTTAGCTTAGCTGTGGAATTATTCCTTTGTTGGAGTTAGTTACAGATCTTCGTGATATTCAATACCAGTCAATGTGACATTTCACCAAGTGACAAGCAGTTAGCAATCCATCCAATTGTGTATGTAGTTATTAAACGAGTAAAAGTACATTTATGGTTGTTTGAGTTATCCCCAGAGTAAAGTAAAAGTAGAAATAAACGTTGAAGTGGAGTAGCCCCATTGTATACATTACCTTCACGAGGTTCACAAAGTAGAAATTCCGAGATAAACTTATGTTTGTAACCAAAGTGTAGATATCGAGATATTTAAAATATTTTCTATAAAGTAGGTAGTTTTAAATTTAAATTTAAAGATAGCTGTGGTGATGGCTGAACGCTTTTAATAACCTTTTATATCCGCAAAATGCGTAGAAATAAATAACACCAATTAATCATTTCTTATACTGAAGAACAAGTATCTTCTTCTTCTAGGTATTAAAGCATGGCTTGCACCAATTTGAACAGAAAGATGAAACGTTCGTTTTAAGAACTCACTAAATAACATTCAATGTTACCAACTGCAACCAGTGGTTCCAAATTCTACAAAATGTATGTTAAGTAAGAGTGACGATCAACAATTTTGAATATTAAATGATTTACTTTTGGAAAATAAGATAATGAGAACAACGTTAAATAAGAAGATAATAGGAACAGCAGTGAACAAATGCTTAAATAATGTAATATCCGAAATAATGGATGTTAAAATATTTTGCAAGATTGTGTGTAGGAGAACCAATTGCACTAACAATAGGCCTTAAAGGAACATTAGGTTTATAGATTTTTGGTAAACCACATAGTTTTGGGGAAAGAGCTTCAGAGTTAGTTAGTTTCTTTTTTATTTATTCAAGAATATACGATAATTTTTTCTTTAGTTTTTAAAAGAAACTTTTGTAGGATCTTTTGGTAGTTCACGATAAGTCTGTGGTTCCAATAGTTGTTCTACTTTAATGTTATAGTCGTCCATATTTAATTTAATAGTTGCTTTACCTTCATCTAATTGTAATGTTGTATATTTTCATTACGTTTAAGATCAAATAAAGCACGGGGCTAACGGACGAATAAGTTGCTCTTTAGAAGTTTTGATTTACATAATATGTTTCGTGTAGAAACGTCTATTTAATTCTCCTGGTACATAAATACCTATTCTTGATAGATATTTCAACCTAAAATTTTTAAAGCGAGCACTAGCTATGTGAATTTCCATGTTTACCACCAGTGTTCTAGATCTGCGTGTGTGCGTGTGCGTGTGTGCGTGTGTGCGTGTGTGCGTGTGTGCGAGTGTGCGTGTGTGCGTGTGTGCGTGTGTGCGTGTGTGCGTGTGTGCGTGTGTGGTGAGTGTGTGTGTGTTCGTGTATGCGGTGTGCGTGTGTGGTGTGTGCGTGTGTCGTGTGTGCGTGTGTGCGTGTGTGCGTGTGTGTCGTGTGTGCGTGTGTGTGTGTGTGTCGTGTGTGTGTGTGTGTGTCGTGTGTGTGTGTGTGTGCGTGTGTGTCGTGTGTCGTGTGTGGTGTGTGGTGTGCGTGTGTGTGTGTGTGTGCGTGTGGTGTGTGTGTGCGTATGTGGTGTGCGTGTGTGTGTGTGTGGTGTGTGTGAGTGTTTGGTGTGTGCGTGTGTGTGTGTGGTGTGTGCGTGTGTGTGTGTGGTGTGTATGGTGTGTGCGTTGTGTGGTGTGTGTGCGTGTGTGCGTGTGTTGTGTGGTTATGTGTGTGTGGTGCGTGTGTGTGCGTATGTGCGTGTGTGTGTGTGTGTGCGTGTGTGTGTGTGGTGTGCGTGTGTGCGTGTGTGCGTGTGTGCGTGTGTGCATGTGTGCGTTTGTGCGAGTGTGCGTGAGTGTGTGTGTGTGCGTGTATGCGTGTGTGCGCGTTTGTGTGTGTGCGTGTGTGCGTGTGTGCGTGAGTGTGTGTGTGTGTGTGTGCGTGTATGCGTGTGTGCGCGTTTGTGTGTGTGTGTGTAGTGTGTGTGTGTGTTTTTTTTTTACATCATTCATTTATTAAGCATATTTCATTACATAATTCGTAATACTACACCAGTATACTATTACATACTACTGCATATAACATGATAACGTTTTATAAATTAAAATGATATTAGTGTATATTAAAGAATAAGGTATCATAGCATAGATGCAAAAAAATGAATTAACTAACTAAACTAAGTGAGTGTAAGTGTGTGTCTGTGCGTGTGCGTGTGCGTGTACCGCGGGTGTGCGAATGTGCGTGTGTGCGTGTCGTGAGTACGTTTGTGAGTGTGTGCGTGTGGGCGTGTGTCGTGTGTGCGTGTGTGCGTGTGGGCGTGTGTGCGTGTGTGCGTGTGTGCGTGTGTGCGTGTGTGCGTGTGTGCGTGTGTGCGTGTGTGTCTGTGAAAATTCTAAGAGGTATTTTTCTATTAAAATGTTATTAGGAATAGGCCATGTATCATTGTTGTTTATAATTATTTCTTTAAGGCCACTTCTACTGGTTTCTAAAAGTGGACATTCACAAATAATATGACGTATAGTTTGGTCACTTAAACCGCATAAACAAAAGGAATCTTCCGTAATTTGATACCTCTTGAAAAAAGTTTTAATTCGACCATCACCGCTTAACACCATCGTCAAATTTGGAGTAATAAAAATATTACTATTTAATCTTGTAAAGACCGTAGGAAAAAACGTTTTAGTTATAGCACCTTTTATACAATTAGACCATTCTTTTTCCCATTTTTCTAAACTATACATTTCTCCTTGTTTCTTTATTACTGTTTTAGGTATTTTATTGTAATCCTCTATTTCACTTCTATCTCCTTCTATAGCCAAATTTTTTGCTAATTCAAACTCTGCGTTTTCACCGTGCGCTGCTATTAAACTAACATTAACTATCCAACCTTTGTTTTCTATTTGATCTATAATTTTGCGTATTTTCTGGATTAAGTAATCATGAATAGAAAAATTTTGCATATCTTTTAAGGATGAGTTGCTCTCTGTAAAAATAACGCTTTTTTTTCGTTCCAATTTGTATTCAATAAATCTCTAATGTTTTGTAAAGCCTTAAGAATAGCCAATTGATGTGCTTGGTTAATAAAGCAGAGCTTATTTAGTTTATATTTACAATGATATAATAATTCTTGACGTTTAAATATTACAAAACCTGCACCTACTTCTTTACCAGTCTTAGCACCATTAGAGTAAATTTTAAGAAAATGATTTAAATCACACTCACTATAATTTTCCAGAACTTTAACAAAATTTGCAGGACACCATTGGTGGAAATCCATAGGAACATCATAACTTCACAAATTTTTGGCGCAACTCTTAGTAGAAAAATGTTATCTATTTCTTTCAATTTTAAGTATTATCGGCGTAATTCCAGAAATAACACACGAAGCTTCATAAGATATTGTTTTAAAACCTTTAATAACTTTAATGTTAATTAATCGTTGTAGACTTGTAAATTTTGGTTGATTTTCTTTAATTCCCAACCACCACATCATTCGAAAGTAGTGGTAATATAGATCCTTTATAATTTTTTACTTGTGCAATGTTGTATATGGCTATTATAATTAGTTTTATTATCAATATATATTCCTAAATATTTTATATTATCAATTCGTTCCAAAATTTTAGAATTAAGGTAAATATTAATTTTTACATTATTTAACAATATATCTTTTTCTATTAGAATAGTTGATATAATTATTTTGTAATTTTGTGTGCGTGTGTGCGTGTGGGCGTGTTGGCGTGTGTGCGTGTGCGCGCGTGTGTGTGTGCGTGTGTGGGGGTGTGTGTATGTGTGAGTGTGAGTGTGAGTGTGTGTGAGTGTGAGTGTGAGTGTGCGAGTGAGTGTGAGTGTGAGTCTGAGTGTGAGTGTGTGTGAGTGTGAGTGTGAGTGTGCGTGTGAGTGTGAGTGTGAGTGTGAGTGTGAGTGTGAGTGTGAGTGTGAGTGTGAGTATGAGTGTGAGTGTGCGTGTGAGTGTGAGTGTGAGTGTGGGTGTGAGTGTGATTGTGAGTGTGAGTAAGTGTGACTGTGAGTGTGAGTGTGAGTGTGAGTGTGAGTGTGAGTGTGCGTGTGCGTGTGCGTGTACGTGTGCGTGTGCGTGTGCGAGTGCGTGGGCGTGTGCGCGTTCGTGTGCGTGTGCGTGCGCGCGTGCGTGTGCCTGTGCGCGTGCGTGTGCCTGTGCGCGTGCGCGTGCGTGTGCCTGTGCGTGTGCGTATGCGTGTGCGTGTGTGTGCGTGTGCGTGTGCGTGTGTCTGTGCGTGTGTGTGCGTGTGCGTGTGCGTGTGCGTGTGCGTGTGCGTGTGCGTGTGCGTGTGCGTGTGCGTGTGCGTGCGCGTGTGTATGTGGGTGGGGGTGTGCGTGTGTGTGTGGGAGTGCGTGTACGTGTGAGTGTGCGTGTGCATGTGCGTGTGCGTGTGCGTGTGCGTGTGTGTGTGCGTGTGCGTGTGCGTGTGCGTATGCGTGTGCGTGTGCGTGTGCGTGTGCGTGCGCGCGTGCGTGTGCGTGTTGGCGTGCGCGTGCGTGTGGGTATGCGTCTACGTGCGCGTCGAGTGCGCGTGTGTATGTCTCTATGGATGTATGTTAGTATCCACGATAACTCCAGAATGAAAATAGCTACGTACTTAAAATTATTTCATTTCTATTCATTTCCATTTTTTAGTTTGGAAGATCGTGTGGTGTTGCACACCAGATATTATTATTAAATACATACATACAGACAAAATTTACATCGATTGGGGTTTGTACCTCGATAGCACAGTTTGTTAGTGCGGTACTCTAGCAAAATACAGACCCTAGGTTCAAATCCTACTCGAGGTAAACTTTTTATTTTTATGTATTTAATAAGTTAACAATAATTTTTAATTATATATTTACTTTAGAACTTATTCGTTCATAACAAAACTCTTAATAATCTAATATTGGTCAAGTTGCTTTGGTATGTGTGGATCTTTGCGATATTGCAGGCTCACGTTTCATTAATACAAGTAATTTGATTGTTATCTCACTATATTTAGAATTTACATCAGTTCTACATAGTAAAAGACAAAATTTACATCGACTGGGGTTTGCATCTCGATAGCACAGTTGTTTAGTGTGGTACTCTAGCAAAGCACAGGTCGTTGGTTCAAATCCTACTCGAGGTAAACTATTTATTTTTATGCATTTAATAAAATTAATAATAATTTTTAAATTTATTCTATATTTCTAGTTGCCATATTTATGTAGATTATACCTTAAGTAAGAACCTACTACCTATTTGCTTTTGTCTTTTTGTTCACACACACATTTCTTTAAACAAATTGCTAGGCAGTAACAAATGCTTTAAAAACTGCTTCAAAATCTAAGCTTTAAGAAGACAGGATACTACATTTTATTTGTCACCATTTAAGTGCAGTTATGCCAGTTTGAATAGTGTAAAACGTGGTTTGAGATAATAACAAATCAGCTCTATCAAACTAAAAAGACACACATGAACATTCTTATTATTATAGCTATAACATAAGGTTACAGTTAATTCTTATAGCCCACGTTATGATGAGATAAAGTATCATACACAGATGTTATGCATTTCCACATATTCACACTGCCAATGAGTAAATGATCCAAAACCCACTAAAAAAACTGCATCAAACCAAAACATAACATCTGTGCGTGATACCTTATCTCATCATAAGGTGGGCTATAAAAATGAACTGTAACTTTATGTTATAGCTATAATAATAAAAATGTTAATTGTGTGTCTTTTTAGTTTGATAGAGTTGAATTATTATTTTTTTCAAACCACGTTTTACACTATTCAAACTGACATAGGTAACTGTACTGGCGAATAAAATCCTGTCTTCTGAAAGCTTAGTTTTTGAAGCAGTTTTTACAGCATTTGCTACTGTCTAGCAATTTTTTTAAAGAATTGTATGTGTATAAGCTTTTTCTTTTTTTTAAAGAAAATGATAACTTCACAGCTCTAATCAATTTAATTAGTGGTTGTGTGGATTCAGGCTCATCATAAGCTATCCATCCTCACTTGAAGTTTAATGTAGAAAGCAATAGTAGTGTTAAAGTTCGAGGAATGTATCAAAATATCTCGTAAGTCTTAAATTTTTGGGTAAATATACGGCTTTTCTGGAAAAAATAAAAATAATATTTCTGTAAGTGGGTGTGTGAAATGGGATTTTTGTAATTGTGTATTTGAGTCACATTTATGTTGTTCTATCACCCAAAAATTTAACGCTAGGTCTAGACCACCTGTATAATACAAGTGATTCTGACTGACAAAAATTACCATAAGATTTCTACTACGAGTTGGATTCAGCAAGACAATCCAAAGAAAATGCAGGAAAATTGAAAAATAATAATTATTATTAATACAGTTTATTGTTGATTTTTTTTACCTTTATTCTCACCTGTATTATCGTTGTAAGAACTTGCTTCTTAGTATGGAAAGTTTGTCAGTGTAATCAGATCCTAATTGGTTCGAATTCAAAAAACAGACTGTTTCGATTGGTTGCTAAATTTTGAGTTGGATTGTCAATATCTAATTTATTTGGTAAGACAGGGGAGTGGGATTGTGGTGTTGGCAGTTTGGGTGTTGATATTTGTGTCCCGTTTTGGGATTAAAAAACAATTATTTTAATGTAAATACGAAGCACTGATTCACCCTATTAGGTTGCGCTGCTGGTAACACCCTCAGGTGGGTTTTGATAGATTTTTTATTTCATTACCGCATATATTTATAAATACTGAACTATCATGATATCTTTATCGATTTCCTTCTGGTACATCCTATAAGGTAAATATGTATTATAATTGATTCAGAAAATAATACATACTTTACATGTGCTGTGATAGTTCTGCAAAATTAATCCTATTGATGACCTGTGATCGTTAACGTACCATTAAAAATCATTTTAGATAATTTTAAGAGATCTTAATAATTGTAGTTTTTGGAACAATAAATCTAAACAATGCTGACAGTACATCAATACTAAATTCGTATTTATCATTTATATCACTGACTACTAACAGTATGTTTTGTGTAAATAAGTGTAGTTCTGAAATACGGTTTAATGAAAATTAAGAACTGAGATCATTACGGTAATGAAAATATTGAAACTTAGATTTCCTATAATTTTTTTAAATATTCCCATCCAGACATTTTTTAAGAATTTTGAATAATGGGATTTAAATTTTTTTAACTGTATTCCTCAGTGAAATGCAAAAGAATAGGAAAAAGAGCAAAGGTTGCAGTCTTGAAAGTGATGGGAAAAATGGTTTCTACTAATTCAATATCCCGCAACGTTGTAATTAAAATAATGTGCTTATCACTCCAACAGAAAACGTTTCCCACTTATAATTTTAATTTCATTTTAATTAATGTTACAATTATTATTAAAAAAAACCCGACACAATTCCAAAATATTGGGTTAATGAGACTTTTAGAATATGACCTTATCTATAAAAGTATCATTGATAAACATACAATAATAAACTTTGTTTATTGATTTGTTAGACGTACGTGTTTTACAACCATTAATAAATAATAAGAAAAACCAATACTCGAATTTGAATGTATCTATTAAATAAATTAGGATTTTATATGTTACCAAATTTAAAGTAAGCTCTGAAAGGGTTTTGCGAATTATTTCGATCACTTATAGGGCAATTTAATTATTCAGTGACATACTTACGCGTTTTTAAAATTTCAGCTTGAGTAAACATAAAAAATATTCACAATTTTTTTTATTAACAAAAGGTTGAATACGTCATTATATTATATAATAATAAACGATTTAGTTTGGATACTATTCGTAAAAATAGAGTTTTCGTATTACGGAGTAATGACAATGATAAATATTAATTGCATTAAACAGTTAAGTTGTAATGTAAAAAAATCTTACCTTCAGTTTTATAAAAGGCCGCTGCTCCCAAAAGTGCCCAATTGATTAAAATGAAAGTTAGTCCAATTTGTGAAAAAATCCACTGACTTATAGTTTTACCACAACAACACAATTTACTTTTAAGCGAACAATTAATGGAAGGATCACATTTAATATCCGTTGCAAATTTTGGTAAAAATCGTAATCTATAAGGAAGTATTTGGGAAGTTTGTACCCCAATCGAATGAAACCGATTTTTATAATTACGTTCCGATTCTAATGTTATATGATCAACATCAATATAATTATCACCATTTCCGGTTCGCATTTTGTCACAATTTCTACGGTTGAATACAGTACAATCGTGAGAAGACTGTAATTTATTTCGTCTCGGAGGTTTTTCCGGTGGTGGTGTTGATTGCTGTTCGTTATTTCTATTACAATCTTCATAGACAAAGTTATTGCAATCTTCTTCACCGTCGCTCTGATCGTACGTTATTTTATTTCCATACTTTGAATTGATGATTGTGACGCAACCGTCCGATACTGGTTCGTACATTTTCGTATGTACAATCTGTAATTATTAATAATTAAATTATAGGTTTTCCATAATAATGCTAAATAAATAAGTAAACCTTTATTTCACTGTTGTAATTGAACTTGGAAGTAGGAAAGACCTTGGAGTTGTTCAATGGCGAATTTTCTGGATGTACCCGGTTTCGCGTTTTCCAAAATTGCGCTCTTTCTTCTTTACTTGGTTCTGAAATAACAACACCCTTAATTGTACATTATCAAAAACCTGGTAGTACGAAACCCTTACAGCTACAAACGCATTGCTGACGTAAATAACAATAATCAAATCAGTGCATAGCGCTAGAAAATTACATATGTATTGTTTGAAACAATCCATTACTTAGCAACAGAGTGCTTAAATTGATATTTATTTAAAAACAAAACAGTGTTCAACAATCAATCATTAATTACATATAATTTAAGAGGCAACAGGTAGCAAAATAATCGAAATTCATTTATATGCTAATATTAGAAAACATATTAAAGATTTCGATTATCTACATAAAAAAGCGTCATTGAAAATATAGATTAATGCTGACCTATACCTACGAACAAATTAAGTATTCTATGCCACTTTTCAATGTTTTAAACTTTTCCCAACATTTTCTAATTAAGACTTCATGAAATATGCACAATTCTTTATCATTTCCTGTTAGATTTCTATCAAAATGAGTATTGTAGGATAATACCGACATTTAATCCTTAATTATGTTAAACTTTTTTTTAACAAATAGGTGACCAAAGATTCAGACTTTTATTTAAATTGACTTGAAATTTTGAACATTATTTTTTTTAACATGTTCGCGGACAGTAGGGGTTTAACGTGGTTCGCACATCTATAACTTTTGAACCCGTGATCCAAAATAAATTTTATGGGTACCCATTTCTTTTTGAAAAGAATAATAGTTTTCATGTGCAAAAATACAGACGTCCTGTCCCAGCATATCGAAAGAACTTATGCTCTGGGACAGGACGTCGTAACACGTCTTATTAGAACAAGGCTTTATTCTACTTAAACGAAATCACACAATTTTGCATATTTGTATGCATATTATTTATTTATTTATTTATTTATTTATTTATTTAGTTATATATTTATTTATTTATTTATTTATTTTATTTATTTATTTATTTATTTACTTATTTATTTATTTACTTATTTATCTATTTATTTATTTATTTGTTTGTTTGTTTGTTTATTTATTTGTTTGTTTATTTGTTTGTATATTTGTTTGTATATTTGTTTGTTTATTTGTTTGTTTATTTGTTTGTTTGTTTGTTTTAATCTCAGACGTGCCACGGAAATGGTGGTTTGAATATAAAATGGGCAACTTGATTTCCATTATATATTGCTAGTTCTTTAGGTGTAAATACATGTCTTTCCGTTTTGAATCCCTGTACATCCACTACTACAATCAGCGTCTCTGTAGCGTGACCACGTACCTAACTTTTAACTAGTTATGAGTACTCGCAAAACATACGCACAATTTCAGAATTTTAAATGCATGTATGCATGCATGTGTACTTTAATTAAACTGCACCATTCGAAGCATAAGTTTTCCTTTGATGCAAGTGTCGGGCTTCTATTTATAACTTTAACTAATATCTAATTGCTATTCACAGCACTTTAGGTTTACCGTAAAATTATTAATCATGATTGCACTCTCCTTATATAGATGAATCAGCTGCATTCAAGGTTAAAATACGGATAAGATCGAATAAGATCGAACAGGATCGGGATCTTGAAAATGATTTTTTTAGACTTCTCTAAATTCTAATGTGGTGTGACCTAGAAATTTCACGCAAATGGTGGGGTAACTGGTGAAATATACGTCTCTTTAATTTATACAAAAAAAAGCACCATATTCACAACACTTAAAGTCTTTATTTACAATACAGTTCCTTAAATCTAATACATATAATTGTGTTTTGAAACACTTATAACAACCCCTGCAGGTTGATTTCTAAAAACTAACACCTTGACTCAGCCAAATTTCTTGAACAGCCTAACCTAACTTCAACACAGAAATTCGTATAATGTGGTCCAGAATCGAGCTATGACTTCTTTGGCATTGATGCTGCTGCCCTTCTAATTTCTATTTTTAGATTTCACCTTGATTAACTTCAAAGTGCTCCAGACCTCTTTGACCTTGACGCTGCTGCCCTTTGGCCTAGACTAACTTCAGAGTGGTCCAGAATCGGTCTAATGACCTTGAAAATCGCTTTATAGGCATACCACCATGACTTAGCCAGTCCTAAGCTTGATCACCAACATGCAGCGTCCAATCGGCTGGGAAACGGCTACCTGTGTTGCGAAACAGCTATCTGTTTTGGGAAACGGCTATCTGTATTTGGGAAACGGCTATCTGTATTTGGGAAACGGATCCAGTTCTTGGGGAATCTGAGATAGGCCAGAAACCATTGGCCTACTTTTAAACACATGACCTTGACTCTAACCAATTGCTTGGTGACCTTGAAAATTGGACCTTATCCGATTGAAAATCGGATAAGGCTGGGTGAGTTCGGGATACCCCTGCAGATTAACACATGACCTTGACTCAGCCAAGAATTGCTTGCTTGAAAGCCACGTGACGTCATTGAGTAGGATTGCTGTTAAATCTGACTTGAATATTTCCCGACATATAGCTTCAACCAGTTTGGTGACCTGACCCTGAAAAGTAGAATCCCCCGCACCACGAAAAGACTATTTGAATACCCCACTCAGGTGGAATTATGACCCGACTAGAATTTCTTGCACAATCGCCTTTGTCCTTGAAAATTGATTTCTCAGACGTGAGACCTTGAAGAATATGCAGGGAAAGTGTACGCGACATGGACCTAATGTACTTGCGGGTTTTCCTTAATAAATTAATAAGTGGATCACTATACGTAACCTTGAAGAATATATGCAGGCAATGTGTGTACGTAATGGCCTTGAAAATGAGAAAGTGGATCCTATAGTATACGTGACCTTGAAGAGCATCCTCCTATAGACCTTTACCGGCCATGTATTGGGACCCCTGCAGGTTGATTTTTTAGGATTATGACCTTGAAAATTGATACCAATACATTTTAGCCATTGACCTAGATAACAATCTATTTGATAGCCCTACAGGTGATTTCTAGGCATTATGACCCTGACTCTGCCAAGAATTACTTGAACAATGGATCGCCCTGTTCCTGAAAATTGATTAGTTAGAGGTGTGGGGAAACGGATACTTGTGTTGCGAAACCGTTTTCTGTGTTTGGGAAAGGGATCCGGTTCTTAGGAAAACTACCTCATCCTGGTAGTTTAGTATTATGAATCCGCATACTGTAAGCATAACCTTTTTATTATAATTTAGCCAATACAAGAACTTTGATTCACCTTTGACCTTGAAAATAGAGGTTGTGAAATGTCCTCCGCAAAGCCATGAGCTTATTCTTGACCTGAACCACTTGACTGCACAGAGGTCAATGAACTTTGCTTGGGGGGGGGGGCGTGACCGTAAAACCGCTGACCTTGAAAAGGTTAACAAACTTTGATTTACTATCATAGACAACAATCTGTAATACGATACCCCTCCAGGAGACCTTGAAGAGTATCCTCCTATATACCAATTGTTAACTGCGACCACTCGTGACCTTGAAGAACATCCAAGTATCCCACGCACCTACAATAAGCTTAAAAATTCTATTTAATACCACTGACCTTGATAATTGTAATAAATGAATTAACATCTCGACTCGGTCAAGAATTGCTTGGTGACCTTGGGCAATGTGGCCTACGTAAAGCCCAGACACATGAATCATGCATTTTGGGGGACCTTCTTCAGAGGTCAATGAGCTGATCTCGTGACCTTGAGCATTTACTGCCACGTGCCTTTGAAATTTCCCGCCAAATTAACGCATGACATCCAAGAATTGCTTGTGGCCTTGAAAAAGGGCGTTACCTTGACCTTGAAGACAAAGTGAGCGACATTGAAAACCATGCAGTGAATGTGTATTAGAGCTTGACCTTGAAAAATATACGTTGATGCCGGCAACATGTACGGTGGGTCCTTTGGAAGCTTCAATGACCCTGAAGAATGTACACTAGCAACGTGTACGGTGGACCATTTGACTTTTACATAGATAATGTGCACGTGACCTTGAAGAGCATCCTACTATTATCTCTGTGAACAAAAACAACGCTCGTTACCTTGAAGAAGATGTGAGCATCCTACCTTAAAAGGTCGACGAACTGGCAACGTCGCATGACCTTAAGACAGAAGCAAATGAACTTTAAGTGACCCTGAAACCATGTGACCTTGAAAAGCTCAATGAACTGCAACGGTGACCTTGAAACATTGCAACGTCGCATGACCAGTATAACGCTCGTGACAGACCTACTTCCACGAACGGAGGTCAGAAGGCTAATATATATATATATATATATATATATATATATATACATTTATATACAGATGACCTTGGAACGGAGGTCAGAAGGCGAATACACATACATTTGTATACCCATGACCTTGAAGTGGGGTAATTTAACCTCACTTTTTGAGACGTTGCAACACTGTAAAGTGGTCTAGAAGTGGAGTAGCTATACTACTCTAGTTCTACGAAGCATAGGGAAGATGTACCCATCCGTTTACGTTCTCTTTTCGGTTACCCTATCCCTGTTTAGGTTAGGTGTTAGATCAGGATAGCCATTTTCTTTAAGTGATTTAGTGATATTTTCTTGTTGTTTTTTCAGATCCTCTTGTTACGAGGATATTGTTTTTGAATAACTTTGCATAACCTGTCCGTGTGGGTGGGTTTCATGTATACACTTGTGAAAGTGTTGTCATTCCTGTGTACAAGTACATCCTGGAATGGCAGTTTTTATTCCTATTCCAATTACATTGTGAATTTTATCGAGACTGCGTGGCTACTTAGACAATCTAGGAATTTATCCAGCTTATGCTTTCCGTGTTGCCAAACTACGAAATTATCGTCCACGTGTCTAAGCCGCATCCTTGGTTTTTTCGTAAATTCCGATATCGCTTGGTCTTCGAAGTCTTCTACGTATGTACTGCTATGGGTGATAGTGGAGAACCCATAGACCTTCCAAACTCTTGTTGGTAGAACGTGTCCTCCACTTGGAAGTATGTTGCTCTAATATATACTGTTAGAAGTTTCATTATTGTGTTTACCGAGAGTTGCGTGCGTTCGTCTAACGCTTCATCTTTTTCCAGCTTGTCCCTTATGATAGTTACTTCTTTTCGCGTGAATAGAAAATAACCATGCGCGTGCATGTGTGTATGCGACTGCGTGTGCGGGTACGTGCAGGCGTGCGTGCGTGTTCGTGCGCGCGCATGGGTGCGTTCGCAAAATAGCACGGACTAGTAACAAAAATAACTTGTCCGGCAATGTTAACTTTGAATCCTCAAAATCATTCGGAAATCCTTTGTTTCAGACTTCAGCAACTACTGATTCTTCTTAAATGAACATTTGACACGTTGATAATCACTGCTGTAAACGTAACTTAAAATATGATTGCGTTACCAAAACTATTTTCAAAAATATGTTTAGAGAGTTGATAACGTGACGTGTATCACACATTTAAAATAGAAACTAAACAAATAACTATTACACATCACTTATAACTTATACACTATTTTATAATTTAAGGAAGATATTACATGTTTTAGCCATACTTGCAAGAAATAAAAAAAAACATGTGTGAGTGTGTTATGTTGGAATATTTTTTAAAATAACATACCTACTATACAGGGTATCTTGTAAAGTTCCGTAGTGGTCTTATTAATATTACACAAGCTGTTCCGAATCGAGTCAATTTTGATTAAAGTGAATTTATATCCGACTATGTCGGTAGCGTAACGCATAATCAATAGTAATCAATGGCCAAAACCGGATAAATCCATATGTGAATAAAAAAAATATTTCATATTAGTGTAAATACAGTTCTTAAAGCACCGCGTTGTTACTTTTACTTTAAGAACTGAGACCGTTCATTAGAAAAAAAAAGTGATTAAGACGTAGTAAAATTAGACTGTTCGAGACATATTTATTAGGTCTATAAGAATATTCATACATCGATCTCTAACTCAAGAAGCAGTTTAGTTGCAGTTAAAATGGCAAAGGTAAACCGCATTTAGCCAAATACATGGAAGTCAATAAGTTGCTTACCGGTCAGTATACACGACCGACAGAAACCTATTTAACGCAAGAAATATAAGAATTGGGGACAAAGCAAATACGGTAAGCCTTTAATTGTTTTGTTTGTACCTTTTACGTACCTTACAAATTGTATGTATACGTTCACAATTATTTATTTCTGTGTATTTTAAATAGGTAGCATAGTTATTTTTCAGAAGTGAACGGTGTAAAACGACTTAATTTCATTTTCCAATATGTCTATTGAGTGTTGTATATTATATTAATGTTGTTGAACTTGAATTATATTCTTAAAGAATTCATTATAAGCGTTTATTTCAAAATTATGTTATTTTTATATATATTTATTTTCCTGCTAATTTTTATAAAAGTAGTTACAATTTGAATCCCAAATTGCTCAATCAGCAATAGTTTTACAGTGTTGCACAACGTTTGGAACCGGTGTGCTTATTTATACAAAAATTTCAACGGAAAAATGGTGCAAACCATAGATAAAAAATATGTATTTTACTGACCTTTGCGCATGAGCAATTCGTCGCGTTAACAAACGTCAGACTTGACATCTAGCAAGCAGTGTTACGATATGGCATAACCCATTATACAGGGTGTGGCTCGAAGAGTGTTGATTAAAAGTAATGGCGGATACAGTTATGTTAAAAATCTGAAATTACGAAGTTGTAGGTTTTGGATGACGCCGAGTTCAAATATAGTATTGTCCTGAATGTGGCACTTCCGGTTATACCGGAAGTAGACGTCAACTTTGTTATTTTAAATGGAACCTAATATTTTTTATTTTATTTTCGAATTCTACATGAAATTCTAGATAAAATTTGTGTACAATGTCCTATACCAAAAATGAAGTATTTTCGAGATATTTCGATTTTTTTTAAAATTTTGATAAAATCCTAGTCCACATTGAATAACATCTCCATTAATAACGAAGCTAGTGACGTGAAATTGTAACCAATAAATAACAAGCGCTTGCCCGTTAACTCCATATGTCCATCTCATTGATATTTCATATAGGGTATTTTAAACTTAGCCGCCAACATGCACAATTTAAATCATTTATAAGTTGCTTACTTTAAATAGAACACCCTGTATTTTATTACATTTTCCGCTGTATTTCTTTAAGCCAATTCGTTTGGTATCAGTATTCCCTATACCTAAATCCAACCACTTTTCGGATATTTCA
Source organism: Vesta saturnalis (assembly GCA_036346205.1). Taxonomy (NCBI): domain Eukaryota; kingdom Metazoa; phylum Arthropoda; class Insecta; order Coleoptera; family Lampyridae; genus Vesta; species Vesta saturnalis. The sequence goes on along the minus strand of JARFJB010001941.1, from coordinate 858,571 downwards.
TTATCTTAGTTGAAACAACAACACTTAATTATTTCAACATTAGTAAAGGGTAGGCCATGGCTGTCAAAGATTTGATAGTTAGAACGTTAATTGTTTATGTTGTTTTGACAGTTTTCTTTACCAGTTTGTATTTCATAGTAAATAATGGCAAATGTAGGATTTACTAATGATGATTTTTTAAATCTTATTATTATTTACGGCGAGTGTAATAGAATTGTTGAACGGACTTGCCGTGTTTTCGCAGAAAGATATCCAAATCGACCAAATGCAACTGGTGATATTGTAAGAAGATTGCTTAAAAACTGCCGTCAGTTTGGTCAATTTAAGACAAAATTAATAAAAATAAACCACTAGTGGACAGTGACATAAACGAAATTAATGTTTTGGGTTATTTTACGGCCTCTCCAAATGCCTCCATTAGAGATTGTGAGAGAGATCTTACTTTGTCGACGAGAGCAATTCATCACATTTAAAAAAAACACAAATGGAAATCATTTTCATATCATTTGGTGCAACACTTACAATTAGGTGGTCTTCTTCGAAGGGTAGAATTCTGTGAATGGTTTTTAATGAAGACCCAAGAGGATGAAAACTTCATAAAAAAAGTTATATGGTGTGATGAAGCAAATTTTAGCAAAAATGGATTATTTAATTGACATAATTCCCATTTTTGGTCTAATGAAAATCCACATGCTAGTAGAGAACGTTATTTAATTTAATGTTTTTTGTGTAATAAAAGACGATAAAATTTTAGCATCAAAATTTTATGATGAAAATTTAAATGGTACAAGATAATGCCACACTTTAGAAGAAGCCATACGACCGGCGTTACATACTTTAAGAAATGGAGAGGCGGCTTCAGCTTGGTATCAGCAAGATGGAGCACCTCCTCATAACTTTGGGCCGTTACTCAGCATCTTTACGACATGTTTGATGATAGATGGATTGCCACTCAGGGTGCGTTTCGTTGGCCAGCTCGCTCTCCTGATTTGGCCCCTCTAGATTTTGGTATTTCGAGTTACATTAAAAATCAGGTATTTTCCAAACCTGTTACGACAAAGGAAGATATGATGCAGAGAGTCTTACTTGCTTTTAATTCTCTAACACCCTATCGTATTTCCAGAATTACAAGACATAACTTAATGAAAAGGATTCATAAATGTTTAGAAGTAGATAGTGTTAATTTTGAACACTTATTATAAAACTGTATTTGTTTAATATTACATTTAGTTATTTTTGTTTGTAAGGTATCTAATTAAATTAATACAAAACACCTAATCAACGTTTTTAATGATATCCACAATTAATAATCCTTTCAGGCTATTGGTTACTTTTCAGAATTAATAAATTATGAACAAATAACAAACTATCACCTTAAATAATAGAAATCATGGCCTACCCTTTGCTAATGCTGAAATAATTATAAATAATTATAAATAAATATAAATCATTTAAATTGTGCATGTTGGCGGCTAAGTTTAAAATACCCTATATGAAATATCAATGAGATGGACATATGGAGTTAACGGGCAAGCGCTTGTTATTTATTGGTTATAATTTCACGTCACTAGCTTCGTTATTAATGGAGATGTTATTCAATGTGGACTAGGATTTTATCAAAATTTAAAAAAAAATCGAAATATCTCGAAAATACTTCATTTTTGGTATAGGACATTGTGCACAAATTTTATCTAGAATTTCATGTAGAATTCGAAAATAAAATAAAAAACATTAGGTTCCATTTAAAATAACAAAGTTGACTACTTCCGGTATAACCGGAAGTGCCACATTCAGGACAATATTATATTTGAACTCAGCGTCATCCAAAACCTACAGCTTCGTAATTTCAGATTTTAACATAACTGTATCCGCCATTACTTTTAATCAAAACTTTTCGCGCCACACCCTGTATGGTTGAGAGGATATTTTGTTTATTTACTGCACATATACCTTGTTTCATCATATTGAATTAATAAAAGTCATCGCAATGGGCACAAAGATGCTATAAGCACCTTAAAAATAGTGCAAGAGGGAAAAGTAATGGGGAACTTATAATGGTGTCGGATGTATTTTAAGTACGCAAGAACTTAAATCACTTTTTCGTGGACACTTTAGGTATGTACTTGTTTTTAGGTTTCACAGCGAACTATCCAAGACAGCATCACGACAAGACCTCAAAATTTAAAGTCGACATAAGCCCTTCTGAAACGAATGTTTTATACTATTTTCTCTGTTTCGAGCTTATTTGATCTTATTTATTAATTACTGACGACTTAAAAAATCTGGGTGTAAAATAATACGGTTGGCAATAGTGAGCTAATTTGATAGTTTCCATAGCAACTAATATACAAATTTTATATTTAATTTTCTAATAACGCGTATAACGTAAACTCTTGAAAAAAGTCACTAAAAACTGATACGTGTAAATTGTGGTTTATGAATTTATGGTCTTTAAGTTACGACTCATCTTGTATGTTGTTGGAAAATGGCAACATTGCCACTAAAAATCGTTTTAAAATTTAAAAGGTTTCAAACATGTGATTGCTTTAAAATCTTTGGATTGGTGAAAATAATCAGGCTATTGTTTTTTTGGTTTTCTGGTACCTTCAGATAAGAAGGAAAACGCCATTTTGGCAAAATGAAATTGAATGCGTAGTTAGAAGCACATGTAAAATTTGGAAAAGGTGTTCTTAAAAATTTGATTGAATTTTTCAAGTAAAATTTTAACTCAGCCTGTTGCTGGTTTTAATCTTTTTCATATAAATAAATCCTGTTGGGATTTCGAATTTTAGTTCGGCTTTAATTTTTTTTGTTTCTACTACACCTTAGCTTCATTCAAGAGGTAAGCTACTCACTTTCTTTTCTTATTTACTAGACAGCTTTGAAATGCATGCGTACATGTTTTGAAATTTTTAATACAGCATAAAGATCATATTTTATAAAATTTGGGTATCGATTTAAATTCTAACACAGTTATCTTATATAGGTTCTTTTTGGTCCCTTACACATTCACTCAAGATTAACATATTTCGTGCTTCCATAAGGAATAATTAAACCGTTTCTGACAGCACATTTGGATATCATTCGTCCGAGGTGTGAAATATTAGTTATGGGTCTTCGAGCCTGAATGGAAACAGTCTACGATTACTCCTTCTCATAGTATCTTCCGAATTAACTGAAGAAATAGACGTTACACCTACGACTAGTTTCTGATAAGTATTATTGTTACATGCATACAAAATTTACATATGGTGAGTGACTTTTGATTGCTTTTCTACATAACGAGGCTCTCGTTATCTGTACTTTACTGAAAGTCTTATAACCATTACGTTACTGTGCTTGCTACTTGTATTAGTGTGTTTCCGCAATTATCTTAATCCTGAAATTAATGCTTATGCTTTATTGTTAAACATTTTCTTAGTAATCGAGAGTAATACTATACATTTGTACCTGTAAAAGATAATTTGGGATATTCCAAAGTTTCGCTTATACTTACATTTAACTTTGCAATAGAATTTGTTCAACAGTTAGAACTACCTGTGTTTACTATACATGCAACAGCTGTTTTGTCGACTGAATGCTACTCGTTGAGTTTAAATATACAATGTATGTCAAAAAAAAAATTATGTTAACTGCTGGGGGTTTCAATTACTGTGTAAATCAAATTGAATATTTATTTATTATCATTGGGGTTGTATAACATTTGTTATTTTTTTTTCTGATTACAATTTTAATATTTGTTTAGTATAAAACTGTTTGAAGTAGGATTTACTAATTTGAATCTTTTGTTGGTAGCCCTATGCTTACCAATAAATGTGTCATCTGTGTTGCGCTTTATTAAATTCTTGTACTGCAATTGCCAAATCGGTAATAAACTTGGCCTTTCTAAATTTCCTAAACGCTTCATGCTTATTATTTTGTCTGTAATGCTCATAGTAATTTTACTGAAGAATATTTTGTGCTTACATAAGTAAACAACAGGGTAGACATCTAGTGCTAATTTTCGCTTTATATTTGGGGTTTATTTGCGCCCGGTTGATTGGAAACTGATAAATTAGTCCAACGGAGAGCTCTTCGTGGAATATCGGTATACAAGAATTCAATTTTGGATAATTATAGATATATGTTTGGGTACTTTTCTTTTAGGGTCAACACTAGATGCCGAACCGTATTGGGTCTGAGTATGTAAATTTTAAGTAAATTTCATAGTTTGTTTTCAGTTGTGGTGGAAAGGTAAGTTGATTACTGCTGGTTTATTTCGTAGATATATTGTCTCTGATTATATTTTTGTATTAGATATTTACGAAAATTTAATTATTATAATCTACGCCAGTGTCATTATGACATATTTATCATCTTCATTTGGGTGTCATTATGGCCTTCATAATAGCACCCAGTGCCATTATGAACTCATAATAACACGCAAATTTTAAAATAAAAACAGGCAAAAAGAAAGTTAGTTACAACTTTTACTTCATTATAAAATCTTTACCAACATTTATTTATTGTAAACATTAATTATAAAGTCTGTACAATTTGTTAAATTCAGTCCATCAGTGCGTGAAACTCATGTAAAGCACAAAATTGAACGCAAATAATGACGTGTCAACGTAAAAATTGCAACAATCAACAAGCGCGGTTACTATAACATCGATTAATATGGGCACTTAATAATTTTGAATTTTTATTTACAAAAACGTTTCTGATATTGTAAACAAATCGAATCTATGCAAAGAAAATCTATTTGGACTGGCGTAGATTAAATTTTGAATGATACACGTTCGATATGAACTTCGTAATGAAACTTGTGTAAATAAACCACTCGGCTAACGCCTCGTGGTTTAACTTTACACGCGTTTCATTATGACGTTCATATCGAACTAGTATCATTAATACCTATTATAACATTTATATTATTTTCCTTGGGGTATATTAAATAAGTGGTGTTAAACGATTGTAAGTTCTTTCATTAATCCTGTGATCTACGATCAACTTCCTAGCCAGTCCTTTGTCTGTGTGGACTTAGTTCACCATTTCCTTTTAGCTGTCTCTTTTGCCCTATGTGGCCGTAGCCCTTTTCTTGATAGAGGGGCGATAAAGAATTAAATCAAGTGGTGCCCTTTTTAAATTTTATGTATCTCTTTTCTCCTGCAAAAACGCCCATGCATCCAAGTGCTTAACAGACCGACTGAGCTTCCGGCTAATTCCTTATTCCTTGTTACAGCACCTTAGCCACAATTTCTACCAATATCCTTTTGTGCACGTAACAAAACGTTGAAGAATTGAGTTCATTCCCACATCAAAATGAGTGCAAGAATTGTGAATTCTAATCCTGAAATAGAGAAATGTACTTCTAAGCAGAAGAAATGAATGTAGAAAAATTGTGCTCAGTCAAGATATGAAGCGTATTACAAGGGTATTCAATGAAGAAAAGGCAAGTACTACTCGGACAATTCGTTAGCTGCTTGTTTATACACTTCATCCTTATCTTGAGACCAGTCAGTGTTAGGAGAAGAATAACTTTCATCTTGTTTCTCTTTACTACTACTACTACCATCACTATTTTGACAGCTCCAACAGCAAAAGTTACTGCAACTATGTTGGGTATCCATATATAGCGGTGAACTTCTGAGTTTTAATCGTTTCAGAAATGATTTTATTGCTGCCTGCATGACTTTATTTGCTCACAATTGCACTACGACTAAACACAATGATTCTGGTTAATGGGCGGGGGGGGGGCACTATTAACAACAAAATGTTATGTTTGTTGTTTTCCTGGCTGCACCCAAACTGCTTATGTGTTTAGCAGGGTTTTAAACTCTTCAATTCGAGTTTCTTGTTTGAAATACTCATAAAAGCGCTGAGGTAATTCACATTTAAAATCGGGTGTTTCCATCAGTATACGTTCATCGTACTTAGTATTAATTACTGCCACATTTACCACTTTATACTTTTCGATAGCTCAAGGTCACACACATTTTTAAAGGGTTTGCTTGTAGTCATTCTCGTTCCCCTTACCCTTCTGCAGTGGTACAATGATCGCGCTCTTCCAATCCCTCGGCACTTTTCCACACATAACGCGTATATTGAATAATTCACACATTCTTCGTATAAGCTTTGCACCTCATACTTTAGCATTTCACCAGTAATTTTATCTACGCCTGCTCCCTTGCCGTTTTCTCTACCTCATTTATTCCAATATCCTTCTCAGTTTCATTCACCATTCCTTCTATATTCTTCTTATTTAACCCTTCAATCTTACTTTCCTCACTACTGTACAGCTTTCCGAAAAATTCTTGCCTGCATTTCCTCACTTCACAATCTTCCCATACTATTTCGTTGCTCATATTCATCACTCCTACAGTGTTTTGGGCCATGTTTTGTATTTTTCACCCATTTCCAGAAGAGTTTTTTGTCTCCCTCAAAATAATTCTGCATTTTCTCTCCTTCCACAGCCATCACTTCCTCTTTACTTATTCTCACTGTCTCCATCGCTTCTTTGTTTCTTAATATGTGCACCTCATACAATAGCTTTCTCTCAGTCTTATTTTTTGCAGCAATCATTGCCATGTACGCATCTTTTTTCTTACATACTACCTTTGTTACCGCCTCATTCCACCAAGCACATTTTTTCTGTCTACCTACAGTCGCTCTTCCACATATCCGCACGGCACAATTGACAACACAGTTTTTCAAGCTTATCCATGCACTTTCAACGTCAGTGTCTCTTATTTGTTCGTTCCACATTGTTTCATTCACATTCAACTCTTTATTCAAAGCATCTACGTATTTCATTGTTGCACCATTATCCATTAGTTTGTCTACCCTAATTCTGGATGTTCGCACTACGTTTGCTTTACTTCTCCAGGCCCACTTTTGCCCTAAACCCACTATCGATACAGCCAAAAAGTGGTCATATCCACACTCCGATACGCGCATTACTTTTGTATTTTTCACCAGGTTTCCAAGTCGTTCATCATACATTATCAAGTCTATCATACTTTTAGATTCACCTCTTTGCCATGTATACATATGCACATTTTTATGTTTAAACCACGTATTGGGTACAAATAGGTTTATCTCCACACAGTTGTTCACCAGGCGTTCACCATTTTCATTGACTCTTTGCTCTCCGAACTTTCCTAGAACGCGTTCAGTATGTTCTCTCTGTACACCCACCCATCCGTTCATATCCCCCACTATCATCACTCTTTCGTTTGGATTATGTACGTTCAACACGTTTCCTACTTCATTCCATAGCATGCAATAAGAAAAATTCTTCGAAACTCCACTTTCATTCTAACCCACATTACTCGGGGAGATATCAACCAATTTCTACTGTTTAATACATCTTTTCGCTCTTTCACTTACGATCACCCCAACTCTTTTTGCGCCATACACTTCAGTCTCAACTCCTGACCATAGTGCTAGGCCGCCATCCTCTATCCCCAATGCATCCTTTCGTTTGCGCTTTGTCTCCGATACACACAGAATATCAATCAATACCATGCATACCTCTAACATTCCACGTACCGACTCACCATTCATTCCTTGCACAGTCATTAGCAACCGGGCCTGTCTGTTTCGAGCTTGACCGCTCCTTGTAGCCAGGTCGATCCGAAGCAATTGTATTATTCTCTCCAGTAATACCATAGCGAGCAGACCGGTTACTGGCCAAATCGTGCCCCGGACGATGTAGTATTCCCTACTAACGGTATCGTCCTACTACCGGACAGTTATTTGTCTACTGCCTCGATATGTAAGTAGAAATATAGACAGCCAAGAAAGACATAAATAATAGATCGTATACTTACTGTATGAATATCTAAATGTACATATATACATATGCATTTTTTCACTTACATACCCTTCAATCACATCACGTTTTATCTAGATTGCTCCTTACGCGATTCCTGGCTCTCGCGACACTCACCGGACTTGCTGTTACTTATTTGCCACCAAACGTTTCAATTATTTTTAATTTATATTTCCGAGTTTTAGTTATTTCTTTGTTATTTAATTTAATATTTATTTATGAATTCTGTTTTATTATTGTCGCAAACCGTGACAACTTGAACGTTTCCATCCTCTAAATTTGACTTTTATTCAATTTAAGGGTAACAATAAATAACGATAATGGCCCTGTTAGCTCTCCCGACATTAATTGCCTACTTTTAGGATTAATTAATTACATTTAAGATCAAACATAGTAACAAAGGTAAAAGTTAGCTTAAATTTTGAATTTGCAGTCAAGGACAAATATAGTATAAGATAATATGCAACACACAGTTATAATTAAACTTAAAATCACATATAGTACCCAGAATATAATTTACATGCCACATGGTACATTTTTGGTTACTTTGATTGGTTAAAATACAAAAACAAAATCGCAGAATAGGCTATCAAATCGGTGATAATTTTATCACCGCGTGTTGACTGTCACATGATTTTCATAAATCAAATATTTTACTGTCAAAGTGACAGATCGTTTAAAATTGCAGACTTTAAAAAAATATATTTTCTATTAACGTTCATTATATTCTATTACCAAATATAACACGTGTTATATTATCCCCGAAAATAAAAGATGGATCAACTTTCAAATTTGAAAACAAAACAAAAAATGTTCAAAAACTTACCACTTATATACGGATCTGCCACGCATAGTCATATCTTTTGTATGTTTTATTTGTGTCAGTACGATTTTATGAATTTCAACACCTATCTCGCATGGGTTTTGGAAGGCACCGTATTTTGCGTAGAAGTTGAATGCAATAGCAATCCTAAATGTTATTTACTCGCCTTTTTTATTTAAAGAGACATTTTACACGTTACAAAATTCTACTGTTTAGATTATTATTATTTTTGTTTATTAGCAATATTCAAACCGACAAAAATCTGTTCAGTAACTCCCTACTTGTATTTAGAATTTCGATTACAAATTAGAGGATTACGGATTCGATCTAGTTATTTATTTTTGTCACTTAAGCTAATAGAACAGTTTCCATGGCAGTGCTTACGTTTGGATTTGTTTTAGAAAGGTGTTCATTACAAGGATGAATCTCATCTCGTATTTTCCTACAGTTACTGATACGTATTTATGATTGCTTTCTTTACCCCGTCTGTATTTCGAATATCTAAAATTAAGCATTTTCCCCAACTTTTTCTCCGACTTCATTTGGACCTTCGTATGTAAGGAAAAATTTCTAATTTCCTTACTCATACATGATGTATTCGCACCAATATTTTATCATCCGGTCTATATTCAACTGGTTTAAATTTTAATCATGTCTTTGTTGTGTTAATGCTGAATTCCGGAGAACAAAAACAAAAAAATGTAACCAAAAAATTGCTTCAATTCAACTACTATAAGTGCTAATTTTCAGAATTCTTTTAACGGTCTGTAAATTTTAAATTTCAATTTAGAGTAATGTATTTACGTATTTTTTAAATTATTAAATTTCTTCTATTTTTACTGAAATTAAATAAATTGGATGGTTAACATTGGTGCTAGTGTGCGAATTATTTTAAAGACCTTATTTCAGGTGTTAAAAATGGCAGTTTTAATTAATATTGCTGAAAATTATGTGTAATAATTATAAGTTAAGAGCAAAATTTATATCAAGGTGTGTTTTAAAATTCACACGATGCAGATTGTTATATGACATGTTTTCCAATACTTTGTAATGGATTTTTGCACAAGAAAAAATACTAAACATCACTTTCTATACAATCTTTATAAAGCTGAAGTTGATTACATGTCGCATCAATCAATTACACATCTAGTCTACTTACGTATATAAAGAAAAGTTGAAAGCCTTCAGAACAGTGTTGCTATAAAAAAGGTTCTGTTACTGATACCTCCAAGCACAAACGCACAACTATTCCTTCGTAACGTTAATTACCCATAGCAAAACTACTAATTAAAAACTAATTTTATACGACACATCATAATAAATCGGAATTTGGTACCTAAACGAGACGTATACAATGGTTTAACAACAGATGTAATACCAGGAAACATTTTCATTACATAACTCACCACTCACTCACTAATAAAAATTACTACTTACTACTTACTTTATATGAAGCTAAGTTAAGAACTTGCTCTTCAAACTTTTACCAATAACTTAATTTTTGTAAATGAATTCGTGACTTATAGGAGCGTCGCGGCGCACCTAGCACTGGCGTGTTCAAGTATTGGGCTTTGGACGTACAAAACTCTGACACATCTGTAATTTCTACAATAATTTAATTTAATTTTAATTGTATTTCATTTTTAGCATAATTTTTGTAACAAATAAATCGGTTTTTCACTTATTTTATTTATTCAGTTCAGTAGCGAAATAACAGTTGGGATGTATCAAACACAAGTGTTTTGTTGTTGGAAATGTTCAGTTTAAATTTCAATTTTATGTAATGTGCGTATAGAGCTTTCCTTTTATCGGAGAAGTTTGGACTTTCCTTTCCGCTAAAAATAGGAGTTAAATTTGCCGACAATCGATTTCGCTCTATAGTTTTTCCGAGAGAAGTTTGTAATTATAAGAACATTCGTTTTAATTCAAAGGATTATCCAAAAAATTTTGGGATTGAAAATTTTGAAGTTATATCTGTACTATTTTTGCAAAATGTAAAGAAATCAATAGTTTACATTTGAAAGTCGCTTTCAATAGTGTAGTTTATCTTTCATGTTTGCAAAAGCAGCTGCGACGTTACACGACTCTTTGCATTTTATTCGAGTAACCTAAATTTAGGAAAGTGTGCGTTATAATGCACCAGGTATAGAAATTATGACGAATTAACTTTCCAGAGTTCTTTAAACTTGAAATTTCGTAAAAAGTAACAACACTTATGTGAGTCTGTCAGCTCCTTTCCGATATGAACTATTGTACTAAAAAAAAACATAAATCGCATAATTAACGTACTTATCTCCTTTGGGTAGAACTAATATTTTTAAAAGGAAAGTGTACAAGCTCTATGTTTAAAATATGATATATCCTCCTTAGTAAAAAAGAGTTAACAAATATTTGAAATATTAATGTTCACAAAACTCATAAAATATCAAAGAATAAGCCTACTGTAATAATATGATTTAAAAATCTTAATATTCAATATTATATTATTGATAGAAATGATTAATAATTAAATCCTTATTAAATAAATATTATTATGTAGAGTGTCCGGAAATTGGGTGTCGCGACAAAAGGACGAGGATATTTGTACGCGCGAAAACAGGACGCGCGACAAAAGGACGTATTTTTTTAGTTTTTTACTTTCTCGTATATTACGTATACTAAGCGAAAGCATTACAATCGAAAAAAAATGTTCAAATTTTTTTTGCGAATTTCGTTTTCGTGTTCCATGAGTCGAAAAACATCGATTTCGCGAAACAAAATTTTCATGTACGTCTGTATGTCTGTGTGTCTGTGTGTGGTTCCGAGACTATTTAATTGATTTTAATGAGTTTTGACATGGACCCCTATGTCTGAAAGTTACGTATAAAACTGACTTTTCGTAAAAATCAATTAATGGGGGGCGAAATGAGGGTGGTTTTTTGGTGAAAAGTTAGTAACCTTAAACTACGATTGAACAAAATTTAAAAAATATTTAAATTCAAAATGGCGGCCAATATGGCGATTTTAGTACATTTCGGCACTTGCGCTGTCACTAAGAAACCCTAAAAGCTACTTGCAATTTGAAAATCGCAACTTGTGAATAAAAGTGCATGCTTTAGAACGGTTTGTAAATATTTTTGAAAAAAATAAAATGTTGCCCTTAAATACGGGGTTAAAATTTCCCTTTTTTCAAAATTGATTTTCTCAAAAACGGCTCTGGTATTTTTTTTAAATTTACGTATTTTATAGTCACATATAACGATATAGTGAGCTTTATGAGATTTCTGTAACTTATCCAGGACCGGACTTAGAAATTTTCAAATTTGAAAATTTCAATCCCTCGTAAGTATGTTTCTGATAAAAATCAAATTAAAAGGGATTATAGTAGACATATATAACTGCTAAACAGCTATATTGAAATATTTTTAGCACTTTCGGTTTTGCCGAAAATAACAAAAAAAAAAATCAAGTCTGTGACAAGTTGTAATTTGGACATGGCACTAATTTATCCACTATTTCTTTAAGTTGATGTAGTTTTTTCTTCAACACTAGATAAGCGTGTGAGTTTCCTTTGGCAGCTTTCTGAACTGTTTGTAGACAACAATCAAAGTATCCTTTACTTATAGCATCACCATCTTCTTCCAAAACCAGTACTCTTTTTCCAAAAACAGTTCAAAACAGCTCAAAAACTGCTCAAAACAGGTCAAAAACCAGTATCCGTTTCCCAAAAACAGGTAACCGTTTCCCAAAAACGGTGGCCCTTTCCCACATTTGACAGCATTTGCATTTGATGCTGATCATGAGGCGGTATATGGTTTAGGATGCTTTTATACGGATGAGGGCTGTCATGCACTTGCAAAGAAATATGAAAATGGTGTAAAATTACGTGAAAGGTATTTAAAGGGTCGATATTGTTTGACTTGTTTAATACAGAAGTTAAGTGTGGCACAACTAGAAAAGTTCACTCTAGATTTGAAAGAGTGGAAAATTAGAGACACCAGTGAAGCTAAAGAGGGGAGGGATAGGAATACGAAGGGTGTTAGTCAGTTACTAATTATATGTCATCGATTAGAAAAAGATGTATAATTAAAGAAATAAAGACTTTAATTGTTGCTGTTGTGAACATATGGTGTTCTTTTGCATATACGTTTGGAAGTTTTTGTTTCTGAGTAACTACTTTCATCTTTGGTGATAAAAAAAACTAAATGAATAATTACAACATTTTTATTCACCTACTAGACATACAGATTGTAATTTGTTCACATCAGCCGAGTGGGTTTTACTGAACAATAGCATCGTGGAGAATCAGGTGTTGGAGATTCCATTTCCAATTTGATGTCTACTGTTTTTTCAGGATTCATTTTGTTTAGAGCAGTCCATTACAAATACTGGATATGATTTTAATTCGGAGTAGTTGAATAACGCATCTGTATCACCTTCCTCGTAGTAGTCACATCGGAATTTAAAAAAATTGCGATAGGCAGGTATGTATTGGTTGGCACTGAAGTTCAAATGCATTGATTCATATGGACAATACTCAGAATTTAAATGTACTTTCCGGTTCCTGATGTTCAAACACGTCCAGTTTCGTGGCGTCACTAAGTGTTTGTATCGCTTCTAGATCGAACTAAAATGAGCTCTTGACGCATATTTACGATTACTTGGTGATAATCCTCCATTATTCCAAATATATGGTTCAATGATATGCATACTGTAAAGGATTTTTCTCCATTTTGCTCATCGAGTTCTACTTGTAATGGTTCCTCACTCTTTGGTGACCACCCAAATGGCTTAGTGGTTCGCTCTTGCTTGCCGTATATGAAATATATCCTTTAAGTGTAGATGTTATGCTCGGATATCGGCAAACGTCCACTCTTTGACCACCTAACTCATAACGAATTTCTTCGCAAAGAAAGTTGGGGAAATTATTATTTAAGTTGCATGATTTTCCTTCATCTTCCTTTTTCAGCTTACCTCCTATTTACAGAAAACTATCGTAAGTAGCTGTAATTAGATCCTGACTTAGAATTAAGATGCGTACGGAAGGTAGGTGTGAATATTTGATTTAATTATAGCATGATCAAAATGTATGTTTTGAATGACGTTTAATGATTCGGTCATTGTTAAACCAATTGATGTCACTGTAGATGTTTAATGCAATGAGGGTTAATAACTAATTAAATACTTACTATAAGGATGATGTCTTTTATATGAATTTATTCTCAAACCTATGTTCTAAGCGTACCGTGAATGGTTCCGTTTCATCACCCTTCAAATTAATTGTTATGTTACTAATCATGCCGTGTAGTTTTTCAAAGCTTAATTGTTAAATTTTAAAACATAATTACCTTCTGCACATATATCACATTGCATTTTTAACATTTCTACACTTTTAAGAAATCTAATGCAATAAATAATTCCATTGTTATATAAACAAAGAAAATCCCTTGTTCATATTTTCAATTTAATGCTTTCAATAAACATCGAGTTATTTACAGTTGTCAAATTAAGTATTATACCACTAATTATGCTATGTAGTTTTGGGAAGCTTAATTACTAAATTTTAAAACATAATTAACCTCTACACACACACACACACGCGCGCGCGCGCGCCCGCACATACATACACACACACACACACACACACACACACACACACACACACACACACACGCACGCACGCACGCACGCACGCACGCACGCACGCACGCACGCACCCAAGCAAGCAAGCACGCAAGAAAGCAAGCACGCACGCACGCATGCACGCAAGCACGCACGCACGCACGCACGCACCCACACACACACACACACACACACACACACACACACACACACACACACAAACACAAACACAAACACAAACACATACACACATATACAGGGTGACATAGAAAAAAGTGCCACACGATAGAAGACACTAAAATAGGAAAAAAAGTTCCTATGAACCTAGGTCCACAACGCCTTCGTTTAAAAGATATAGGGTGTTGAAGTTTAATTATTTTTTCGTTTTTTTTTAATATCTTTTTACAATGATGTAATAAGCGGACGAAATTTTGTACACGGGGGCTTTTTATCACGCAAAATTCAAATATGACCTTAGTTCTTTTATTACTTATAGAGGGCGCCACGTACAGATTTCCATCTTGTTTGAATCGGTCTTAACTTTTATGCCTTACACTGTATGTCATTTTCGACTGGAAAAATTTGTTTTCCCATCTTTTCTGCTTGAGAAAGGTATGCCTTATTGAAGTCGCTAGGACCAACGGTTTAGGAGAAAAATGCATCCGATGCATGTAAATTATCCAAAAGCGCCAAAGTAATTTATTTGCAAAAATACTTCAACAATTAAATTTTAATAGCAAGAATGAGGGCAGTGTTTAAAAAAAAACATTACATTTTTAGAAGATGTTCAAATGGTTGTCCTTGTACTTGAATACATTTTTCAATTCTTCTTCCTAAGGATTGACGGCATCTTTGAAATAATAAAAATAATTAAACTTCAACACCCTATATCTTTTAAAAGAAGGCGTTGCGGACCTAAGTTCATAGGAACTTTTTTTCTTATTTTAGTGTCCTCTATCGCGTGGCACTATGCATGGCAGTTTTTTCTATGTCACCCTGTATATATCGTTTGCATTTTTTAAATTCATACAAATTTTTAAGAATGCAAATGTAAAGCAATCCATTGTTCACATTAGATCGTGTTAGAGAATTTAAATTCATAACAAACTTTTAAGAATGCAAATGCATTGTTTTATGTAAATCAAAATTCATTGTATATTAGAGAATTATTTATAGTGAAATCTTCTTCTTCATTATATATCCTTGCATTTTTTGATGAATACATACATATTCAAGTTTTGCGGGGACTGAGAAAGCGATGTAATTTAGTTCAATACCTTTCGGCTCGCGATGTGTGTGAGAGCGTGCAACAGAGATAGACATTACACAATTAAACTTTACTCATACACTTTCAAGGTTTCTTACTTACACATATTACAAATTTATTTCTATTACTATATATTTCAGGTGAATATCTCATTTCATCAAAATGTACGTTTAATGATTTGGTCACTGAGAACTTTTAATACAATTAATGTTAAAAAGTATTTCTCTGCAGATGTTTACCGCACTGAGGGTTGATGATGACAGGGATGAAGTCTTTTGTACGAAGATGGAATTGTCCTTTGATTAGTTCTAAGCATACCGTGAATGGAAGTAGGCTATTTTTTTGTGTATCTCTTTAAATCAATATCTGTTAACGGTCTTTCGGGTAATCTATTAAGTTTTTTGGATACGGTTTTAAGTATAATGCACCACCGCCAGATTTGTATGATTTTAGATAAAGTGCGCCGCTAGCGATCGATTCCATTATGCGATTATGGCTCGATGTCTCTTCTTGCTGCCAGTTAAAGGACCGATTGCCGATAATCTTGCGAATAACGGAATTAGAAATGGTAAAAACACTCCTTGTTTAGGTAGGGGAATTACTCAAGAATTTTAATCTTTCTCTTTCGTCCTAAACTTTTTACCACACGTTTCGCTGTTGAAAGCGCTGACTTCATTGTGTCTGTGAAATCTCCGTTAGATTTCATTTTTTTAGCTATTGTTTTTCGTACATGCAATTAATTTCGACCATTCCTCTTGTTGGATCGACGTTTACACCCCATTCCGAATTTTCTCTTTGCTTTCATAGTGGTACCGACTGCCAAAGCTGCAGCTCGTTCACCTAATGTTGCGTCTGCCGATTTAAACCGTTCCCAAGACTTTTCTTCTAAAATTGTATCTGCTCTATGTCTATTTTCTGAATCTCGGTAGCCTCTATAACTGAAATCATGCAGTTTGCACTGAGCATCTAATTGCTTGATACCGCAGTCACCGCGTGCGAGTTGTTTCTCTAATTTTGTACCAGGGCCACAATACTGGTAACCGGGTAAATGTAAATCAACCGGAAGTTTATTGATTAGCGTATTCAATAAACCACCTGCACTCCTCCGCTTCTTACCTATCATTGTTCACCTTGAGGGATAGGGCAGGTTGTATATACCTAAAATCTAGAGTAGAAAAATTATATTTTCAGTAAATGATATACATTAGATAAGCAGGACGATAATACAATATTTTTATTAAGCATACAGTGTTATGTGAATTAATATTGTACTTAGCATTTATAACATCCTGAATGTCTTCTTTCTCGTTTACATTTGACCAATCAATTTGGTTTTCAATTTCTTGGGATCGGAAAAATTGTAATTCTGCATATGAATACCATCTTAGAAGATCATCCCATTCCTTCGCATCTAATACCACATGATCACAGTTGGCACACCCCACACGCACTACTGGTGCAAGGTTAAGGTGTGTACTGTATCCAATTTCAATATGAGTATCGTTCGATAGTTTAAAATAAGCACAATCGATTAAGTATTCATTAGCTGCCTGTTTATACACTTTATCCTTACGTTGACACCAGTCTATGTTACGAACAGAATAACTTTCATCTTGTTTATCCTCATTTTTACTACTACCACTACCATCACTATTTTGACAACATGAACAACAAAATGTTAAATTATTATTCATATTTTTACTACAGTGGTGTGGGGTATCTGGTGAACTTCCGAGTTTGGGTCGTTCCAGAAATGATTTTATTGCTGCTTGCATGACCTTTCCTGCTCACAATTGCACTAGGACTAAACACTGTTTACGAAACGATTCTAGTTTAAGCATGTTTACACATGGTTGCCCACCCACGCATGAGCAAAGTCATTGATTAAGAATGCTGCTATTTCCAAGAACTTGACCTTGAAGAGCATTGTGACCTTGAAATTTAAATGGAGGGGGGCCCGTGCAAAGTCATGCTTATTTTGCTATTTGACCTTGAAGAGCATCAATACACGAACTAATTAACCTTGACCTACCTTTTAGTATAGACAACAAGCAGGTGACCTTGAAAATTGATACCAATACATTCTGATTAAATTTAGCCATTGATCTATATAACAATCTAGGAATTAACACATGGCTCTGACTTGCCAAGAATTTCTCGACGACCTTGAAAAGGTCAATGAAATTTGATTCCAAGAATTGCTAGGGGGCGTGACCTTGATATTTCCTGATGACTGAAACGGTCAATGAACCTTGACCTGATCAATGAACTGACAACGATGCCTGACTTTGAGACATGGCAACGTCGTATGACCTTGAGACATGGTTAGCATAGGCAACGATCTGTCTGATCTTGATTTCTAGGAATACCCCTGCAGGTAACCTTGTAATTTGATTTTCACTAATTGTAATAACTTCTAAGAACTAACACATAACCTTGACTCAGTCAAATTCTAAAAATTCCCCGAATCAGATAGCTGTTTCCCTAAGAGCATCCATCTATACAGCAATTGTTAACTGTGAACGTAAACAACGCTCGTGACAATTGATTTCTGCTAAGAATAAACTTTGACCTTGAAGCATCGCTCAAATTCTAAGAATTTCTTGGTGACCTGGAAAATTTCCCCCACCGCCACCTTCCACGCGTAACGTTCAAAAACCTTGAAATTCTAAGGATAAACTTTTACTTTGATGTAGGGAACGTGTACGTGGCTCGCAATGACATAGACCTTGAAAAACTGCAGGGAATGTATATGTAACCTTCAATGAACTCGGTATTCCTATTTGACCTTGAGGAATATATGTAGCAACCTTGAAAACTATTGAGTTGGGGAATGTGTACGGTTACCTTGATGCGGGGACGATGACCTCAAAGAATATGAATGCAACGTGCGCGTCCTTGAAAACAATATACTTCGATGCAGCGAATGTGAGCTTCAATGACCTTGAAGAAGATGTCGGTAACGTGCATGGTGGGCCCATTAACCTTGGTCTTAGAAACCATGTGCTTAGACGTAGACCATGTGATGACCTTGAAAAACCATGTACTGTGATGCGGACAATGTGTATGAGAACTTCAATGACCTTGACCCTCAAAAACCTTGTACTTGGACGCAGCGAATGTGTGCGATAGCTTCAATTGCCTTTACCTTGAAAACATTGTACTTGGACAATGTGTATGATGACCTTGAGGAAAATATACTTCGTTGTAGGCAATGTGTACGATGACCTTGACCTTTAAAATTAATGTACTTAGACGGAATCAATGTGAGCGACCTTGATGACCTTGATGCAGAAAATGTGTACGATGACCTTGAATTGAAAACCATTGACCTTGATGTGGATAATATGTACGGGAAAGTGTATTATTATTATCAAAAGTGGGTTAGAAGTGCAGTAACTATTCTACTTGTGTGCGTGTGTGTGTGCGCACACACACACACACACACACACACACACACACACATACACACACGACAGTGAGGAAAATTCGATTGCATAACCTTCTATATCTGCATATGTATATGTGGGTTGGAAGGTAAAGGAGATTGTTTTCATTTTTTTTAACTTATGACAAAAATAGAGTTGTGTTACAAGTTTAACGTGTATCTGAGCTTCTGTGATATGGTAGCTTGTAACGAATCTTTTACGTCCTTCGTTCATTTAGTTGTAAACTATCAAAAAAAAGGGTTTTTGATAATTAATGATTTATAAGTTGTGGTAGGCAACTTAATTTGCATTTTGGTCTAACTTAAGTTGCATATTTTCTTAAAGGTTTATACTTCCATATCGTGGAACTAAATTTCTGCACATATTTCCGCGCAACGCGATATCACCTGACATGGTGAGCGTCCTTTTTAGCATTACTGATGTATTCTGTTTTGAACAGGAAGACATCTTTGATTTCCACCTAAATCTTGTGAAAAGTGCCATAGATTTAATGGTAAGATACATTTAACTCGTATTATATTAAAATCTGAAACATTTGTTTTTTGTAGGCACTTTTACACTTTTTCTACTTATACTACTTTTACCACTTTTGGCATTTTTGATTCTTATGATTACATTTTTGCATTTAATTCAGATCTAAATTTAGATCACATTTTTTATTTGAACTTTCAAGAGAATGCAATAAATTTTGGATTATTCAAATTTCAAGGAATATAAATTTGTAAGAAGTAATTTCAACTTTGGTATGGTTTACAACGTGCAGCATTGAAATTACGATATATTTCGCAACATTGATACGAAGATTACATCATCTTTGGTTAACATTACCGCATTCCTTTTTGATACCAGAGGTTATCAAAAAGTTGTACATAAATTTTTAAACAGGTATTTATACTCTAATGATTTCTTAGGATAAGGCTATTAACATTAGTTTTAAGATATATTTTATATAATTCCAAATTTAAATGTTTAATAAACATAGTTTGTATATTTTTTTTTGACATTTTGGTGAATTTCTTATTGTATCCTCGGTTTAGTTATTCCGAGCATAATAAAAAAGAATAACTTGGCGTCCGAGATAATTTTTATTATTGTTGCATTGAAGTTACTATATTGATGTTAAGTGAAAATAACTAAGCAGATATTTGTGGTAATTAAGCAAATCAAAAAGCATGAACTAGGCCCGATTTAATCTACCTACTGAGCCAACGGCATTATCTTTTAATGAGTGTTTTGAGTCTCTAGTTATTTTAACGATTTGCATTGAGAACGGTTTAAAACATTGATTTATACGTTTTTAAATTTTACACCTATATTGCATATACCATAAACATATTATTTATACTATTTATACATAATTATAAGCTCTCAGTTGATTTTGATTTAGTTTCTTTTGTTTGAAAGGTGACTTGATCGAGAATGTTCTTAGCTATGATCCAAGAGAATTTTTTAACCCAACGGAAACGAGGGGTGTTATAAATTTAACGTGTGTATCTGTGTGTCTGTGTGGCATCGTACTTCTCAAACGGATGAACCGCTTTTAATTTTTTGTTTGTTTGAAAAGTGAGTGTTATTAGCTATAAGCCAAGAATTTTTTTACTTTTTAGAGGTTTTTTTAATTTTTGAATTTTACTGTTTAATCATTTCTGGGCACACTATATTCGTGATCGGTGCTTGATGCTTTGCCGCATACTTGAGAAAAGAGAAAATTTCTTGATTGGTAGGTTACGTTGCATCACTCTGTTTTGTTTTTGTTGATCCGCTAACAGACATAAGAAACGTCATGCTTGTTCTGTATCAATAACACCAGCTTTTTTTACATCTTAAAATATATAATTATACTTAAAAACCAGCGAGTAGGAATATAATGCAAGCTAATTTAAGGATTAAAGAGCAAGACAATAGAGTTATTTACGTTACAACAATATTAAAGCATGTTTAGGAAGACAAAGTTGTTATTTGATTTAATAATTTAATGCGAATTAAGTAGAACAAAAACTATTCAAATTGTACGTAATTATGGTCAGCGCCCTCTCTTCTTAGTAAAATAAATCAATAAGTTAAATTCGTGCCCTCAAAAAAAGATCAGATTTACTAAACTTGTGCATAATAAAAATGGTTTTAAAGTTATAACTAATATAAAATTGTGTTTTAGTTTTAATTATTACACATACTGGATTAGGGAATTCTAAAAGGACTTGAGTATGTACTGTCATCACTTTAATACCACTTTCACGTGTCTGGAACATTTAGAAGCATTTAAATATCTTTGAAAAGGAATTAATAAACAAATATTTTTGTTCTTACTCGGCACGCAATCTAAATAAAGACTTTAAAACAGTATTTATTGCAGATCAATGTTGTCTTTGCAGTATATTCCATACAAAACAGTATTGATTAAATAATGCGGCCATTTTTTCAGACCGGCGTAAATACAACTCTCGTAAGCTTGATCAGTTAACCGCTAGATTGCGCAATATAACTGGTATACACAATGTAAGCCACGCGGTTCTAAAAATGTAAATATTGTGCAAACACAAAAATGAAGTGCACTATTAGTGCGAGATGGTAAATAAATTGTGATTTTTGGAGTTCCTTTGTGAAATAAATCTGGAAAAATTGCTTAACAGAAGCGAAAAAAGAAAGAAAACGCCTAATGATAAGATGGATGAATGAATGAAACGTGAAAATACTATGCGATGTCTGAGCAGAACTATTTATAGCAAGATTAAGCGATTATTCTTACTTTATGTAACAATTGGCGTCCTTATAGTGATAATAATATTTTTCTTAAATCGACGGCCTCTATTATTTATTTACAGTCCTTTGAAAACGTCTAATTTGCATAAATACCGCAAGTTGTATCCCGGAAGCTTCTTAGAAGACTACAAGCCAAATAATGAAAGTTACTGCAATTTTATGTATAACTTACCAGATGAATTTTCTTATGAAGAGGAACATCTTCAGTATAGTCCTGAGATGGGTGGCAACGGCTCGTATAAGGTTTTGTATAATGTAATTAGAGCCAAACAAAATGTGAGCAACGTTGCGGGGGTGACTTACGTCACTCATATTACACCTGATTTTATTAGTTACATTACTGAAGTGGTTCGATATTGGGAGGGTCCTGTTAGTGTAGCGGCTTTCGTGCCAGATTCAGATGCCGACATTTTAACAAAACAATTAATTCAACTGTGCCAATGCCTTCCCTCAATGTCAAAAGTCTCTGTACATTACGTTTTTCCAAAACTTTACACGCCCTACGTTGGAAAATTTTTAGAACCCTATCCAACAAATTTCTGCGGTATTTCAGATACAAATAATTTAATTACGTTTAGAAATAAGAAAGGGTTGATTTACCCTGTTAATGTATCTAGGAATGTTGCACGAAATGCCGCAACAACAACTTTAGTCTTAGTATCCGATGTAGAATTGATACCCAGCAAACAACTTGCATCGAGATTTTTGGAGATGATTTCGAAATTTGTTAAAGTAAATCATTTTCATTTTAGACGTCATGTCTTTGTTGTACCTGTTTTTGAGGTTGATAGCTACGAAAATGTTCCTAGAAGTAAAAGAGATCTAATTCAACTTGTTAGAAGAGAAAAAGCTGTATATTTCCATCGACACATTTGTTCACACTGTCAGAAGTTTCCTGGTTTGGAGCAATGGCTTTCTCAAGACCCTGGAAATATAATTAAGGTAACATTTTTGTATTTATTTATTTAATTATATTTTAATTAAGCTTTAACGTAATGAAAACGTACTGTAGACTTGTATATTATACACCGCCAATTTACTATTATTGGAGAATTGACAATTTTATTTAATTATTTTAATCTACCTTTAACGGTTCGTCCTTTATTCAGGACTTCGTTAGGAAGAACTAAAAGTTAATATTTTATAATTATGAAAAATCTAACATTAACGCACGATATAATAATAAAGTTAAAAATATATCTTAAATTGTGATTTTTCGACATTACAGAAAATAATTGTATAAATGTTAGAAATTGCTTGACAAACTTAAAGGTTTCCAGAAATAAAAGTTTTTTGTAATTGGTTTCACTTCTAAACCTTTATATTTTGAAAATATGGCTGGTGATTTAATTCTTGACAATCATAAACACACGATTTCATTTTAATTGTTAATTTGAAATTACTTTTATGTTGAGTTAATGTATATTTTAACAGTTGTGACGGTTGATCTATATATATATATATATATATATATATATATATATATATATATTTGTACATGGTATTATCATCTCTTAGATTTATTTCAATGTTATCGTTATTAATCTCGTGATTTGAATTGAGTAATAATTTTTTAATTGGGTAGCCATTGTTTCTTAACGATTCTTGTAGCTGCCTTCCATCACTGGACGATGTACTTGGAAAAAACAACAAGGAAGAAAATACCGAAGTCACCTATTGACGAAGAAATGCAAAAAATGCTAATTCCGAGAGAAAAATCATCACAATGTCCAAAAAATATATGGACTGCCTAAAGTACCTAAAGATGGAGCTCCTCTGCGACCTATCGTGAGTTTAATAGGATTACCACTGCAATCGATAGCTAAATACCTAGCAAAACAGCTGCAACATTACGCCAACCAAGTGAAGTCCTACGTGAAGAATGCAGAACATTTAATCGAAATACTCAAACAACAGTCGCACCAGGAGATATACTCGTAAGCTTTGAACATATCATAAATTTGAGCATGCACTGCGTGAGAAATACATATTTTACCTACAATGAACAAAAATACAAACAAAAACAAGGAGCACCAATGGGATCGCCACTATCACCAGTGATTGCTAATATGTACATGTAGGAATTTGAAGACGCATTCACAAACCATACTGTGGCTGAGATACGTCGATGACACCTTTGTCATATGGAACCATGGCAGAGAAAACATATAGATTTCTGGAACATCTCAACCAGAAAAATAAAAACACACAGTTCACGATAGAGCTAGAAAAAGATAATTAATTACCATTTCTGGATGTGTTGATAAAATGTGACAACGACCGATGTGGTCACACCGTGTATCGGAAACCGACCTACTCGGATCGATATCTTCAAGCAGACTAACACCATTATCCAGCACAAGCACAGTCGGTATTGAAAACACTAATACACCAATCTAAAACGCTAACTGACGAGGACCACAGACAAGCAGAGATAAACAAGTGAGCAGATCCCTATGCCAAAATGGATTCAAGGAACGGTACATACAAAGAGCCATCAATTCGAGAAAACGAAACAACACAGGTCAACAAGAAGACGAAGAACCTATAACAACAGCATATCTACTGTACATAAAAGGAACCACCGATAAAATAAACAAGATACTACAGAAACACAAAATCAAAACAATATTTAAATCAGCAAGGAAGATCGAAACGGTGCTAAAAATTCCCAAGGAACAAATAAACCTAGAAGAGCAAGGAGTATATCGAATTCCATGTTGCGGATGTGCTTCGGTATGTATCGGACAAACAAACAGGAAGATCAGTGCAAACATCAGGCCATAAAATTGACTTTCAAAACACCATAAAGCTAACCAACATAGAATATTACAAATCACGCATCATCAGAGAGGCTATCCAAATAGAGAAGCACATAGACAACCTCAATACCAGGGATGATGAATCAAGGTTACCGACAACATGGAAACCAATTCTAATGGATAAACACATAAAAACAACACATTCAAACACGACGTACAGACGAAAGCAAAAGTGAAAGTGCAACGAAAGAAAACAACAAAGAAGAAAGTGAAAGCGCAACAAAGGGACCAAAAAATACGCAATCAAGCACGTAACCAGCCACTGGGAACACTATATAACACATAACCTCAACCACAAGGAGTATATATATATATATATATATATATATATTGTCGCATTTATTAATCGTGACGTTATTCTTTGCACAATTCTGAAACGAAAATCTATTTACAAAAATGTTCGGATCTGCTTCCGTTTCTTCACACGAGGCCATCAAAGTTTGACATTTCAGCTTCTATTTTGCAAATTTCGTAAATTTTGTATGATACGTTTAAATTTCAATGTGGCAGTGTGTCCTAAGTTTCACATTTGATATTTTCGCAGCTTTTCGCTATGTGGCATTCAAAACCATCCAGATAATAACGTCAGAAATTGTTTAATTATTTTCGATGCATAATACATATCATGTGTATGACTTCTAATATTTTGTTACATTAATGCCAACGTTGCCATTTAATTTTTTTGCAATGGCTCGTATGAAGAAATGAAAGCTGATCTGATATTTTGTAAATACATTGTCGTCTCTTCTTCCTACAGGCCCTTCCTACAGAGGTATGCAAACCTTAAGGACGCCTCCGGAAATCGGTTTTTCCTAAATAACTTTTAAAGTATTAATAATAATTTAATAAAATTTAATATGATGGACACTAGCAAGGAACAGCTTAAAATAGTGGCCTTGAAACATATTTCGCTTTTAGTTTACCAAGGGTAGACTAAGCTTTACACCTTAATGCTTTAATTTTTCACACCTGCATGATAAAGGGTTAAAAATGAATCTGGGTAGCTTCAACCTTAAGCTAAAAAAAGGTACCATTGTGTATTGTCGAGAAATCGACCGTTTTCGAGAAAAAAAAATTATTTGATAATAAAGTGAAAAGAGAAAGAATACAAAATTTAAGAAAATATGGTGGTGTCTCAGGAGGCAACAAATGAACCTAAGGACGCTAATTCGAAAAATTAATTAAAACTTTATAAGAGGGCTCCGTGAAGTCTGGTACACTCGTGGGTACGACGAATTGAGCACTGTTGTAACAATTACCCAGAGTTGTTCCTTATCACATCACAATGAAACATAATTTTCCGTAGAAGTTCTTCTAGTATCGACCGGAGTAGAATACTTCACGTTTGTGTCGCCACAGGCAAAAATCCTGCGACGTTAGGTCGGGAGATCGAGGAGGCCAGGCAATAGATTTTCCTACTTATCCAACAGTTTGGATATACGTTATGGTGGTGCACCATCGTGCATGAAGTACGTGTTTCGGCGAGTTTCATGGAAAGTGCTTTTAAAGCGTAAAAGCGGTCCAGAGGAACTCCAAATAAAGTTATCCATTCAATCGTGCCGGCAACAGGAATGGTTCAATAAAAATTTGCTAATGATTCCTGCCCATATATTAATTGATTGGAACTGATGATGATGCGAAACAATAGTGGCATGAGGATTTTCATCAGCCCATACATGTGTGTTGTATAAATTCATGATACAATTTCTGGTAAACCCTGCCTTCATCTGTTAAAAGAGTAGCTAATGAAGTTTACATTATTTCGTTGTTGATCCAATAGCCAGTTGCCAAACTGCATTCCACGAGGAAAATCATCAGAAATCAGTTACTGTACTTTTGCAAATGATATAGATATAACAGCTATTTTTGAAGAACATCATGTCCTATTGTTTTCGACCGCATTAAACTGTGCTAATAATTTCGAGTGATCGTTAAAGAAGTGTCATCTACAGCATTTAAAATATTTTCCTATAATTGTGGCGTATGTACGGTTCTTATTACCTGGGATCGCCCACCATTCTCGTTAGACGTTGGTCTTCTGATTTGAAATAGTACGATTAGGAAATCTTTCGTGACATAACCTTCTGGCTTCCAAAGCAACAATGTTTTTGGTTCGATAAAATAAAACGTACATTTTTTGAACTGAAATGAAACTTTCCTGTTGCTTGAATGAAATTCGTGTTGCACTTTGTTATCAAAACATCATTGTCCTTTTATTAAAAATAAAAGATGAATTCGTTTATTGTTTTTTCGGAAACGGTGCATTTTATCGACAATAAACAAGAGTATCTTTTCTTAGCTCAGGGTTGAAGCTACCCATGTAAGACCCTTTTTGGATTACGTCTAATTTTAATTTATGCACTGCGGTGCTAGCTCAAGTCGTAGGTGAAAGGGTGGTTCTTTAAATACGGGTCATTGTTTGTAGATTTTCACTCTGATCAATAAACACTAAATGGGTTTGATACTTATATGTCCATATATATATATATATATATATATATATATATATATATATGTAATCTCTAAATATTCACACTTAAATCTAATTTATACATATGATTAAATGCTATCAAATAAAGATACTCAATATAAAACATCCACAGTGGTTGGCCCTGGGATTCGATTGACCTTCTTTCTGCGGTGGGGGCGGCAGCTTGACTGGGTGGATCAGAAACAGCGGACACCTTGGTGTTCTTGTTAGGTTTGCTGCGAAAATGATATTAACGGCGTATTTGCAAGAAAGTTAAAATGACCTTAATTTCTCATATAAAAGAATAAAGAAAGAAAAAAATTAAATAAAAATGGGAATATTTTAAGTACGTTCCTGACTGGTGGAAGACGGAAGAGGGCATCTGGTTTTATACAGTTATCGTAACGTTATTTCGTGTTGGGAATATTTTTTAGAGATATGATAAAGGTAGTTTTAATACTTGATTTTCTACGTTACCCAGAAAATTAATATTTTAAAGGATTTAAAAGGTTTGTATTTATATAACTATTTATAACTATTTTTATAATAGAATTTTGAAGGTATCTAACTAATATATTTCTCGTATTGATATTTATTTGCGGGAACGACGAATTCGTTTACCGCTTGACTACGCCGTTCAGGCCTGGTGTGGTAACGACGGTGGTGGCTACCGATGAGTTTCTAACATTCAGTTTTCAGGAATATTTAATACACAAGCGGGCAGGATAACTGAAGGTTTTACAGGCGTTGTTATTAAAGAATGTTTGATACCGGATCAATGCATTAAATTTGAGTTATCTCGACGTGCGATCTAGGCCGGATACAGGTTCAGGACCTCAGATGAGAAGTAATGGTTATCTCGTGACGGTCGAGCTAGTACGAACACGGTTTCAGGATTTCAGATAAGATGACAATTACGTTAAGTCAAATAGAAGCTTAATATACACTCCTGTTACGCAACATTTGCGGATGTTATCGCATTTACGGAAACTGGGCGACCGAAATAATGTTCTAATCTTGGTCAGCTGTGCTACTTCCAACTCGTAGATACTCAGCACATTGTTTAAGTGGTCTGCAGTAACATCTTTGTGTGAGTTTGTTTATAATTATGTTGTGTATCGAATAATACATTATGGGTTGTCAGTTCGTTGCGCTGTTTAATTCATATCCTGGGGTCGGTAGAATTTAGGCAGGGGCCTTTCTGTACGACTGTGTAAGTACGTCGAATAAATACCCGGCGTGGCGTTGTGCACGAATGTATGTGTAGGTTTGTAAAATAAAACTTGCATGCAGGTGACCACGGATTCAAATAACAGCAGGTCAGAGTCTGTAAGAGTATTCTAGGGCGGACGAAATTGAGTCTGTAGCGTGTCTTGCAGTTTTATTGAAATCCACGTAAGGCGAGAACGGCTTCTGGTGGTGATACTAACTCAGAGATTGGTTGTTGGGCAAGTAGTGGGACTGGAGGAGGTTCTGATGTAGCAACATTCTTAATATTTTCGAAACTACGTGGAGGATAGAAATTAATTATTTGGGATTTCTTCAATTTAATTAAAATTGATTAATTCACAAATAATTAATTAAAAATGTTTGATTTACTTTTTTAAAGTCTATTATACAGTTAAAAATAAGCTTACTCCGTCCCTGGTAAACTAAAAAGCTAAATATGTCTCAAGGACACTATTTTAAATTATTATTATTACTTTAAAAGTTATAGAAGAAGAACTGATTTCTGCGCGCTCTTCAGGTTCACATATCTCCGTAGAGAAGGCATGTAGGAACAAATTTTACAGAAACTTGTCATCTTATTTTTCATGTTCTATCTGAACTGAGAGATTTTCCACATTTTCCGGAGACAGTATATATATATATATATATATATATATATATATATATATATATATTATATATATATATATATATATATATATATATATATATATATATATCAACATAATTTTATTTTGAATGTATGGGCTGCTTCAATAGGCAACCTTCCTATTGCATACCATATTTTTGATGGAAATTTTAATGGTGATGTTTACTATGGATTTTGGATAACCGTTTGTTTCCACTATTAGAAGATTTGCCTCTTGATCTACGAAGAAATGTTGTTTTCATGCATGATAGTGCCCACCTCATTTCAGTAACAAGCTGAAGATGGCTCAACGAACATTTTCCAAATCGTTGGATTGGTCGAGGTATTGCTCCTATCCACTGGCTATCAAAGTCGCCTGACCTAAATCCCTTGAGTTTTGATGTGTGGAGTTTAGTTAAAGAAAAAGTATATTCAAGCGAAGTAAATTCGATTGAAGAACTTCAAGCGAGAGTTGAAAATTATGTAAGAATGTTAATTCAAGAATCACGGCATCTCCATAGGATTATGTTTTCACTAGAAAAAGTTTACGATTATGTATTCGTGAAAATGGTGGACATTTCGAACATTTAATGTAAAAACCCGTACCTACTTATTCAAATTTTTTTTTGTTTGTTTTGTGTTATTCGTTGTTTTTTTTAATTGTTTCCTTTGTTTGTTCTGTGTGAATGTCATACAATTAAAACCTTTTTTGAGTTCTAAATAATTTACAATATTTTTACCTCACAGTTGTTTCTGAAATAATCATTATTCCCTGAGGTAGTTAGTTCTCGCGCATGAAAATTATTAATCGTTTCATTTTAAAATAATTTATTAGTTCGGTCAGTATTACTTGCTAAACCTCAAATAACTACAAAACCAATAATTTTTTTGACTTTCAGCAAGAGTACATTTTTTGAGGCAAATTGTTTAAAAAATATTATTTTTGCCCAAAAAATTAAAAATATCCCCATAAAAAAAAGTCTGGGGGCAAAATCAACACTAATCAAAAGTATTTGTGGTCTAAATTGCATTTAGGTATCTTAAACCGTTTCAGAGATAATTAAAAAGAAAGGGTTTTTTGGGCCACCTTTACACGGCTGTATCTTCTAATGAGGCGTTTTCGGACACATGTTTATTAATCAAACTCACGTTATTTTTTATTATTCTATTTACCCTAGAAATTATCGGAACGTTTTTTAAAACCCTGTATATATTGTTCAAACATGGATAACTTGATTTTTTAAATGGAACCACCCATATTTTCTAATCAGCGGATAGGAAATTAAATTTCTATCCATGTTTGAAAAAGTTATTTTGGGAGCGTTAGAAATGATTGAATTCTAAAAGCAAGACGTTGCAACAACTTTTGAAAGTCTGTTTCTCGGGAAGTCTTCGTTCAGGATACTATACCGCATGAATCCTTGACGCCAATAACGCATTTCTTTGGCATTCTCCAAGAATGAAAGTCATGTCGATCAACTCTGCGTCAGACAACAACATTTTAATGGAGAAACACTTCAACTGATACACAAGACAGCAAAGCACAATAGAAGCTCGAGAAACTGACTTTTCTTATCAGTTGTTTAAAACAATTGACAAACACTTTCCAAAGCACCGCGGCAATGCGCAATAAAAACTGAAATTAGACAAAAATGTCTCTAAAATATCGATAATGTTACATCAATGGAAAGGAAATTTGATTTCCCATCCGCTGATGTAAGAAAATATGGGTGGTTCCATTTAAAAAAATCAAGTTATCCATGTTTGAAAAAAGTTATCTTCGGAGCGATAGAAATTATTGATTTCTGAAAGCAAGATTTTTGGCAATGAATGAGAATGATGCGGTACCCTTTTCGGAAGTAAAAACGAAAGCCACATCTCTCTACCGGTATCCGTCTTCGAGATATTGATAGTTTTCGGAGGCACTGCAAACGTCATTTTTTCTACAAAATGTCAAATAACTCAGAAGCAATGCGACGTAGACCCATAGTATGGTTATTAAAGTGACCTTTAAATTCAACGAGGAATTCAAAAATGTAATAATATATAGGTTGTTCTATTTAAAATAACGAAGTTGGCATGAGTTTCCGGTATAACCGGAAGTCCGCCATTTCTGAAAATAATTTTAAAACGTGCAGTTTATGACTGTGGACAACTTTTATATAAGACATTTTTTCGTATTTGTAATAGTAAGGGAGTTATGGAGCAATCCCGCTTAAGTGAGCCACCCTGTATATATATATATATATATATATATATATATATATATATATATATATATATTATGTATATATATATATATATATATATATATATATATATATATATATATATATATATATATATATATATATATATAGTTAAAATTAAGAAATCAAGATGAGATGCTCCAGTTGTATGATAACGACTTCAGTCCTTAAATATTAACGGAAAATTATTTCTTTGTTGGATTTGTTACGATTTAACTAGTTATTTAATTGCTATGTTAAGTTTTTAGTTATATTCACCGTTTTGAAATTAAAGTTCTTCACAAATTTGGACCAGCATTATAATCTGATTGAATTTTGTTAAATTTGCTTTTTTGACTGACGTTTTTCTTTGTTAGCCTTCGTCTATTAGTGCTCTGATTTGTCATTTTCAAGGCGATTTAATAAGATTTAATTAAACATTTATCTAACCCTTACTAAAATAAAATTATATTCTGTAGTTGGCTTTTTCCATAACTATTATAGCAGACTTATACTTGAGTTTTCAGATATGTTTATTTGACATTTCAATTAATTTTTTAAAAACTATAGAAACGTATAAATTTCTAAAAAATTAATACAAATACACGACTAAATACCCAAAAGTTAAACACTTTAATTATGTCTGATAATGTGCAGAGTTGGATTTTCAAATGTTTTATTAAGAAAGATAAATAAAGTCATTGTCTCAGTAGAAGCAATTAGCAGGGCCGTATCACACATTTTCTTAAAATAATTAAATACGAAATTTCCGAATTAATGAAGTTTATGTTGCTTAAGGGTATTATGGCTACCTATGATCAAAAATGAAATAAAATTTCAAGGATTAAAAAAAAAGGGTTGATAATGCACTCTCGAAAAGAAAATGTCCGAATTAAAAACCAATAGCTTCATCTTATAGAGAAGTGCAAATTACCGTAATAATGAATAGCGTGTTTTTTGATACGTTCAAGAACAAAAGCATGCAAAAACAAGTATTGAAATTTTCGGTTTTTTCCGATATTTCTAAACGGCTGTGAATACTTCAATTTTTGAACACGTATTAATTCAGTATTACATTTCCCAACTTCGCCGTATTTTAACCAATTTTGTATATTTTACCAAAATAGCATTGTGCGTACTCGAACTTGTAACACCCTGTAAACTCTTTGCTAACAACACAAGCATAAGAACATCATGTGGTGTCCACATCAAAACTTTGTATACATGTTTAATGTATTAATTAACAACATTCGTTGTTTATTAAAATAACGGTGTTCAATTCAGAACAGATAGTTTTGTTACATCCGGTATATCTTTAGTAAATTTTCCATTTGCTTTTTAGCATTTAATTTTAATTACAGATTTTCAGTGCAACGACACGAGTATATCCTTATCACAGATGGGAACCTGTTTACATTGGAACTAAAAACGAGCCACTTTACAGTGAAACTCTCTCATGGGAAGGAAAACAAGATAAGATGACACAAGTAAGTTAATTTTCTTGCCAAAGAACATTTAATCTGTAAAGAAGTTTATTAAAAAATTTCACGGAACGCTTGACTATAAAAGAGAAAATGAAAGTTTTTATATTGTAATAAAGGTGTTTTCGGAAACAACATGTTTATTAATATAAAGGGAAGGAACATAAAGCAATTTATTACGAATCTTTATAAATTATGTAATTTAGGTAGGTAATAAAGTGTAACGCTTCAATTGTCATTACTTAATATCAAAGTGTAAGTGAATTATGTGGTACAGGTAAGATGAATTTTCATTTTCTAGTCGAAATGTTTGAGTTGCAATGTATGTGTTATAATAATGATAAACTAAACGCCTTTCACAAATTTAACTAAGTTTGTAATACAAGCAGTTGCAGAGTTTGTAGTTACTTAGTTTAGGTTTGGTGATTTATGATCAGGATTTTCTTACTTTAGAATTGCATGACTTCAGAATATTATAACAGGAACGTGACCATGCCACATCTGTTGGTATTAGGTTCGGTTGTTTAGTTAATATCTTTCCGTTCTGTCTTTTATCAGATTTACTAAACACTTATTTGTTGAGTCGTGGATCGACAGTACTTAGTTAGTACTTCTTAGTGTGTTGTAGGGTTAACCTGCACGACCGGTCGTTTTCAACAAAACAACTCCATTAAATGTTGAGGCTTCCCACCCTTACTGGAAGCACTAACGGTAAAACCAGATAGAATTCTTTGGATAATAATTGGATATGGCTTTGTTAAAATGTCAGCTAATGAGGGAAAATGGGTTGTAACTCCCGAAGTAGAGTTGATCAGATGTATTAAAGGGGTTTACATGTATCTAGAGGACGCCCAGGAGAGCGGACAATTTCCTAGTGTTATTCCCGGTTGGCGAAGGAAGTTAATGTAAATAAGATCTGCTTCATGCTTATTGGTTATTTTAGTTATACATTCAACCGCTAGTGGAAGAGAATTTTGTGGACCATCAATTGACGGAAGCTCACCTTAGACAACTGACATGGGAAAGTTTTGAAAAGCGTGGGAACGTTTTGTGGAACTTCGGAACATTACCTTTGATGTCACTTCGGCGTATTGTTATCTAACCTGCTTATCCCTAACTAGTTGTTCACCCTGGATCGTTGACTGCTGGTAAGATAATGAGGACTGTGGGAAAATATTGAGTAACAGGGTTTGATGGAAACACACTTTAGACAGCTGACATAGGAAGATTTTGAAAGTGTGGGACTATTTTGTGGAAAACGGTAACTTTACCCTTGATGTGGTCTTCGTGTGTTTAACCTGTTACCCAACCTATTGATATCTAGCTACCCACTGTAGACAACTGACCACGGGGAAGAATATAAAGACCGTAAGAGAATTTTAAGCACCAAGGGATTGAAGAAAGCTATAATTTCACATATTGTGGACCACATTATTACTATTATTATCAAAATATTGGTGAGGTTAGGTTTATGTCGAAGGATACAGACAGACACCCGTCGTCATCAGGCACATTTGCTACTTCGCTACCTGAATTCTGTACACATAGCATTTCTAAATAGTACGTAACGAAACCGAGATAGAGAGAACCGACATCAAAAGGAGCACTTGCTACTGTGCAAACTCGCTTCAGTATACTTACTGTTTTAAATGGTAATACGTAATCGAAAACCTAAATAACTACCCGTGCCAGGTAAACATACCTCTCTTCAGGAGGGTATAACTACTAAAGAAAATGTAGACTATTAAACTCTGAATCTGCAGTTACTCGATTTGGGATACATCCACCGGTTTTTGTAAAATGGCCACCAACGTTTTTAGGAAACCGCTATCTCTTTCTAGGAAACGGAATTTATTCTTAGGAAATAGAGAAGAAGAGATTTCGTTTTTAGGAAATCCTTTATCATTTTCCTTACTGCGCATACATTGTATAAACGTGAATTTAAAACATCTGGTGTGGAACAACTTTTAATAATAACAATTTTTTGATGATAATTATGGAACGTCTCTTTTAATACGTTTATAACAAAAATAAACAACATTGTAAAAACAAAACCAAAATTCTATGACAGATGGACTTTTAAAACTTCATGCGAAATTTTAAGTGAACGCACACGCACACGCACACGCACACGCACACGCACGCACACGCACACGCACACGCACACGCACACGCACACGCACACGCACACGCACACGCACACGCACACGCACACGCACCACAGCACACGCACTCGCACACGCACTCGCACATGCACTCGCACACGCACACGCACACGCACACGCACACGCACACGCACACACACACACACACACACACACACACACACACACACACACACACCGATTTCGGTGAAACTATGTCAAACGTCGTAAAATAAATTAGGTAATAAGTCGATTTAACAATAGTAAAAAAATGTCGATTGCATAACCTTCTATAACTATATATATATATATATATATATATATATATATATATATATATATATATATATATATTAGTTGTAGGTGAAAGGTAAAAAAAAATTATTTCAATTTAATTAAAGTGATTGTCAATTATTAACGCAGGCGTCGGCCCCCAATGTGTACTGCTGTCTGCTTTTAAGAATACTCATGTTGATAAATCTAAAAGCACAGGCGCAATGCGCATTTGGCAGCAAAAGCAATCAAAACACCCAGAACGTTATTAAATATCGGGTGTGGAATAACTCACAATCTACAAAGTGGAAATTAAAAGAAATGAAATAATTTTAATAATAATTTTGTTAGAATAATTATGAAACCTTTTTTAATACGTGCATAAGGAAAATAGACAACATTGTAAAAACGAAAGCAATAATCCATGGTCAGATGAACCTTTAAAGCTTCGTGTCACATAGAGGTTAATACATTCATAGATGCTAACTTAAAAAAAAATTGTCTTAATAGACAAACTCAGTTTTCTACAGACCACACGTTCACACGTTCACAAGTTATTGTTTTCAACTCTTCAATTTTTAAAACACCCAAACTTGATAGAATGTATTTAAACAACTTAAATTCTCCCGCTTATCTGTTGTATAGACATTGTGTAGTAGTAGTGGTCCTGATTAATTATTTATTAAGGAAGGTTCCTAACTAACTTACCCTTTCCTATTTTAGTCTGTTACGAGAGTATTAAGAATAGTTTAAAAATTATCGATTTTAGTTCTGTGATCCATGTTGTATAGCCTAGAAAACTAGAATCGATAAAAAAAGATAACGTGGGTACCTGCTCATAACGTTCCAGCATGTTTTTAATTATGTAAAGGGAAGAATAAAATAAATCACTTTTAAAAGACTAATGTATTCACAACGTTTAAATAAACTTTCATATCGCGTGATTTTGATTGAAATGAGCCCAGCGCTTCATTCATTAGGGCGCCCTCTTCCGTTAGATTAATTATATTTTGATTTAGTTGTCTTGTTTTGTTATTTTTTTACTTATTTTTATTATATAAAGTTATTAATTAGTACCGTAAAGTGGGGTTACTTGAAATGGTGGGGTAACTTGAAATCGTTAGGTACTGTTTTCGTATTTGGATTGGTGCACTATTCAGTGCCATACACTGTATGATTTGGTGCATCGTTAGGTGACTGTTAAGATTATATTGATGCAAGACCTTTCAAGAATAGTACTATATTTTATAACATTAGTATGAATTGAAAGTTTGTACAAAGAATATCGGTCTGAAAACTTCTGACCTGTAGCCTAAACTAATAAATTGAATCAGTATGACCAAGTTCACTACATAACTTCAACTATTACTCCAAAGAATTGAGCGGAAAACTTGGCGGAAATTTTTCACGTTTTCTTTTTGTCAACTTTTTCACTTCTCCAATATTTGTTCCCTCTTTCTTCATATACACGCTATCATTTTCTTTCCTAGCTCCCTTCTCCTTTCAAGTATCCTGGTATCCCTTTTCCCTTGATTTTCCTATAGTTTGTATTGTATTTACCTTCCTTCACCTTCATCCATCTTTCCTGCCTTTGGACATCCCTGTCCCTTTTAATTATGTCCTCTCTCACGCTCACATTTTCCCTTCTTAATCTCTCCACTTCTTCTTTCGCGTATCCTTTTCTTTCATGTATTCTTTCCTGGTTTCTTTGTCCGTATTTTATTCTTCCTTCTTTTACTTCCTTCCAGCATTCTTGTAATATCTTACACTCTGATCTTCTACTTATTTCCTCCTCGTACTTTATTGCTCGCTTTCCCACCTCCACTTTCATTTTATTATGCTTGCAACTCCTCTCTGATGATGTATCCCGATGTTTCCCTTTCCACTCCCAGTACCCATTTCCAGTATTTTCTTGCAGTCCCTCTATCTTTTTATATTCCTTCATCGCCCACACTTCCGCCCCGTACAACAACACACTTTTTATTAGTTTTTCAAATAATAATCTCTTTTTCATTAAGTCTATTCCGAACAGTCTTTCTCTTACACTCCATACTTGCCATATTAATTTATTCCCTTTTCTCACACCTTCTTTTATATGGTCTCCATCTTTATTGTTTTGTCTCATCGTGTATCCCAAATAGGCGAATTCCTTTACTTGTTGCCTTTTTTCTTCCCCTTTTCTCAATACCAGTACCTTGGTTTTGTTCTCATTTACTTCGAAATCTTTTTTTTTAAATATCTGTCCATAGTTTTTAATATCTCCTTCATTTCTTCTTCTTCCTTCGCTATTAACACTA
Source organism: Vesta saturnalis (assembly GCA_036346205.1). Lineage (NCBI taxonomy): Eukaryota > Metazoa > Arthropoda > Insecta > Coleoptera > Lampyridae > Vesta > Vesta saturnalis. Next base: position 821,282 of record JARFJB010001941.1, on the reverse strand, counting down.
TGTCATAATCGTATGCCAGCGACCACACTTTGCTGTTCGCCACCACCACTCCTTCTTGTTACCGCTTTAATGTCTCCTCTAGATCTCCTGTGTATATCGCGAACAGACTTGGGCTCAGTGCGCATCCTTACCTCAGTCCCTTCCTTGTTATGAATCCTTCACTTAATTCCCCATTAACCCTCACCCTATTCGTCTTTTCTTCATATATTTCTTCCATCCTTTCTATTAATCTTTCGTTCATCTTCTTTTTCCTCAAGTATTCCCACAGTCTTTGACTGTGCACCCTGTCAAATGCGGCTACAAGGTCTACAAATATCGCTACCATTTTCCCCCCTTTATTTGCTAGTTCCTTATTTGCCATGTATTTCAAAATGTATATGTTGTCTATCGTACTTCTTCCTCCTAAATCCTGCCTGTCCGTCTGATAGCAGTTTCTTTTCTTCTGCTTCCACCTTCAACTGATCTTCCAGTACCGTCGCGTATATTTTATATGCCGTGTTTAGTAAAGTGATTCCTCTGTAATTTGTCACTTGTTTTTTATCCCCTTTTTTTGTGCACCGGACATATCTGTCCTTTTCTCCACCTCTCTGAGAGTCCTTCCCCTCTCATATTTTATTTACTATTTCAGTCACCCTTTTTGCTATCTTTTCTCCTCCATATATCAACTCCCCACCTTGTATCTCGTCTTCTCCTGCCGCTTTACCTTTTTTATCTTCTGTATTGCCTCTATTACTTCTTCTTTAATTCCTTGTCCTGCTTCATATGATTTATATGTCTTCTTGTTTTGTCCTCCCCCTCCTTCTTGAAATATCTCTCCCATTTGTTTATCTGTATTCCCGCTTGCGTACTTTTTCAGGAAAATGCCCAGAAATTATAAGAAACTGCCCGGTGCAAGAAATTATGGAAACTATTCTGATGAAACTCTGGCTAAATCATTAAATGAAATAAGAAAATGTGTTCTAACTATATATAAAGCCAGTAAAACTTTCTCAACATCAGCTTAAACCCTAAGTAGGAAACTTATAGGAAAGTATATAGGTAGTGTGGGACATCCTATAACATTTAGTGAAGACGATGAAAAGTGCCTTGCCCAATGTCTAATTATCTAGTGAGTGGGGGTTTTCGTTAACGCAATATGATGTACGCGTTATTGTGAAAGGGTTTTTAGATCGCCGAGGCATTGTCGAAAAAAGACTCAAATCAAATATGCCTGGTATTGATTGGGTTAGAAAATTTTTCAATAGACACAAAAATGTTCTGCCGGAACGTCTCTGTCAGAACATTAAAAGGGCGAGAGCCGCTGTTGGACGTGAAGAAATTCAAACATACTTTGACGAGTTGAAACTATCTTTGGAAGGGGTGTCCCCCGAAGTAATTTTAAACTATGATGAGACTAATATGACTGACGACCCAGATAGAAAAAAAGTCATAACCAGAAAAGGAAGCAAACATCCAGATCGGATTATTGACCGTTCAAAATCGAGCACCTCGGTTATCTTCTGTGGTTCAGCATCAGGGACGCTTTTACCACCCTATGTAAGTTACCGGGCAGAACACCTGTATGACTTAAGGTACAACCGGTCTAAGAATGGGTGGTTTAATCTAGCAGTCTTTGAAGATTGATTTTACAGTATTGCTTTGCCTTGCTTTAAGAAATTTGATTCTGATGCCCCAAAAGTTTTGATAGGGGATAATCTAAGTAGTCACATCTCTCTGAAAAACAAGAAACACAACATTCGTGTTTTACTTCCGCCGAATAGCAACTACTGTTGTCAGCCTCTGGATGCTGCCTTTTTTCTAAATCTGAAGAAGGATGAGTTCATTGTCGTGTCCCTCAAATACGACGAAGGGACAAAATGAGAATCGACCAAAACGTTTGTTGCTCAAATTTTACAAGATGATGGTCAACATTATCAAGCGAAATTCATGAGAAAATCATCAAAGGCAGCAAACATTTACTTTTTTCCTGTACAAGAAGACATCTGTAAGGTGGAAAAAGCTAATGTGATTTGTAGCATTACCCCATTGTTTGTAAGGAGAAGCCGCTTTTGTTTCCTATTACAGATGTAGAGAATTAGTTTGTGCCAGATTTTGTTTTTCTTAAGAGATGTTTAATTTTCAAGACTATTACTATTTCTTATACGTTAAATTAATTACAGATATTTTTAAAAACTTCATTTTTTATTTCAAGTACCCCCACACTATTCTAACGTAAAATAATCACGTTTTATAGCAGGTTTCAATAGTCCCACGCCTGCTTTTTCTTTTTTTTTATCTTACACTTTTAAAAGGTTTAATTAAGTTTAATTAAGCTGAAATGGCAAATTCAATCAACAAAGACATTCAACGTATTCTCGAATGGGGAATCAAAAATCTAGTTAAATTTAATGCTAACAAAACTCAGTGTTTCCTTGTGTCCGCCAAAAAAGATCGATCATTTCCTGTTGTAAGTATGAATGGCTCAGTTCTTAAGTTTTCAGACTCTATTACTCTGTTGGGTAATGACTGTATCTTCAAATCTCTCATAAGTTGAACATTTTCTGTCAGCTACCAAAACAGCTGCTCGTAAAATAGGCTTTTTGTACAGATCTAAGCAGTACTTTACCTCTCGACAACTCCTTCTGCTGTGTAAGGCCCAAATTCGGCCTCATCTGGAATATAATTCTCACCTCTGGGTTAGTGTTCCCAATACGCTCTCGATATCGTTGATCGTATTCAAAAGAGAGCGATTAGGCTTATAAATAACCCGTCCTTAACTTCTCACATACAGTCCCTTGAGCATAGAAGGATGGTTTCAGTTCTTTCTTTGTATTATCGTTATTACAACGGCTATTGTGCTGGTGAATTACATTCTTTGATACCATCTCCGGCTATCTCTGCGAGAAACACTCGGTTCGCTCAATCACATCATCAGTATGCAGTACAAATCTCCACTTGCCGTACCAAACGGGCGCAATCCACATTTTTCTACACGGCTTCTAAACTCTGGAATGATCTCCCTAGTTCCTGTTTTCCTTTCACTTATGATATGAGAAAATTTAAGGTAGCTGTTCATAGGCATCTATTGGCAATTCATTATCCCTCTATTCATCCTCCTAAGTGTTCCTGAGTGCACGATAGGCCAAATTTAGCCTATTCAGGTCCACAATCATAAAAAAAATAGCGCAACATGTACTACAGACTAAGATCAAAGAATAAATAGACCAAATATTAAAACATATTAATTAGTTTTTGAACAGGTTAACTTCATATCTGGAAACTGTTTCTAGTAAGCCCCGTTTACGGTACTTTAAATAATAGACAATTCATGTATCCAAGCTTTTTGTATTTTTTCCGCCAGAGGAAAGGTAGCTAATTTAATGTAAACGAATCAATTCCCGTCTCCGATGGTCTAGTTAAAAGTCATGACAGTGTTACAAGTAATTTAAGTTAAACTTTTACTATAATCAGGCAATTAAATGACTACCCGTATTGAGAATAGATTATTATCTTTACCAATGAATATAATTGAGCATATTATTTATGTTGAACGTAATAAATAAATAAACTCGCAATAAGAATTATATTCGGTAAAATATATTTACGTATTTTATGTAAAAATACATTTCAAACAGAGTAAAAAGATGTAAATGTTAATAATTAAAGAGACGGGCATTATAATAACCAATTTTATTCTCTATTTGTGTTCTATCGTTGTTAATCTAAATCCTTAGGTGTCATGAATTAAACCGGGATGTATTTTAATTTACAATGTTTTTCTGACCTTAAATTTAATGTACACCAATTTGCATTTAAACTTACCCTTATGATTTAGTAACTAATGTTTTTAAAACAAAAACGTTTGAAAAATGCAAAGCAGAATTATACATTATGGATCGCATGTGTTTTATATTTTTCTTTCTAAGAAATATAAGTTAACGAACTCATTATTAAGTAATTGTACAGTTAGTGAAGGAATTGCAAATTAATGGTTTCCGTTTTCATATTTTACAGAAAATCGAATTTAAGCATTTTCCGACGAGAACCTTGCTAACTAATAAAATAAAAAAAGACTTGTTATATTAAATTAATATATTGCATATCTGCTGATAGTTTCTCAAGTAGGTATTATAAACTTGAGCCGAAACAAATTTTAACAACCATAATTATTTATATGTTAAATTAGTAAAGTTTTATGTTTTGCGTTACTCGTGAAGGTAATAACTTTGAATAAGAGTGATAACTGATTAATCGCGTATTTGTATGGTACGGTATTATTTTTTACAAATGGAAAGGAAAACTAAGTGTTTCATTCCACGCTCCTTCAGCCACAGCGATGGATTCGGAACATACATACAGGGTGGCGCATTAGTGTGACAAAGTCCCATATCTCCTTTATTTCAAGAGATACAAAAAAAAAATTAAACACAAAAGTTGTAAGACATGTTCTGCATATTCCAAAAATATTTTTAATTATACAGGGTAGATCATAAAAGCTTAGAAGTAATTTTAATTTTTTTTTAAATAGAAAACCCTATATATTGTTACATATTTAGATTCTACATACAATTTTAGACACATTTTATGTATAATGCCCTATACCTAAGTCTAACCGTTTTTGACAAAACATAGGTGGAAATCTTTTCTAAACGAAGCCTTTATCAATTAGTTATGGTTGGTTTCCTTGGAAATGGGGACCTACTCTAATGGGCTGTATTGATATTTTTGTAATACATTCATACAGGGTGATCAGAAATGGACAATAAAAAGTAGATTCAAAAAAACCTATAAAGTCATTTTTTTAAAATGGAAACCTCCTATTTTTTTTACTCTATCTTATTTAGCATTAAAAATAAGGGTGACTTTGTATAAGAGTATATATTCCAAAAAATTGTAGTTTTTGAAATAATGACAATTTAACATTTTTTTTTTATTGTAAAAAGGCTATACGGATTTCAAGTTTTGTTGTTAGTTGGCCGTGATGGCGGGCCGCGGCGAAACAAAAAAAATCGAGCACTTCAGATTGAAATATTACAATTTATTGAACCCCATATAAATAATTATTTTATTAAACGAAGTTAAAGTAAAGACAATATTTTTTTGATTCAACAAATTATGTCCTAATCCTAATCATAAACTTAACACCTCTAATGTAACTAAACCTGTAACTAATTATACAGATAAAAGTACTAGAAACACGTCAAATACGTACTACCTAATAAGTTGTTCGAAATGTCCGCCTCTTTCTTGAATACACAATGCAATACGTCTCTCAAATTCGCAGCTTAAATTTCTACACATTTCAACACTAATGGTTTGAAAACAGTTTCTAATCCTAATCTTCATGTCTTCCTTTGTTGTAGGCGGTATTTTATAAACCTGCTCTTTAACGTACCCACATATGCTAAAGTCCATTTTAGTAAGATCTGGGGATCTAGCAGGCCAAGCAACAGGCCCCCCCCCCCTCCCAATCCAACATTCTGGATATCTAGCATTTAAAAAAGTTATTATCGGACCTGTATGATGTACTGGGGCCCCATCATGAAGAAACCACATTTCTTGTTGCGTATCCTGTTACTCGTTGATCAAAAAAATATGGTCCAATTACATGATTACCGACAACACCTCCCCAAACATTTAAAGACCATCTAGTTTGAGAAGTATATCTTACAAAATGTGGATTTTCGGTAGAATAGTAATGAAAATTGTGTCTGTTTTCACTTCCGTTTCTGTGAAATGTGGCCTCATCTGTAAATAAAATCAAATGAACAAAATGTCTTTGTTGGTTTATTTTGTTTTGAGCCCAATGACAAAACTCCAGTCGTCTTTGATAATCTTCAGGAACCAACTCTTGAAGTAGTTGCATGTGATAGGGGTGCATTTTTGAGAGTTCAATGTCCGTTGTACCGTACGTCGTTCAACACCAACCTGCTGAGAAATGGCCCAATATATGGATTTTCGGTAACTGTTAATAGTACATTTAATTGATTTTCCTGTCTGTGCACTTTTTCCCTAGTATTTTTTTCATATAACACATTGCCAGTTCTTTCAAAACGCTCCAAAAGCTTTTCAAATGCCCTTCTTTTAGGTTGCCGTCTCTCTGGAAACCGTTGTTGATACAGTCTTCTTGCTAAGAGCGTATTCTTATCACTAGCTCCCAAAACAAAAATCATATCAACCATCTCGGGTTGCGAAAAATTCATTATTTACAATTTTAATTCAAGTTTTAAATCAATTTGCTATAAAATACACTAATGCATCACACAAATTATCAACTGACAATAAATAATGACGTTTCTGATGATCTCTATTATTTTTATATGCCACGCCTCGCCGTCACGGCCAACTAACAACAAAACTTGAAAGCCGTATAGCCTTTTTACAATAAAAAAATGTTAAATTGTCATTATTTCAAAAACTACAATTTTTTGGAATATATTCTTGTACAAAGTCACCCTTATTTTTAATGCTAAATAAGATAGAATTAAAAAAATAGGGGGTTTCCATTAAAAAAAAATTACTTTATTGGTTTTTTTGAATCTACTTTTTATTGTCCATTTTTCATCACTCTGTATGAATGTATTACAAAAATATCAATACAGCCCATTAGAGCAGGTCCCCATTTCCAAGGAAACCAACCATAACTAATTGATAAAGGCTTCGTTTAGAAAAGATTTCCACCTATATTTTGGCCTGCAAACGTCATTTTTGACAAAAAATTTGAAATTTGTCTAAAACGGTTAGACTTAGGTATAGGACATTATACATCAAATGTGTCTAAAATTGTATGTAGAATCTAAATATGTAATAATATATAGGGTTTTCTATTAAAAAAAAAGAATTTTAAATTACTTCTAAGCTTTTATGATCTACCCTGTATAATTAAAAATATTTTTGGAATATGCACCAGAACATATCTTACAACTTTTGTATTTAATTTTTTTTGTATCTCTTTAAATAAAGGAGATATGGGACTTTGTCACACTAATGCGCCACCCTGTATATACGTTACGTATATATGCATGGCGGGTTTAAGAATGGGTACGGAGAGGAAAGGCCGAAAGGAACGGGGTTAGAGTTTTGAGGGGGAAGGTACTACTCCAGCATTCGCTGAAATAGCCGTATATGATGTGCGTATACGTAGTGATCATACCGCCATATGGGCATGAGAAAAACCCTTTGAGAAAATCTCATGCAAGGTAGATGGTAACGGGGATAGAAGCCATTACGTACCTAATGCTAAGCAGACTGTGTTACTACAAATCCAACTATCTCGCTTTTCTATTTTATTAATATAAGGATAAAAGGTTACTAAGAGGAATAATAATAAAACTTAGGCTTTTAAAGTACAGCAACTGAATTAGGTATAGCTATCGCTCGTCTGGGTTACTTTTGAACTTAAAAATGTTCACGGTCAAGTTCATTGACCTCAAAGCTCATTGACTTCTAGAGACGTGTCATATTCCTATTCTTGAATATCTAAAAATAAAAGCAGTTCATGGAAACGAGAGAGTCGAAAGTTCATTGACTTCTAGGGGTACAATTCTTAGAAATCTAAAATTAGAACAATGTCTTAAACTTCTTTGACCTTGTCATGGTCAATGTTCATTGAGTTCTAGGGGTATCATATTACAATTTTTAGATATCTAAAGGTATAATCAGTTCTTGTAAACGTGAGAGCCGAAAGTTAATTGATCTCTAGGAGGTATCATATTATAATTCTCAGAAATGTAAAAATGGAATCAGTTCGTGAACATGGGAGGGGGAGAGCCTTGAAAGTCAAATTCTTGGAAATCTAATCAGTTTTAGGAAATTCCAAAGTAGGTCATGAGTCACATGATGCTTCTTAGAAATCTAATCAGTTCCTACAAACCCTCAAGAGGGATATCATATTACAAGTATTATAAATCTAAAAATAGGATCAGTTCGTAGAAACGGGGAGAGTCGAAAGTTCATTGACCTCTAGGCATGTCATATTACAATTGTTATAAATCCAAAAAAGGAACAACTTCTAAAAAGTTTATTGACCTTTTCAAGGTCAAAGTTCATTGACCTCTGGAGATAACACATTACAATTCTTAGAAACATAACAGTTTCAATCAGTTTGTGGAAACGGGGAGAGCCTGGAAGGTTAAGTTCTTGGAAATCTAACCAGTTGTAGGAAATTCCAAAGTAGGTCATAAGTCACGTGATGCTTAGAAATATAATCAGTCCCTAGAAATCTCCAGGAGGGATATCATATTACAATACTGCTAAAAATAGAATCAGTTCGTGGAAACGGGGAGAGTCAAAACTTGATTGAACTCTAGGCGTGTTATATTACAATTCTTTGAAATCTAAAAAATAGAACAATTTTCTTAAAACGTCACCATAGTAGCAGTTTGTATCGCTTCTAAATCGAATTGAAATCAACTCTTGACAAATATTCACAAGTAGAATTACCATTTTTTCCGATCACAAGAAATTGAAAACCAAATTGATTGGTCAAATGTAAACGAAGAAGATATAATCTATGATCAACATTATGCATCTCTATCAATCTTGGTATTTGTTACAATTGGGAATTGATTAAAGGATATGGCGGAATTTTGAAAACTCTTCTCTTTTGGGAAAGAACTCCATGGTAGTGATGATGATGACATTTATAAAGACATTGAAGATATAAACGCTAAGTGTAATATTAATTCACGCAACACTGTATGCTTAACGGAAATATATTATCGCCCTGCTTATCTAATGTATAGCATTTACTAATAAAGAAATATTAATAACTATGATTTGTTTTTGTGATCTCGAGTTAAGGAGGTAAACAACGTAAGAACGTAAGAAGGGAAAGAGTGCAGGTGGTGTAGTGTTTTAGAAGAAAAAGCTTGGGAATGCTTTAAATCATCAGGTGCAACATTAGGTGAACGAACTGCAGCTTTAGTAATGGGTTCCACTATGAAAGCAAAGAGAAAATTAGGAATGGGGTGCAAACGTCGATCAACTCAGAATAAGAAATCGTTATGCAATGATGAAAAGTTATTGCATTTACAAACAATAGCTAAAAAAATTAAACGTAACGGAAATTTTATAGACACAATAAAGTCGGCGCTTTCAACGGCAAAACAGTTTAGGAGAAAAAAAAAACATTAAAGTTCCTAGAGTAACTCCCTTACCTAAAGAAGGAGTGTTTTTACCATTTGTTATTCTGTTATTCGCAGAATTATCGGCAATCGGTGCTTTAGCTGGTGAGGCATCAGGGATTGCAAAATCAATCAATGATGCTCAAAATGCCAAAGAATTGGAAGAAAAGACATCACCCATGAATAAGAAAATTGGTGCACTTGATCGAAAACTGAATAGATCCGAAAGACCGTTAAAAGATAGCGATTTAAAGAAATACGCCAAAAATGTACCCTATATTAGGGATATATTACGATAGTTTCGGTAATCTTCGGCCTCCAATCGAAGTGATTAGCTACTTTTGGGGATGTAAAATATATCATAATTACAACCAAGATCAAGCATTTGACACAATTATTTGCGGATACCTACGCTTACAATCTCTATGTAAATAATCGATACGTCGTCAAAATTTTTTCAGTTATGTCAATAACATTAGAAGGTGTTGGTAATACAGCTAGCTACAACTTCTTTCCACCAATAAAACTAGATTTGGAGAAAGAATACGTTATCGGATTGGTTGGATTTTACGGTTGTAACAGCGTTAGAAACATTTATATACAGACAACGATGGATTTCATTTTGGAATAAACCCATCTCATTTGCAAGTGACTAATATTCCATACGTTGCATATGAGTTAGATGAAATTAACGATTCTAAAATCTACAATACCCACAAAAAGTTTATCATTATAGCAAATAACAGTATATCTAAATATGAGATAAACAGTTCATTTGAGGTCGATTTTACTAAAGAAAATAGCATTCATCGCATGCTAGGGTTTAAGTCTAAAATAATAGAACCAAATATTTCGCACAGATCTGCCTTAGACAGTTAAACACATAAACACACTAATCTACACATAAAGTGCAACATTATAAAAGGATCTTATTGAAACGGGAAACCTGCAAATGCATTATGTGAGATTGACGTTTTAGTTCCACCAGGTTATCGTCTAGATAAAACTCCAAGCAACACTCAATATTTAGAAGTAAACAACGAATGAGTAATATAACAATGAACTTGGCCAATCAAAAGGGTGAATTAATAGACTTTGGTGAAAGTCAACCATTTACAGTACGCCTAGAAGAACATGGGTCTGAGAATTAATCAAGGACCAATTCCATCTTTCAAAAATTTATATAAAAGACATCATCCCTACAGTAAGTTATTAATTAGTCATCAACGGTCATTATGGTTAACATCTACAGAGAAACACTTTTTAACGTCAATTGGTTTAAAAGTTCTTACCGACAAAGGCCACATCATTCAAAAATAGATCTGAAAGACCGTTAACAGATATCGATTTAAAGAAATACACCAAAAATGTACCCTACATTAGGGATATATTACGATAGTTTCGGTAATCTTCGGCCTCCAATCGAAGTGTTTAGCAACTTTTGGAGATGTAAAATATATCATAATTACAACCAAGATCAAGAATTTGACACAATTATTTGCGGATTCAAAACGTACATTTTGACGATACTATAATTCAATCAGATATTGACACTTATCTTCTGTATGGAACTTCTTCATATGGACCTTCCGAAGAAATACGCATCTTAATTAAAAGTCAAGATCTAATTGCAGCTCCTACGATAGTTTTCTGTAGATAGAAGGTGAGCTTGAGCTCAAAAAAGATGAAATAAATGATGCAACTTAACCTATAATTTCCCCAACTTTCTTTTCGAAGAAATGCGCTATGAGTTAGGTGGTCAAAGAGTAGACGTTTGGAGAAATTCAATCATTATGTCATAATGTAAAGTATATGTTTCTTATACGGAAAGCAAGAGCAAACCACTAAGCCATTTGGGGTAGAATTCGATGAGCATACGATTAAACCACATAATAATGGAGGATTACCGTCAAGTAATTTTGAATATGCGTCAAGAGTTGATTTTAATTTGATCTAGAAGCGATACAAATGATACTATGGTAACGTTGATGCAACAATAACCTTAAATAAAATTCAATGAAAAGTACCACACTAACACTTAGTGAAGCTGTGAAACTTAATTTGTTTGAAGGAATCAATAAAAATGATATTATTACTGTTCCATTTCGTCTGCAAGGGCAGGAAGTTTTGATCACATTAACATCAGAAACCTTATATATTATATATTATATGAATTACCTGCTTTAAGACGAGCAACCTCAGACATATGTTCAATAAAAACATGAACGCAACCGGTAAAATCACGTAGGATAATGGTTGCATTCCAATAAGGTTAAAGGTACACAAAGTCGGCAAGTTCACATTAACATCAGAAACCTTAAGGTACTACTACGGTGAAGATGATAAAGATGTATTATTCAACTATTCCGAATTCAAATCATGTCCAGTATTTGTAGTGGAAAAACTATACGACGTATACGTCAAACTGGACATCTTTCGATAATTGAATCGTTGTGTATGGTCTTATTCTCCATGATCCTATGTGCAGTACAACCCACTCTGTGGAGAACTGAAAAAATTATGATTATTGTAATGTGCACTCTGTATGTCTAGTATATAAATAAAGATGTAATTTTATTTCATCCACTAACGAGGAAAGTAGTTGCTCAGAAATAAAAACTTCCAATTCAAAATCCGACCTAGATGAAAAGTCTAGTACTCCAAAACATGGTGATTTACTGCGTAATAGTATATGTGGCATTATATGCGGGCCCCCCAATTGTCGCAAAAGATACACAATGATTAGCCTGCTTACTGAGAAAAATGGTTTGAAATTTAAACAGGTGTTAGGTATACTCTAAGTTATTGAATCAAAACAAGTACATACTTTTACAGGAAATCTTACTTCCAATGAAGGATATAGGATATTTTACGTTCAGTGATAATCACGATGTGATTGCACCTAATTGTGCAAAATCAAACTCTATTTTTATTTTCGATGACATCGCTTGTCAAAGACAAAATAGCATCAGGGTATATTTTTCTATGGGTAGGCATAATGATATTGACTGCTGCTGTTTGGGTTAGACTTACAATAAAATTCCAAAGCAATTAATTCGTGATAATACGAATCTAATTATATTATTTGAGCAAGATGAATTAATCCTAAAAGATGTGTATATTACGATCATGCAAGCCCAGCATAAGCATTATATTTGTTTCGGGACATGTGTTCAAAGTGCTGGGTACATCCGTTTGGATTCATGGCCATAAACAAGGATGCCGAAGTTAATAATGGTCGGTATGGATAGATATTTATTGGTGTAGTCAAATCTACAATTTGTTAGTGGATAATCCAAATCACAGCCTGCAATGTAACCGATGTTTGAATCATCTAGAGTATTTAGTATGGATTCAAGATTAGGGTTATCTACCAAGGCAAACTCTCCATATGGCAACAATTGGTCCATTGATTTTCCATAAAGGTTATTAACATCAAACTACGTTAAATAGCTCGTGGAGGCATTGGGATCATAGTTACTGTGCTACTCCGCCCCTGATGCCACTTTCCAAGAACATGACCAGTCAGCAGTTCTAATTTAATTTGTGTAATTTTCAGAATGGCATCAAATGCTAGACCGGGGGCTAAGCAAGTTATGCGGAAATTTTCAAATATATCAACGAACAGTAACTCATTCGTTTTCAAAGATAAATCTGTTTGTATGGGAAGATACTCTTGCGCACTAACAAATTAAATTCTGCGTCGCTACTACATGCGAATCTAGTTTTAAGCTTTTTAACAGTATCTAAGTAAGAGGTTAGCTTATCAATACTGCTACTCATAAACCTAAAGGAATATGTAAATCTAAAGTTTATGTTGGCACTATCTACAGTCTTGGTAAAGGATATATGCGTCTCCCTGCTTAACCGTTACTGGGATACTTTTCCCGGGAAACCTATAGTTAGCTCTCAAGTTATGGAACACGAACGGGATAGTCTTTAAAATTTAAGTTGCACTCTTGATGTGCCGCAGTCCGAAATTTCCCCGTCAAATAGTTATGGTCTCTAACCTTACCATCTGTCGGTTTAAAAGCCCGATTAAAAATATGACAGACAATAGCGCGTTTAAATTTACCAATTTGATCACAAGTCAGCGCTTCCATGGGCACGATGGTACTGAGAATGTTGTTTGCCTAGTTTCTAATCTTTTGCAGTTCTCCCATAAACTATGCTAAGAGCATTTAAGGTAATATGCAATGGTAAAAGGTACATGTTTATCACATATACGTGTATTTTGATCATCTGCAGTTGCACATTTCTCTAAAATACGTTCGAGTTCTGCGTATAGTACAAATGGAACCTTTTCTTGGTATACTACATGTTTAAATTCTAAATACTTATTACTAAGATTTGGTAATGTTGCACAGCGTTGATTGAGTTAATTACAATATGTTAAATACTTTTCTAAAGCTACATCTGAACAAAAATGATTGAAACACCGACTACCAATTACTTTTATGACCACATATCTGTTTTAAAAATGTTTTTAATCCACGAAAAGTGATGATAAGTCTCATCATCGTTAGAAAGCATTAAAAGATTTATAGTTCCCTGTCTCTTTGCTGATTATTCAATACAAAGGGTACAACTTTTTTATTCTTTATGCAATATAAATTTATTGAGAGATTATTTAATGTTTAAATTTTTTTTAAATCAGTTATTTTAATGAGGAACTCAATTTAAATTTAAATTTGGTTTATAACTTGCTACAGACATTAGTTTGATACCATTGCCTCCAATCAGTACCAACACCAATAATTTGGTTTTTAGTTGGAAATGTTTTTAAATCAATTTCCAAACTGTAAGGCTATACAAAATGGGCTACCAAAACCGTGTTGCCTTTCAACATGGGCTCTTTAAGCATCAAATCAGCAAAAATGTTATAGGTTTGATTTAAAAATGTTAGATCTTTCATATTTACGTTCACAATACCTGTAAGTGCAGTACCTTTGAAACAAGATTCAGTAAGTTGCTATATTAGATTTTGTGGATTATCCCGACCTGTTTTAAAAGTGTTTCTTGATTGTTTCAGTTTTAGTAAATAACACTTCATTAGAGTTACACAACTAACTTATTACTAACATATTGTTCAACTAACCTAGTATTTTTCCTTAAGATACGAATGTGTCAAATTACTTCAGCTTTATGTTTAATCAGCTTCATCGCTTTCCTGGTCAACTCCACAACTTGGATGCGCATATGCAAAAATGATTCCTTTGTAGTAATTTATAGTAAAAATGTTATTATCCGACTAGGTTCACACAAAATAATGTGCAGTATATTCAATAATAATAGCAGCTTTACACACTATTTTTAGAGAAAGATGATGTCGAAGCGACTGACTGATTTACAAAATTTCGCCTTATATAAATGGGTTGACCCCACGAGGATAGCCGAGCAATACCGAGCATGCGGAAAGGCAGCTACGTGAGTCACTGATTAGGAATGCCTATTTTGCTATGTTGAAGAATTTGACCTTCAAGGCTCTCCTCCTCCCGTTTCAACAAACTGATTCTATTTTTAGGTTTCTAAGAATTATAATATTATATTGCTAAAGGTCAATGAATTTTGACCTTGAAAAGGTCAATGACTTTAAGAAATTGTTCATTTTTAGATTTCTGAGAATTGTAGTATGACACACCTAGAGATCAATGAACTTTCTACTCTCCCTGTTTCCACTAACTGATTCTATTTTTTTGAAGAATTGTAATATATCACTAGACGTCTATTAAATTTGACCATGAAAAAGTCAATGAACTTTAAGAAATCGCTCCTTTTTTAGACAATGAACTATCGATTCTCCCCGTTTCTAGGAACTGATCCTATTCTTAGATTTCTAATAATTGTAGCATTATATCCCTTCTGGGGGTTGATAGGAACGGATTAGGTTTCTAAGAAGCATCATGTGACTCATGACCTACTTTGGAATTTCCCAGAACTGGCTAGATTTTCAAGAATTTGACCTTCAAGGTATCCCCCCTGTTTCCTTCAATTGGTTCTATTTTTAGACTTCTATCAATTTTAATATGGTACCCCCTAGAGGTCAATAAACTTCCGACTCTCCCGTTTCCAAGAACTGATTCTATTTTTAGATATCTAGAATAGCAATATGAAACCCCTAGAGGTTAATGAACCATGACCTTCCAAATGACAATGGACTTGAAGAAATTGTTCTATTTTTAGCTATCTAAGGATTGTAATATGATACCTCCTAGAGGTCAATGAACTTTTGATCCATCCGTTTCCAAGGACTAATTCTATTTTTAGATATCTAAAATTATAATATGATACTCCTAGAGGTCAATGAACTTTGCCCTTAAAAGGTCAGTGAATTTTAAGAAATTGTTGTTTTTAAATTTTTAAGGATTGTAATATGATAACCCCTAGAGGAGAAGGAACCTTCAATTCTCCCGGTTCCAAGAACTAATTCTATTTTTAGATATCCAAGAATTGTAATACGATACGCCCATAGAGGTCAATAAACTTTTAGGTCAATGAACATTGACCTTGAAGAGGTCAATAACCTTTGATCCTAATAATTGTAATATGACTCCCCGTAGCGGTCAATAAATTATGACCTTGAAAAGGTCAATGAACTGCGGTAGCTATACTATTCATTTTCTTATATACACTGTGTCCACATTTTGATTATTAGAAGGCATACAGGAATGGTTAAATAGGGAATATTTTACGGAATTTGCTTGCAAGAAATCTTATGTCAAATTTATCCTGACTTCATTCGATTTTGGGATATTTTGAAAAAGCTAAAATTTGCCAATTTCAATTTCTTTATACTTTTTCTCCAAATTCAAGCGGTTTTGGGTTATCTGCAAAATATACCTTGCCGTCCTTTATAAAGTAGCTTTGAGTGTAAATTAATTTTAACAACAATTTTATAGAACTGGTATACATTAGTGAGAAAAAAATTAGGGTTAAGGGGTGCCACCGCTTCTTTTCCGTTCTTTGAGTTTTTTTGCTTAAAATCATACAGAAAATATGCTTAGATAAAACTAACATCTGAACCAAACTTCAAATGAATATTTCAAAACATACCGGAGATATAAATAAATATACTTTTTAAAAAGTTAACTTAGACACACTGGCACATTGGGAAAAATGAACTGTGATGTAAGGGATTTTCCACTATTTTAGTCCGAAGAATGTATGGTTAACGGACTTCTTTGTAACACTGGTTTTTATAATATATGTTATAGTTAAGTGTGAAAAAAATTTATTTACCTACTGTTTTATGTTTCAATTGTAAATTTAAGAAAATTGTGTACTTGAACGTATAGTAGCAGTTATTAGTGGAGACAGAGCTACGTCAAATCTCTTTTCAAATCCATCCTAAATTTCTTCGATTTTGAGATATTTAACAATAAACTAAAGTTTGCCGATTTTAATTTTCTTCAATATGCCTTATGCAATCTCCGATTTTCGTTTGTTCTCAAGTTATAAGCGCCTTACGTTTTTCTAATGGCGCTCAATTTAGTTTTTGATTAGTTCAGTACCTTTTCAATGAGGTACAACTTCTCTGAAAAATCTTCATTTCTACTAGAGTTATGAACAAGAAATAAATTTGAATACGGTAGACTAGGACAAGCTCTGTCACATGTAAATATGGTGAATGAGTCATTCATGAGTAATCTCCGTTAAGTGTCGATATTAATAAGTACTGATAATGGCACATAAATTTAAAGGTTGATATGTTAGTTTATTTCAAAGCAAATCGAAACTCTGAAATGCTTGCACGCTCAGCATTTTCCGGAAAGATCACAACCACACGGTACAATTGTTAATAGAATAGTGGAAAGTTTAGTGAACTTTGGAAGCTTTGAAGAAAATAGACCCAAGTACGTGAAAACATTATTTTGCAAAATGTTGCGAACAATTCAAGTACAACAGTTCCTCACAGTCACTCACGGAACTGGTATTCAAAAATCCAGTGTTCGTAGAACATAAAATAAATACCATCCATACAAACCAACGATTGTACGAGGCTTAAGCGATAATGACTATCACTGGATATTACAATTCAGCTGGTGGTATCAAAAATCTAAAGATGATGCTGACTTTCTCAGGAAAACACTTTGGACTGATGAAACACGGTTTACCAATTATTGAGTGTTCAATAGGCATAACTATCGTCAATGGTCTACTGAAAATTATCATTTGGTACATCAAAGAAGATTTCAAGTTCGATTTGGTTTTAATATCTGGAGTGGTTTGATTGGTACGGACATTTATTGACTTTTTTGTTCTTCTGAGTGTTTGTTTTTGATTTTAGATAATCACTTAATATACCCTGTAAACAGATATATCGAGCTACTAACGAATGATAATTTACGCCCTGAGACAAATCATTAACCCTGAGAGCACGCAAAACATCTCATACTAGCAGGACGGCTGTCCGGATCATAATAGTCATGACGTGCAGGAGAAAACTTTAATGAGAGAATTTTTTCAAATCCTGAACCAGTACAATGACTTACGAGATCACCCGATCTTATCCCTCTTGACTCTTATCTATAGGGTGCACCTAAAAGCGAAATATTCAATTTCAAACCACCAGAGGTTCAGGAAATTTTGGAATAAAGAGTGCTGGATGTACTAGGATTATTAAATTGGAACACATTACGTAGAGTTTGTAACTTTGCTAGAACAAGTTGCCAAAGGTGTGTGAAGCAGAATGCTATATTGAGCAATTTGTTTAAGTGAATTTGAACATTTCATTTCGTATTGGAGTTCAATTTATTTTTTGTTAAAAAATTAAAAGCTGTTCTAACTAATTAAAAACTAAAGATAGCCGCCATTAGAAAAACAAAAGATAGCTCTGATAACCTGAAAACAAATGAAAATCGGGGGTTTCCGTTAACAGCAACGCATTTGTCGTAAAAAGGTGTCTTAACATTGCGAATGTTCAAAAGTGGTTGCATAAGCCGTTATTGAAGAAAATTGAAATCGGCAAATTTCATTTTTTTTAAATATCTCAAAATCGAAGGAATTCAGGATAAATTCAGAAACATTCCTTATATTACCATTCATTTGAACGCTTTTTCCCAATATACAGAGGGTCAAAGTTTTGAAATATCCATTTGAAATCTTACGCAGGTTTTAGTCTTACTAAGCATACTTTCTGTAGGATTGTAAGCAAAAAAGGCAAAGAACGAAAAAGAAGCGGCGTGTGGCCCTCATTTTTACTTGACCAAAACACCACGGTTCTATCACATTTTTGCAAAGATCTCAAAACCTGTTACATTTGTAGAAAAGTATAGAGACCTATTTTAAGGATGATCCAATTCTAAATAAATTATTCATTTCAATTTCCACATTAAAAGTTAAGGATAAAATTCGAACTAAAATAATTAGATCGAGGGACGCTGTTGGTTTTGTTAATTACCTAAAATGACGAAACTTTATTTTATTCACAGAAGTTATTGTTGTAAAGTAATGTTTAACTTACACAAAATTACAAAAAAACTGTGGACTAAGGATGGTACTGATACATTTTATATTACGAACTAATGAAAATTATTGAAAAATGTTCGTAGTTTACGATAATGGACTATGTTTTTTAATATTGAACTAATTGACATATGAGAGTGTTGATGTCCTTGACGAAGTACTTTAATCATAAATGGTTCAAATTCACTACTTTCAATAGATTCTACAATATCAATAATCATTGACACAGCTGCTATTATGAAACATGATTTAGTCATCATTTACCGCCCCTCATAGGGGCGCAATATAATTAGAATTTTTAGAAGTTAAGTTTATTGCTTACCAAAGGTGTACTGATATGTGGTGCGGCAAATGGTTACTAACGTCATCTAGAGGAACAAATTTAATGATTTATACAAACAACAAAAACCGAATATTAGCACTACTAAACCAAGGTGGTATATAACATTTTGAAAACAACACTGAACAACGCAGCAGAAACTGTTCTGACGAAAGGATTAAAATACGCCATAGTACCTAGACGAATTCCAGTGGAAGAAATTATATCCGGTATTGAAACCGAGATGTGACGCGGATTTTGAGAATTAGAAAAATTCTAAAGAAACACCTTTCCAAGGAGGAATTCCGAGAAATACATATATTTAAGAACAAAGACATCATCACCTACAGGCAGACAAAGGAACCGCTAACCGCTATAATGGTTATGGACAGCAAAGAGGACGATATAAAAATACGAACACTACTTCCAAATGTAGTTACCAATCAATTACAACAGATCAAACAACGTACTTGGAGAAGAGAACAACAATTAAAAAAAAACCACTATCTGCTAAGAAATCAAGATCCAGCTAATTTCTAGAAAGGTTGAAGGTGCCTAAAGTTTTATGGACTACTAAAAATTAATGAAGAGAGAGTACCACTAAGGCCGTTAGTCAGCTCAAATTGATCACCATTACAACAGCTTGCCAAATACTTGGCCAAGGATTCAAACCACTAACTGGAAATAACCAAAAAATTGAGAATCGTGGAAAGCTACATACTTGCGAGTTTTGCTGTGGTCTACTCGCAATTAGACGTACAGAAACAGAAACACCAGCTACCCACAGATATTATCATTCGCACGGAATACTGCTTGAATAACACCAACTTCATTTACGGAAAACAAGTAGAAGGATCAACGATGGATTTCCCAATATCACCAGTTGTCACCAACTTATTTACGACAAACTAGGAAGAAGGAACTCTATAAACAGCCAAAGATAAATCAAAATTATGAAGATACATAAATGGTGTATTCGTAGTATGAACGATGGAAGCAGGAAAAGAATGAATTTTTGAAACATGTTAACGAAGTGCACGAGAAACTCAAATCCTCGATGAAGATTGAAAATGACAACCAATTATCATTTTCAGATGTATCAGTACAAAAAAGAAACGGATGTTTGGACACAGGGTGTGCAAAAAAGCAATTAAAAATAATTAAATCAAGACAACTTATCGATCAACCAAACATAGAAATGGCACTAAAACAAAATGGATTCTCAGAAAACTACATAAACAGCCTTGAAGCTTTTGTGGAGGAGCAGGAAAAGTTTTCAATAATCGGTGGTTAACTAATGTCGTTATTTGAATGTTGTTCTATTTTGTACTTTTCCATATCTGTAGTTTTCTTGAAACAAAGATGCCCGACTAAAATATGAGAACAGGAATAGCAAATGAATATATCTCGTGTGGAACAACACACGACCTTCCAACCCACAAAGTGAAAATTAAATAAATGAAATAATTTTAACAATAATAATTTTTTAGGCTAACTATGCAACCTCTTTCGTAATACATACATACATAACGAAAATAGGCAACATTGTAAGAACAACAGCAATAACTCATTTTACGGCCTTTAACACAGTTTTGCCGAGATCGGCCATGATGGTGTGTAGGAGCCTGTGAGTATGCGCGCGCGCGCGCGTGTGTGTGTGCGTGCGAGCGTTCGTGCGTGCGTGTGGTCGTGCGTGCGTGTGTGGGTGCATGGATTGTGTGTGTAAGTGCGTGCGTGTATGTGTGTGTGTGTATGTGTGTGCGTGCGTGCGTGTAAGCTTGTGTCTGCCAGTATCCTGAACGTTAAAACGTACATACTTTGTGGTTGTATTTTAAGCTTAACTTCATTTCTTCTGAATCTGGTTAGATTTTGGGACAAATCAAATGGCGGGAAAGGAGGGTTTATTAGGCGCATTTTTGATTACTATTAAATATTTCTGAAACTGAATATTTGAAATATACAAAAATATCGCCATTTAAATCTTAACATTATAACTTAATTGTGTTCTTGGCTACTTTTTGGCGCATAGTGAAATTTAAGTGTTAGTTTATCTTTTCCTTAGATAATGTGTAAACATAATTTTTAAAGGTGGTTTAATTTCACGTTATTTTCCTATATTAAGTTTCTTAACACGTTGCCAAATAAGTCTTAATTAAATAAGTTTAAAAATGCCTTAATCTGTATTATACTTATTTTTATAGAAGAGGCAGGACTTGGAATTTTTTTCAAATTACCAATTTATATATCTATTAACCTCTAGCTGACATAGATTATTGTTGTTCTTGAAATGTTACCTGTTTTCATTATGAACGTATTACAAAGAAGGTTACATAATTATCTTAGTGTAATTCGCTTCCATTTTGATTCTATAATATACGTATCAAGAAACGCCTCATCATTATCTCCGGTGTCATTATAGCCTTTAATTCACGCAACATTTTACGAAAATTTAGATTGGCAAAGCTTGATCCAGAGCTATACCATGTTTGCCACTCTTACAAAATGCGTCAAAAACAGGATGGTTTAAACTTTTATGTGAACAAATTCGAGACCGTATTTTTGTCAATTTCACGTATTGCAGGGGGCGTACATTCAAGATTATCTACCATTTTCGTGTTTTGTGACAGAATTTAAATAAACGGAAGGCGAATAGATCAAATTTTTACTTTTAAAAATTACCAACCGCCACAAAAATCTCTAAACAACTTAAGTAAAAATATTTGTTTAAATATTGCATAAAAGCGCAAATTACAAAAAATAGCAAAAAAATCGTGCTTCATAATACCTTGAAGTACTCATTCTTTAAAACTCGTAGCTACACACACACACACACACACACACACACATGCGCAGCGCACACGCCCACGCCCATGCACACACGCACACGCCACGCGCACGCACACGCACACGCACACGCACACGCACACGCACACGCACGCACACGCAACCACAGCACACAACACACCACATACACAACACACACATACACACAAACACTACACATACACACATAACACATAACACACACATACACACATACACACATACACACATACACACATAACACATAACATCACATACACATCATACACACATACACACATACACACATAACACAACATACACAATACACAATACACATACACACATACACACATACACATACACAATACACATACACACATACACACATACACACATACACACATACACACAACACATACACACATAACACATACACAACACACACATACACACACACATACACACACACACATACACACATACACACACACACACACATACACACATACACACATACACACATACACACATACACACACTACACAACACACATACACACATACACACTACACATACACACATACACATACAACACACATACACACATACACATACACAACAACACACATACACACATACACACATACACACATACACACATACACACACACAACACATACACACATACACATACACATACAATACACATACACACATACACACATACACACATCACACACATACACACATACACACATACACACACATACACACATAATACACACATACACACATAACACACATACACACATACACACATACACACATACACACATACACACATACACACATACACACAACATAACACAATACACACATACACAACACACATACACATACACACAACACACTATACACACATACACACATACACACATACACAACACACACATACACACATACACACATCACACACACACACATACACATACACACATACACACATACACATCACACAATACACACACACATACACACATACACACATACACACATCACACATACACACATACACACAATACACACAACATACACACACACATCACATACACACATACACACATACACACACACAAACACATACACACACACACACATACACACAACACACATCACACATACACACACACATCACACAACACACACACACACATACACACATACACACATACACACATACACACATACACACATACACACACACACATACACAACACACACATACACACATCACACAACACACACATACACACATACACACATACACACATACACACATCACACACATACACACACACACACATACACACATACACATACACACATACACACATACACACACACACAATACACATACACACACACACAACACACATACACACACACAACACATACACACATACACACATACACACATACACACATACACACAACACACATACACACATACACACACATACACACATACACACACACACACACACACACGAGCAATACCGAGCATGCGGAAAGCCAGCTACATGAGTCACTGATTGGGAATGCCATTTTGCTATTTTGAAGAATTTGACCTTCAAGGCTCCCTCCCATTTCAACAAACTGATTCTATTTTAGGTTTCTAAGAATTATAATATGATATTCTAGAGGTCAATGAATTTTGACCTTAAAAGGTCAATGACTTTAAGAAATTGTTCATTTTATATTTCTGAGAATCGTAGTATGACACACTAGAGATCAATGAACTTTCTACTTTCCATATTCACTAACTGATTCTATTTTTGAAAAAATTGTAATATAACTAGAGGTCAATTAAATTTGACCATGAAAAGTCAATGAACTTTAAGAAATACACTTTAACTAAAATTTTAATACAACACATAACAGTCAATAACTTTCAATCTACACTACAGAACTATTACATACTACATTACATTAACCATTCTAATATACAGAACGATTAATTACAAAACATCATTACCATACCTACTTTGAATTCCAAACTGCTAATTTTCAGAATTACCTTCAAGGTTTCCTACCATTTCCATAATTATCATTTAAACTTATAAATATAACAATACCCCTAAGTCATAAACTTCACTCACACTTTCTAAACTGTACATATAAACTACAATTTAAATAAACCTAAGATACACAACCTTTACCATCCAATCAACTACACATAAGTCAATAACTACATTCACATTACACAAGACAATTCATTTAATCACTAACACAATATACCATACAATCAATAACTATCCATACAAGTCAAATCTAAACATTACACAATTCACAGCATAACATAACACGACAATAACCTACAATATACAGTACCAAACAATAATTTAATACAAATAAACAACACACTACAACAACAAACTTTAGCAATACACACCACACATTACAAACACACATATCACACAATCACACATACATAACACATACACAATACATACACATCACACACTACACATTACTACACTATAGCACACTACAACAATATACAATTACAACACAAGTCAGAATTTGACAAAACACATACACTTTATACACATTGAACACATACACATTTTAACTTTACTAACAATCCAAGTTAAGCAAATCTACCATATTAACAATATTTAATAATTTAACATTTAATCCTATTATTCCAATTTATTATTTAAAATTAAACTAAATACCCCATTAAAAACAAAAATACACATAACTAACAAAAATCAATTACCTACACAACGATATCAAAGTCTAACAAAATCAAAAGTTATAACCTTATTATTATTAAAAATTAAACAAATTTCAATTAAATACCCAAATCAAGATTCAGATACATTAAAACACATTACAATACCACAAACATTTACCTCTTATACATCTACACAAAATACACAATACACAATTAATTTACAATTAAATACAATTAAATATTACAAAATATCATCGTTACACATACATTCACTACTTCAATAGAAAACATACAAATACAAAAACATCATCACAATCAACACATAATTCAAAAGTAGACACATTAAACATACACACATCACACATACACACATACACACAACACACACACACATACACACAACACACAACACACAACACACAACAACACACAACACACATACACACAACAACACACACACACACACATACACACATACAACATACACACATACACACAACACACACACACACACATACACAATCACACATAACACACAACACACATACACAATACACACAACACACACACAACACATACACACATACACACATACACACATAACACAATACACACATACACATACACACATACACACATACACACATACACAAACACAATACACACATACACACAACACATACAACATCACAATCTACACATACACAAATACACACATACACATACAACATTACAATCATACACATACACACACACATCTACACATTAACATATAACACAACATACACATACACACATTACATTACATACCACACATATACACACATATCACATACATCAAACACACAATACACATACACACAACATTTACACACATCCTACACATCACACATACACACATACACATACACAATTACACACATTACACATACACTACACATACACACAACACATATACACAAACATCACATACGACATACACACATACATCACACTTCACACACACATACACACAAACACATACACATACAACACAACACATACACATACACAACACATCACACATCACACACATTACACAATACAGTACACATACACTACATACACACACCACACACATACACACATACACACATACCATACACACACAACATATACATCTACACACACAATCACACATACACACATACACACACACCACATACACAATACACACACAACACATACACACACATCTACACTACATACTACATTCAGCACTACACACATACACACATACACACACACACACACACATGCACTACACATCACTACACAATACACACATACACAACATACACTAACATCACATACCAACACAACCACTACACATACACACATACACACATACACACACTACACACAATACACACATCACAACACACACAACCACACAACACACACACACACACATCACACACACACACACACACACACACACACATACACACACACACACACACACACACACACACACACACAACACACACAACACACACACACACACAACACACAACACTACCACAGCACACACACCACACAACACACACACAGCACACACGCACACACGCACACTCGCACAAACAGCACACACACGCGCGCACCCACACAGTTCAAAATTGTTGAGTTATGACCATAACTCGAACACCTTTGGCTTTCTGCTAATCAAATTATTACAACTTTTTCAAGTATGCCATACCTAAATCCAAAGAAACGCCAAATTTTGAAATAGTTCAAGGTGTTAACTATCTCTTTCGACAAGTTTGAGCGTTAAAACCATGATTTCAAGCTTAAGTGACGACAAAATTAGTGAAAATTGTACTCTGTCTAAAATTATACAATAGCAAAAGAGGGAACAGCAATTTATTACCAGAAAAGTCAAAACCAAGGTACACAAAAACCTACAATGTGTTTATGGGTGGTCGATTAGGAAGATATGACAAATTAGGCGCATTTTTGAAACGAGAATCAGATGGGTTCAAAGCAAAGAAGGCAAACATTTTACTGCTGATAAAATGAAGAAATTCGTCGATGCAGCACCGGATGAGATTGTAGTGTCTTCTATTTCTAAAAGGTTTCGATATTTTATTTGTTTCACTACTATAAATCTCCAAATGCAGTATGGGGCTTATGAGAAGCCAGTGCATGCTTGCCAAACCTATTACACTAAGGTTACTGCACCGTTTTGTAATACCGGGCTCCATAGCTACGGTGTAGGAAACACAGTTTCTAACCTACAATAAAAGCGAATATAAACTTTAAATGTACTTATAAAACGAGTTATAAATATACCGAGTGGAAGTTCGATTCATAAGAGGCTGGTCGCATTAGAAGCTAAATGTGGGCACCGAGATAACTAAAAATTACTTTATTAGATTTAATTTTTGCAGTTTCACGTGCCTACGTGTATTTATGTTTATGAATGTTTACCTTATGTAAAAGCAATCTTGATTACATTTAAACATGGGATTATACATGAACTTCACGAGATGTGGTTTTAACGTAAGAACTGACTTGCCAAAAAAATCACATTATGTCCACATACAAATTAACCATTAACCTAATAATAATTAATTATTAATTTTGGCATGCATTAATAAGAGTAAAAAACAACACAAAATAAGTAATATTATGATAAACGGTTGAATACACTTCGTAAACTGCCTGAACGGATTCTATGCAGTACTATACTTAAAACAAAGCGTATTCACCCGCCTAAACAAATACAAAAAAAACCATTATCAAAATCATCAAAAATAAACACAAAAAAGTAATTACCTTAATTCGCATAAAATTGATCAATTTAAACACGACCTTACAGTACGAAAACTTTACTGTCGTCAAATTTCAATTATCCGATTATTTTTTAAATTATATTTACACGAACTTAGTGGCCAAAATATTTAAGCCAACACCAGGTGATTTTATAAATGCTTCACCTGACTTAATATACAAAACAAATTATTTATTTATAAAAAGTTCTTTATCTTTTGTATATACAACACTTATTAAAGCGATATCTATTTACAGAAACATTTTATCTGTCTGAACAGCTGATGGACGCCAATGTACTTTCTTGATCCACAAATAAATGTACCAAACTCTACGATATCACAATCTTCTAAAGCGCAATTTTACTCCAAAAATGAGGAAAGCACTAAAATAAACACTAATCCTCTTCAATGGACACGAAAATGTCACTCCTGAACAACGAATAACAACATGAAAAAAGTCCCCGGGATGATTGAATCCGTTTTAACACCCACACAAGGTGAACGGGAAAACTCTCACGATAGCTTCACGTAACCCGGGTGGAACGTAGGTAAATTCTATGCACCCGAAGCTTACATTACTCGCTCATTGTTCTACCTCTTTCCTTGACAGCCTAACTTTAACTAAAACGGACATGGACGCATCACCCAAAAAATCTGAGGGGTACCAAATACTCCACAGTAAGGAGAAGGAGGGAAGATAAATTTCTTTTAAATTAGATACAAGATTATGAGTTTTATGCTCTCTAGTATAAGTGACAAGTATAGTAGTTGCTTATGACAAGTTTTTAGGCGTCCTATATAATAATGCAATAGTGTCAAAAAAAGGTAAATAATAAAAATCTATTCAATTCTGTATTTTATTTCGGTTTTTAAAAGTACATAATAAAATGGCGAATGAAAGGTTACTAATTTGTATATACTTTCATTGAATGCACCATAGAAAAAGATCCCTTCCCGGTAAACACATGCACATTTCAACAATTTTTAATATGTTGTTATGTGATATATCTTCATTCTTGAAGTGATTAAGCTCCACTCATTGTTTGTCAATAGAAACAGAAACTTCTTTCCACTCTTTTATTTTTTAACTGGCTGTATATTTTTTTTGCACATAACTTCATCACAAAGTTCTGAATCTATATGAATATCAGGATGTTGTTGAAAAACGGTTAATCACTTTCCAACATCTGACCACAGTGGTTTTTTTAGCAATATCCAACGAAACGCTTGCGAATCTGCAAAGGGTTGTGTCCATTATCCAAATAGGATATACAAGTAGTATAAAATATGGTCACTGACCTTTTAAATTGAGTTACGGCTAGGTGTTCTCCTTCAGTTACCAAAGCTATTAGCATAATGTTAACTTGATTTGTCAAAAAGACTTCATTTTTACGTTCTGTTAATTGTTCCTTTAAATTTGATAGAACCAGTATACTTGTACTACTGAAGATTTTTTTAGATTCCACCTGCAGCACACATTTATGAAATACAGAAACTTGTAAGTGAAGAACCCACAGCCAAACTCCAAAAAAATATCTTTTAAAACTATTAAGAACCATTGCAGTCCATTTTCTTGAGAGAGAAAGTAACTCTGTAACGGTTTGAACATTTTTAGTTTCTATCGAAGGTAACAACGATAACCATCTGATTTTAATGTAGCCTAACAGTTTTTGGTATTCAACATTAATAAACTCTCAAAATTCCTTTAATTGTACAATATAAATGTAGAAATAGCCATAGATTTTGACAATTATGAATTCGATGTAAATGGGCAAGAGGTCTGTTCATGTTTGAACACAGTTATGAAGGATGAGTAGCATAGTTAGGTGAAGACCTTTTAAGTAACTATTGAACTTAATGAAAGACGTTATTTTAACCATGTCTTGCTGCTTCTCCAAAATTGCAATGTGTGTTGTCAGCGCACATTGCCATTTCTTTTGGTGTTCCTTCGTATTTGTCAATATTTTTAATAATATATTCGGAAATAACGCCGGGAGTTTCATCTGGAAGATCTTAAACTTCCAAAAGTTTTACTTGAATGCTCTTGTCTTTCGTAAAATGTCTTATGGGTATAGGACTAATTTTTACGATCTCGTGATTAGAACAATTGTTACAGATCGCTCCAAGATCATTTTGTGTGGAGGTTAATGATTCTTGTTGTAAAGTGTTACACACAATACTTGTAGATTTGGTTCTGCCACATGCAAATTTTTGTTGGTGCAACTTTTATTAGCTTACTAGTGCAATCCATAAAACGAAAGGGCTGATTGTGGATCGCGTTATGGAATGATCAAGTACATTCAATCGTAGCTAGCTTTTATTCCTCGTTTTCAAATGTGTCCTTACGCAAAAAAGAGGACACTTTTTTCTACTAGAAGCAGAAATATCTGCCTTTTTATGCTTATGAGTTGATATGTGTTGAACAATATTCGCCCTTCCACCACGTGCAAGTGAATATTGTGCAAAAACAGTCATTTATTAACACTATTCTTAACCAACGAACCATTCACACTACATTTATTTACACGCATCGATATATTTACTACCCACACGTACAAGCCACCGTCGTAAGCAAACTCTTTTCGCGTTAGAGTTGATACTTAATATTTATAAGCGGGATTGCACGCTATTTATTTAAGCCGACAAAACTACTATAAAAGTCTCGTAAATTGTAGAAGTTGCGATTTCATCCTATTGTGTGTGATCTGAAGGTCGTGCTATCTTTTATGTACTTTCTAGGCTTTGATTAATTACTTCTAAACAATAAAATGTCAGAAACGGAACAAATACGAAATACGAAACATTGCCGTAATATTTTAAAATTAGTATATTATTTTATACTTTCTTTGTCGAATTTCTAAGCTTTCCATTAGAGATGAGAGAAAAAAAGTCACTTTAGCAGCACACAAATTGTTGGCGAAACGAGGGTCTACCATTAATCTGGATTTGTATAGGTTGCTTTGCAAAACGTCAGACGTACGTAGCTATGCATTCCGCAAAATAAAGCACTAACGTATATTAAAAAAAGTTCTCACTTGGAGAAACTGTAAGAGTTTTCAAAATTTCTAAGTATTTTTTTTGCAATTTGATCGGTTTTTATTAAATCGTGCGTGTGCGTGTGCGTGTGCGCTTGCGCGTGCGCGTGCGTGTGGGTGTGGGTGTGGTGTGGTGTGCGTGTGCGTATGCATGTACGTGTGCGTGTGCGTGTGCGTGTGCGTGTGCGTGTGTCTGCGTGTGCGTGTGCGTGTGCGTTTGAGTGTGCGGGTGCGTGTGCGTGTGCGTGTGCGTGTGCGCGTACGGGTGTGCTTACGGGTGCGCGTGCGCGGGCGCAGGCGCGTAGGCGCGGGCTCGCAGAGGCGTGGGAAAGCGCGTGTGCGTGCGGTGTGTGTGCGTGTGCTGTGTGCGTGTGTGCTGTGCGTGTGCGTGTGCGTGTGCTGTGCGTGTGCGTGTGCGTGTGCGTGTGCGTGTGTGTGCGTGTGCTGTGCGTGTGCTGTGTGCGTGTGCGTGCGTGTGCGTGGTGCGTGTGCGTGTGCGTGTGCGTGCTGTGCGTGTGCGTGTGCGTGGCGTTGCGTGTGCGTGTGCGTGTGCGTGTGCGTGCGTGCGTGTGCGGTGCGGTGCGTGTGCGTGTGCGTGTGCGAGTGCGTGTGCGTGTACGTATATGTGAGCGCGTGCGTGGGCGTGTGTGTGCGTGTGCGTGCGTGCGTGTATGTGTGTATGGATGTATGTTACTATCCACAACTCCAGAACGAAAATACCTACGTACTTATGATTTTGTATTTAAGCTGATTAGATTTTGTGAGAAATCCAGCGGTGCAGAGTGGGGTGTTATTAGGGGCAGTTTTTGGTTTTTATCAAATATTTCTAGAATATCTGCATATTTCAAAGATATAAAAATACCAGCAGACTTTAGACATGGCGATTAATTATGTTCTATGCAATTTTTTGATATAACACGTGCGTAATTTAGCGGAAAGGAATTCCTAAGGCAGAATTTAAGTGTTACTTCAAGTTTTTTCATTATCTGAATAACGATTAATTTTATAAAAAAAGTGTAGACTTATTTTTTAAAGAAAATTTAAATTTACAGAAATTTTCTTTACAAAGTTTTTTAATGTAAAGCGCAATAAATGTAAAAAGTAAATAAATATGAATCAAATGCTGAAGCTGTATTATCGATATTTTTATTGAAGCGGGCGGCTTTGTAATTTTTTTTATTTTATTTTGCCACCATAATGTTCTTTTTACGCCCCCAAATGCGGGCGTAATGTGGTCTTTATAGTACGGAAATGTCATTGTTGCTAAGCAGCATGATTGACAGCAAACATATGACATGATATGTCACGTAAGTTGAAAGAATTATTGAAACAACAACCTTTATTAATAAAAATAATAGTAATGAAACCTATTCTTTATAAAAATTGAAAATACAGTTGGATGGATTTGAAATTGTAACTCCAGATGAGCCAACACCAAAGTAGACAGTTCCTTCGCCGTTTTGTGGTATACTTATAGCTGCTGTACCAGTAATGTTCTGAGCAATTTTAATTTTATTTTGCAGAGAATTCTCTACATATGATTCGGCTACTTTATCCGATCGCCATCCACCAAGCTGCTTCAGTGCCCTTGTAGCACGGCCGCGCCGGGCTTTTAACATTCCCTCGAGCCATAATCTTCTGATTATGCCCTTAATACATAAATATCTATTACGTCAACATGTATTTATGTCTAAGAGTCTCTCTGTCATGAAGTTTTAAACGTCATTCTGATATAAATTTACTGTTTTTGTTTTTACAATGTTCCCTGTTTTCGTTATGAACGTATGAAAAAGAGGTTGCATTGTTATCCAAAAAAAATCGATATTAAAATAAATTCAGTTCTTTTAATTTAAGTTGGAATTTAGATGCCTGTCTGTCATGCAGTTTTAAACGTCTGTTAGGCATAGATTAATGTTGCCTATTTTTGTAATGAGCTTCTTATAAAGGATGTTGCATATTTATCCTAAAAAGATGTTATTAAAATTATGTCATTTCTTTTAATTTGTAACAAACTTCGAACGTGTTGTTAATAATTCACCTCTCTGTGCATTTCGTGCTATGTGTGCTGCATATCGTAGCTGCATAAAACATAATTTACTTATTTAAAGTAAAGCCTTCCACGCATATCGTTTGCACATTCAGTTACAGACATGTTCATGCGCAAAGACCTTTTGGGAGCATCGTTTTTTGTGCGATACTGAAAGGTAGAAGAGGATCCATTTTTGCTATGTTAAATATTTTTTATTAAAAGTGCTGAAAATTTTACAGTGAGTTTATTTGAAGTTATTTTGTGTATGTTTGAGAAGTTTACATTTCAGGCACTTTTACTTTTACTTTTTATTTTTAAGTTTTGCTTTAACTTCACCTTTACTGTTACTTTTAACGTGTTTATAAACATCTACGCAACTAATTATTTTACCGTTAATCCAATTTACGGTATTAGTATGATCAATCAAGGGTGAGGTAATTATCTTCGTTAATGGGAAGTGGAATTCTAAAACCCCTTAATCTCGCAAATTTATTAATTTGGGAATTATAAAGCATATAAATCCAGATTTATTTCAACCCGGAAGTAATATTACGCAACAATTTCCAAAATGCTGACCCAGCATGCAGCCATTTCGTTATCTACCGTGTGACAAAGAATAAGGTATTCTGATTCTATTAATTACTCATAATATTAATTATTCATTAGGTTAAAACGTTACTATCATTAGCATTAAGGTATTTCCGTTTATCATTAAATACTTTTTTTTTTACTTGTTTATTCCATATTCAAAAACAAGTTGGTGTCCGAGTATTTAACAATTAATTTCAGAAACCCCGATTTTAAAGCGAACATATTTATGTACATGTAAATATTTTTTGGTTAATATGGAAAATCGATAATTTTATGAACTTGAAAGTGTGATGTCCAAGTTGCAATACTAGCCAATACTAATCCGCTAGGAATCAGTAGTGTGAATGCGATATCAAAACCATTTTAAATGCCACACACCACAGTTTGGAAAATTTTACGAAAAATGCCAAAAATGTGTTCCTATAAGCTGCGACTGCTGTTAGAATTAAAGGAAGCAGATTTGACTCTTAGGTACGATTTCCCTTTAGAAACACTGGCTCAGGTGGAAATTGAACCCGAATGGTTATCCCATATTTTATGGACAGATGAGGCCCATTTCTCCCTTAATAGTGCAGTGAGTACTCAAAACTGTCGAATATGGTCAACAGAAAATCCACATGAAATAGTTCAGCAAGGTCTTCATGACAAAAAAGTGACCCTTAAGTGCGGTTTCACAGCTAATTTCATCATTGGTCCATACTTTTTCGAGGAAATACTGAATCGGGAAGCCGTACCTGTACTGGTCAACGATACCTGCAAATATTAATGGATTATGCAATTCTACAGTTGCAAAAAGAGTAGGAAGGAATTAAAAACATGATTTTACTGCAGGATGGAGCACCTCCGCAGATTTACCGCTCAGTTAAAGAATTGTTAACTGGGGTTTTAAGCAGACAGTTTGCAAATTTATGGCCACCAAGGTTGGCTGATATTAATCCATCGGATTACTGGCTGTGGGGTTATTTAAAAAATTGGTGTTTAGAACACGTCCAACAACGCTGGAGGAATTAGAGGACAGTATTATGGAGCAAATTCGTGCAATTCAACCAGAAATTTTGCCTAGTGTTGTATACAATTTGGAGGAATGGTTGGTAATTTTACAACAACAAAATGGAGGTCATATCGAACAATTGCTGTACCAGTATTTGACATCAAAAATCCCATTACTTAAGCAGCTAGATTCCATTTACTTTTTGTTATTAATTTTATTTGTTAAAAATATATGGCAAGTTAAAGTATATCCCTTACTTTATGATAACGCGATGTTTAATATTTCAATTTAGCACATAGCTTAACTAGATTTCATACTGCTCCAAGTTAAATGAAAAGGAATTTACAAGATCAGTACATGTATATTCAGTTCACGTATTG
This sequence comes from Vesta saturnalis, assembly GCA_036346205.1. Taxonomy (NCBI): domain Eukaryota; kingdom Metazoa; phylum Arthropoda; class Insecta; order Coleoptera; family Lampyridae; genus Vesta; species Vesta saturnalis. Next base: position 787,010 of record JARFJB010001941.1, on the reverse strand, counting down.
CAGAGTTATTAATATGTTATGTAAAAATTAGAATGTTTATATTACAAATCATTTAAAGTAAAAAAAATTAATCATTATCAGTGTCACTCTCAGAAGTAGAGTCGTTAACAGATATAATTAATGGTTGCACAACCTCAAAATGTTTTTCAATTTCCCACCACTCTAACATAGATACTTCGGCATGTTTAATGCATTTCTGCCAACATATCACATCAATTCGTTGCAAGGATTCCATTTATATTTCTTTTACATGACCATCGTTAAATTTGGAATTATGTCTTCCTATATTTTTGTTGTAACGTTCTTTGCAGTTTGCCCACACCAGTTCAATAGGATTAAATTGACAGTGATAGGGTGGTAACCGTAATACTCCACACTTGTGTGCTATTTAATCTATTTCTACACCTTTGGTATCGCATTGTCTGCAACTAATTGTAGTAATTCTTTTTTAAACATGCTAGGTTTATAAGCTATGTTGTGCTTTAATAGAAAATTACATATTTCTTCCTTGTTAGATGAATTATTTGGAATTTTTTCTAGAAATTTGGAATGATAACTATCATTGTCCATTACAATTAAAGATGGTTTTTTAACTTTGTAATTAAATTATTTTCAAACCATTTTATATACAACTCTCCCAGACATATCTCCATGATAGTCTGCACTTTGAGACTTTGTAGAAAACAAAAGTGAAGCATCGGAAATAAATTAAAAATTTTTTGTATAAAAAGTAAAGCAAAAACACATAACCAATAATTTCAAAATATGACAGGAGTGACAGATGCTGCTTCTTAATCACGACACACGTTTTAGTACGCTAATATGAACTGTACAGTAGATTTATGTTTTTGTGGCCATCCTTCTCTAATACATGTAGTTCAGAGAGAGAAACAGATAAGAATATGTAATTTCATTATAGAGTTTTACATCGATGAGTCAAACTCAACTTTATTTGAATCAAACTTCATACGAAATGATGTGTTTAAATAAGGGACTGTCCTCTGTCCTGTATAATACGATACGAATGGTCGTCTTAAATATACTATATAAAAATCCATTATTTCATTTAGGTGGAAACACGTGTGATGTTTACATATAAAACCTAACTGATATGTCAAGGTCTGATTCGTCAAAAACCAGCAGAATGAAGTAGCTAACAAAAGTACTTCCAAACATTAACAATGTGATTCTTACAAAAACCATAAATAAAAAAAGTTACATATTGTCATAAAAATATATCTGATAAAATAAAAACCGTGTAATCTTTTTGCTTTAAATGCATAAAGCACTTTAGAAAAAGAGGGCATAAACTCTGGAACTCGACAAGAGAAAAGTTCAAAAGATAATATCTCCTATGAGTCCACTTTATGTGTAGCAAAAGCACACAATGGACGTAACTGAAGTCTCGACGTGTAGAATGTGTTTGAATGAAAGACGATATGGGAGTTCAAATGTGTCAATAATACGAGTGACTAAAATAAGATATCAAAATGTAAGAATTTTTGAATACTGTTACTAAAAGATTCTATTACTAGCTCAATTCATTTTAGTTTGACTTTGTTTTTCTATTCAGTACGATGCTCTTAAATTGAATTAGTTAGTCATATTTAAACAAATACCGTTCGTAGTGCAAAAGATTGCGAAATTGATATAATATGCTATTAAGAAGTAGTCAGAAGTTGAAAAGATAAATAAAGCTTAAAATTTATTAATCACTATTCCTAGGATTACCAGATGGGTTAAGCAATAAAAGAGTACAAATTAAAAAGACTATACATTATTTTATAGAACAACTATCTTACACTTGTTAACATTTAAAATAAAAACTTAATTCTGATGTTTTTCATTGCTGCCAATTGAGTGCAATAAATCCTTTCGGTTCTTACAATAATCATAAATATTGTTGCACGTCGAATGTTTTAAATTAAATTGAACCATTAAAATACTTTAATTGAACTTGGCAACAGACGATTTCTTTCGTTCGTCCACTAGTCTTCATCATACTAAAAATTCTTTCAACTTTGGCGTTATGGACCGGTATAGCGACAAAGAAGGTGCTTAATTTAAAAAATTTAGACGAAGTTGCAGTTGCAGTTTATCTGTTGCTATATTTTCTTGCAAAAAGTCTTTTACATTTACCTGTTGATCAAACAGCAACGAGTCATCGATATTAATTCCTCTTGCACTCAAAAAATCTATGGATTTCGCAACTGCGTTCCATGGAGGTGTTTTCTTCAAGTCCATTCACTCAAATATCCTAGATTTCAAATTGAGCAGTGTCACTTGGTCGTGATTTTATCAAATATTTGCCGTTAGTTTCGAAAATTTTAAGTAATTCTTTAGTACCGTACATTGAAGTTGATAACGCACAAATTTTTTGGGTAGCTTGTTACGGTAAAAATGCTCACTAGGACAAGGTGACAGCTAAACCTGGTTTTTGCACGGCTAGCTCGGCGTGCGGGTGAGGGTCTGTCGGGAAAAGCAGTTTCTTCTCCGTAGGATACGCCATCTACCAAGGTCGAAATCGGGGAAATGTCGCAATAGGTTCCGGTAGGCGCCAGGATATTTCAAACAAACACACCAGGGTGTTTTAAAACGAGAAATAAACGACGGTACGTGGTGGTCCGAATACCCAACCTACCCTACTTACCAAATCGTAACCCTAATAGATCCAGGTGTTCGCAATGCTGCTTCACCTGAAAGGCTTCAAAATCTGCACCTTAATCTGATAAACTTACCACCGTGCAGCAATATTCAAATTCAATACTCAATAAAAATCACTAAGGTTTCCACTGCGTTAACTTACTAATCTTCCTTAAACTAATCAAAATAACACATACCAAACTGACTTCAATTCGGGTACGAAGCTTCTCTAAACTGGGAAGCTACGTTACGTTAACTTAATCTTTGTAACAAATAAAAAAAAACAAAAACAAAAAAAAAAACTCCAAACTTCTCTCATTAAAACTCGACGTCGCTTCCTATTTGAGCAATATATCATCACCCTTTATCAAGGCTTAATATTAAAATAATTACTCCAAAACAGTAACTAAGATAAATATCTATTAACTCAAAATAAAACAATTAAAATTTGAACAGCATGTCAATTTGGATAAAACGATAATCGTCTACTCTTAACCTTTTACCTCATTGAATTCTGGTCAGTAGCAAAACTATCTTAAACTAAATAGTATCCTAAAAATTTCTATAGACCTGAATTACGTCCGTACGCAAATCTTACATAAAGAAATTAAGGTAAGATTTTATTTACCTCCATGCATAAAATATTAATAGTATCATAAACATCTTAAATAGCTTCTAAATAGTCCGTGAACGTTAACAAAATGACACAATAAATTCAACAATAATTACTTCCAACAGGTTCTTCCGTTAACACACATTGCATAAAATATTCCACATAAAACACAACCAAATTTTATTCTCATAGGTCGCAAGACCAACAAACAGAATATAAATTGAATTACCTAGGTCACACAGGCAACTAGGAGATGATCCTTGCTCCACGAAAGCGTCGTGTAAGGCTCGAGCGGGCCCACGGTCTTCGGCGTTACTCCTTAATGACGGCAATACCGGCTCGCAGTAGATCGCTACCGCGTATTTAACTTGATTTTAAATTAATTTACAAAATTCTCCAGAATTGACACCAATAATGTCTCGTTACTTATTGAAGCAGTAGTAACTAGATGAGATCACTTTAATAATTTCTTTTAACTCAAACATGTTAAGGTTCGACTAAGAAAACACTCAGAAAATTGTTTCACACCACTTAAATTAGTAAGTTTAATTACAAACAAAACAATCTTAATCAGTTGGTGTGGTTGGGTGTTCGTTTACTACGTACACTTAACTTTTAGGAAAGGGCTTCTCTAATTATATCTCGTTAATCACGAAACTCAATAGTCTCGGGTTCGCACTACAAAAAAACACAAACCCAAATTTCTGTCATAAATGCACTCGAAGATGCCGTTATTCTCCAAAAAATTGAATTAACGAACGAGCCCGGTTGAAATGTTACTTCACCAAATATCCCAAACTTGGTTTTACTCGACTAATCTTGCAAGTCTTCAACACTATTTAAAGAAATTTCACTAGTAGCTCGCACAATTATGAAACCTCAAATTCCGCTAGTTCGAACGACTTTCCACACACGACTCCACGCGTCAAAAGCTTAGGGAAAAGTCCTTTTCCTTTCAAACTCACTTTTTCGCCATATTAAAAAAATGTTCCCCTCAATACAAATTCAATTAAACAAACCAACCAACCATTTGAACTTTAAAATTTCCACCCCCCTAAATATACGATGGTAGCTCGACTGAAGGCGAAGGAACTGCTACATCTGCATTTCCTTCGACACGACACAGATATGTTATTGCAAAAGTACAACCAATCGCCCACCCATAGTACTTGCATGGATGAAAACCATTATTCCGACTCTCAAATTGGTCCTCTGCACGAATGCGATAGTACGGCACCAACGCGATAACAAAACTTCTTTGTAATGAAACTATGTAACAAAATCAAACGAATTTCCCGGATTTTTTTTTTTTTGTTTAAATTGGAAAAATTTAAAAACCCCTTTAATTTTTTTGGGGGGGGGGGAAAAACCAAAAGGCCCCAAAAATTTTTTTTTTGGGTTTAAAAAAAAGGGGGAAAATCCGGTTCCAAAAAAAGGGGGAAAAAAAGGGAAAAAAAAAAAAAATTTTTTTTTAATTAAAAAAGGGGGTTTTTTTTTTAAACCCGGGTTTTTTTTTTTTTAAAAAATTTTTTAAATTTAACCAAAATTTTAAAAGGGGGAAAAAAAAAAACCCAAAAAAAAAATTAAATTTTAATTTTTTAGGGTTTTTTTAAAAAATTTTTAATTTTTTTTTCCCAAACTTTTTATTTAAATTTTTAAAAAGGGCCCCCTTTTTTTTTTTTTTTAAAAGGTTTCCCCTTTTCCCCTTTTTAAAATTTTTTAAAAAAAAAACCCCCTTTTGGAAAATTTTTGGGGGTTTTTTTTTTAAAAAAATTTTTTTAATTTTAAAAATTTTGGGGTTTTTTCCCCCTTTTTGGTTTGGGATTTAAAAAAAATTTTCCCCCGGGGAAAGGGGAAAATTTTTTTTTTAAAATTTGGTTTTTTTTAAAAATTTTTAAAATTTTAAATTTTAAAGGTTTTTTTAAAAAAAAAAAAAAACCCTTTGGTTAAAAAAAAGGGGAAATTAAAAATTAAATTATTGTTTTTTTTAAAAAAATTTAATTAAAAAATTTTTTACCTTTTTTTTTTTTTTTAAAAAAAAAAGGGGCCCTTTTTTTTTGGGTAAAGGAAATTTCCCCCAAAAAAAAATTTTTTCCTTTTTTAATTAAAAAAAAAAGGTTTTTTTTAAAAAAAAATTTTTTTTTTTTGGGGGCCCCCCGGGGTTTTAAACCCCAAAATTTTTGGGGAATTTTTTTTTTTTTTGGGTTTTTAAATTTTTCTTTTTCCCTTTTAAATTTTTTTAAAAAAAAGGGGGGGGGTTTTTTTTTTTTTTTTTGGGTTTCCCCTTTTAAAATTTTTTTTTTTAAAAAAAAATTTTTTTTGGGTTTTTTTTTTTTTTTAATTTGCCTTTGGTTTTTTTTTTTTTTTTTTAAAAAAAAAAAAAAATTTTTAAAAATTTTTTTTTTAAATTTTCCCTTTTTTTTTTTCAAAAAAAATTTTTTTTTTTTTTTTTAAAAGGTTTTTGGGGTTCCTTTTTTTTTTTTTTTTTTTTTTGGGTTTTTGGGGTTTTTTTTTTTAAATTTTTTTGGGGGTTTTTTAAACTTTTTTTTTTGGGGGAAAAAACCCCCTTTTTTTTTTTTTAAAAAAATTTAATTTTTTTTTCCCCTTTTTTTTTTTTTTTTTTTTTTTCCAAAATAAAAAATTTTTTTTTTTTTTTTTTTTTTTTTTAAAAAAATTTTGATTTTTTAAGGAAAAATTGGGTTTTAAATTGGGCCCTTTTTTTTTTTTTTTTGGGGCCGGGGCCCCCCCCAAAAAAATTTTTTAAAAAAATTTAAAAAAATTTTAAAAAAAAATTTTTTTGGTTTTTCCCCAACCCCCGGGGTTTTTTTAAAAAAAAAAGGGGGGGGGTTTTTTTTTGGGGGTTTAAAAAAAGGGAAAAATTTTAAAAAAAACCCCCCAAGGAAATTAAAAAACCAAAAAATTTTTTTTGGGTCCCCAAAAGGTTTTTTTAAAATTAATTGCCCTCTTTTTTAAAAAAAAAAAACCCTTTTTAAAAAATTTAAAGGTTTTTTTTTTAAAATTTTTTTTAAGGGTTTTGGGGGGGGGTTTTTCCTTTGGGTTTTTTTAAAAGGGAAAAAATTTTAAAAATTAATTTAAAAAAAAATGGGAAAAAAAATTTTGGGAACCTTTTCCCAAATTTTTCCAACCTTTTTTTTTTTAAAAAAAAACCCAAAACTTTTTTAAAAAAAATTTGGGTTTGGGGTTTTTTGGGGTTTTTTTAAAATTTTTTAAAAAAAAATTTTCCCGGGGTTTAAAAATTAAAAAAATTTTTTTTAAAAAAAATTTTAATTAAAAAAAAATTTTTTTTTAAAAAAACCCAAAATTTCCTTTTTTTTTTTTAAAAATTAAAAAAAAAAAAAAAATTTTTTTTTCCCCCCAATTTTTTAAAAAATTTCAAAAAAAAAAAAATTTTTTAAATAAAAATTTTAAAATTTAAAAAAAAAAAAAAAATTTTAAAAAATTTTTTAAAAAAAAAAAAAAAAAAATTTTTAAAAATTTAAAAATTTTTTTTCTTAAATTACCCCTTTTTTTTTTTTAAAAAAAAAAGGAAATTTTTAAAAAAAAAAAAATTTTGGGTTTCCATTTTCCCAAAAAAAAGGAAAAAAAAAATTTGAAAATTTTTTTTTTTAAAAAAATTTTAAAAAAAAAAAAATTTTTTTTTAAAAAAAATTTTTTTTAAATTTTTAAAATTTTTAAAAAAAAGGGGGGTTTTTTTTTTTTAATTTGGGGGTTCCCTTTGCCCAAAATTTAAAAAAAAAGGTGCCGGCCTTTGCCTTTACGGCCTGGATGCTCTAATGAGTATTTGACCTGTAGCAGCAGTCTACGTTTTTAAATATGTTACGCCACGTTCATAAACATATACCGTTTCTTTCGGTAACACATGATTACACGGAATTTTTCTTGATTATTTCTTTCGCTTTTAATGGTAAAACTTGCCCAGCATGCCATTCAATCATAATATTTTGCACAGTACATCAAATTTACATAATTTCGAAGATAGAATTCTTTTTATTTTCCATGGCTTGGATTTTGGTGTGAAAAAGTAAATTAAAGAATGCACAAGCCACAGGTAAGCTTCATTCAATGGACTTTAAAAAAATATCTGAAGTATTATTGGAGTGTTCTCTGTTAAGGTATAAACTGGCAGTACAACGGGATAACAGATAACATTTGGTTTGCTGGACTGCTCAGGGGTTGGGGTGGGTAAGATATTAATTAATTTTGCACAACGTAGGATAGTTTACCTTACATAAGTCAAACTAGGGGTTGGAGTCGTCATAAAAACCGGAGAGGGGCGCCAGAGTATTTAAAAAGTCGCAATAGGGGTTGATTTTCCTAATTACGTAAGTTCACAGCTTATCTAAATACTCAAATAACTCGCTTACCTGTATGTACAGGTGGGCTTGGGCCAGTAGACCTCCGCTACACCTGAAGTAACGTTACTTCATTTAATGTCAGATTTCCAATGAAACTTATATCTCAAAAAATCTAAGAAATTTGCTTTATTCTAAATTACAACCAGATGGAAGGATATCAATCAGATCGCTATAAAATATACTCAAATAAAAAAAAAATAATTTATTAACGGAACAAACTTTAAATACTACGTGATAATAGATAATTAATTATTGCGTTGTCGAACGTAACTACTTTACTTTCTGAAATAATCACCAAAGATATGGGCGTTAATTCTATGATCTCATTAAATAATACAGCGCAAACAAAACTCGCAATTAATTATAACATCTGGTTTGACATCTAATTAAAAAAAACACAAGTCCATAAACCAAAAAAAAACATATTTATGATAACATCGCGTCAAATTACCACAAAAAAATTACAGTGTAATCACACTTAATCAGATTAATTCAATAAATCACTTATTCGGCAATGGAACTAGCTAGTCACTACCTCGTCCTTTTCTAAAAAATATTTGTTCCGTTCCACAGGACAGAGGGTAAGCATATAAACGTCCATAAAATTTTTTTACATAATATTGGCCACCAAAAAACACTCAAAACAAAGTTGTAATTTCGAAAGATTGAATACGTTTGCCATAAAGTTCTACACAAATAATCAAAATTGATCAATTGCTATTTTGCAAGCAATGAAAACTAGACTTTTCACATATTTTTTGCTTGATCATAGCCCTTCAAAAACTTTACAAATAACTTTGCTGATATCAATGTCCAAAATAAATAAATAAAGGTTAATCAGTAAAATCACAAATGTAAATGTAAAACGAATGGCTAGGTACCGAAACACTCCAGTGATGCTTAGTTTCTGTGTCGTACTAATATAATAAATGAATTCATCTGCTAAAAGTACTTACTATACCTTACAGTTGCATTTACATATGAATATATTTTTAATAAAGTTTGACAAAATCGACGCAAAAACCCCCACTTCAAAAGAATTACAAGCTGTGAAGTATAAACATGAAACTAAACTATTCAATACTTACTTAAGGCGCATCAAGTGTTTTATTAGGTTTTCGCAACATATAAAAATGTTTGATAAATATTCAAAAAAATTGTGGATATTGTACTGGGTGTTTCAAAAAACGTTCCGCTAATTTCTAGGGTAAATAGAATATTAAAAAATAACGTTAGTTTGGTTCATAAACGTGTGTCCGAAAATGCCTCTTTAAGAAGATACGGTCCTGTAAAAGTGGCCCCAAAAATCATTCTTTTTATCTCTGAAACGGTTTAAGATACCTAAATGAAATTTAAATCACAAATACCTTTGATTAGGTCATAAAAGATAGTGTGCCACTTATTTTGCCCCCAAACTTTTTTTTATAGGGATATTTTTAACTTTTTGGGCAAAAATAACATTTTTTAAACAATTTGCCACAAAAAAAGGTAATTAAGTAGGCTTAGACTGCAGACTTTTTTGTTTGACAGATTCATTTGACACGTTGTTATTGATAGTTTTGGTTTGTTTAACAAGTAATCTTTTAAAAACTTTAGAAATGAATATGTACACTAATAGTGACCGATATGTTGTTAACATTAGGGGAATGTGATGGAAATGCTAAAGCAGCGAAAAGAAGATATGTGGAAAAATTTCCAAGAAGAAGTGTTCCGGATTGAATTTAATGAGGCGGTAGCGTGAGTCTGGAACCATTAAAGTAAAATAGGTAAATTCTGGTAGACCATGAGTGGCAAGAATTCCTCAAACAGAAGAAAATATTTTAAGTTGTATCGGATCCTACGATAAGTGTAGAAAATGTGGCAAGGGCAAGTAACGTAAGTGTTTCTAGTTTACATCGTGTATTAAAAATTGCTTCCGTTTCATTACAGGCAGGTACAAGAATTATTGCCTGAAGATCTTTTTTTGAGAGGAGACTTTTGCGAATTATTACAAGAAAGAATAAGACAGAACCCTGATTTTTTACAAAATACTCTTTTCACCGATGAATCAACTTTTACTAGACAAGGTATGTTTAATAGTCATAACAGTCACGTCTGGGCAGAGGAAAGTCCAAAAGTTAAACGTGTAACGCATTATCAACATAATTTTAAGTTGAATGTATGGGCTGCATTATTAGGCAACCGCCTCGTTGCATACTATATTTGTGATGGAAATTTAAATGGTGATGTTTACTATGAATTTTTGGATAATCGTGTATTTCCGCTATTAGAAGATTTGCCTCTTGATCTACGAAGAAATATTGTTTTTATTTATGATGGTGCTCCACCTCATTTCAGAAGACAAGCTAGACGATGGCTCAACGAACATTTTCCAAATCGTCGGGTTGGCCGAGGTGCTGATGCTCCTATCCACTGGCCACCAAGGTCTCCTGACCTAAATCCCTTGGATTTTGATGTGTGGAGTTTAGTTAAGGAAAAAGTATGTTCGAGCGAAATAAATTCCATTGAAGAACTGCAAGTGAGAGTTGAACATAATTTAAGAATGTTAATTCAAGGACCACGGCCACTTCAAAGGATTATGTTTTCACTAGAAAAAGTTTACGATTATGTATTCGTGAAAATGGTGGGCATTTCGAACATTTAATGTAAAACCCGTACATACTTATTCAATTTTTTTTTCTGTTTGTTTTGTGTTATTCGTTGTTTTTTTTGTTTCCTTTGTCTGTTTTGTGTTAAGGTCATACAATTAAAACCTTTTTTGAGTTCTAAATAATTTACAATATTTTTACCTCATGGTTGTTTTTGAAACAATCATTATTTCCTGAGGTAGTTCGTTCTCGCGCATGAAAATTATTATTGTTTTATTTTAAAATATTTTATTAATTTGGCCAGCATTACTTGCTAAAACATCAAATAACTCCAAAACCAGTAATTTTTTTTTACTTTAAACAAAAGTATCTTTTTTGTGGCAAATTGTTTAAAAAATTAAAAAAAGTTTGGGGGCAAAATAAGTGGCACCCCCCCCTCCCTTTAGCGACGCTCCTAAACAAAATATTAAAAATTTGTCAACACTATCCTTTATGACCCAATCAAAGGTATTTTTGGTCTAAATTTCATTTAGGTATCTTAAACCGTTTCGGAGATAATAAAAAAAAAGAATTTTTGGGGTCACTTTTACAGGGCCGTATCTTCTTAAGAAGACATTTTCGGACACATGTTTATTAACCAGACTAACGTTATTTTTTAATATTATATTTACCCTAGCAATTAGCGGAACGTTTTTTGAAATACCCTGTATTTTGTACAGCCAAATGATAGACAAGCATCCCAAACGTTTTTGATGAAATACTAGTAAATCGTATTTACCAAATTCTCTTTTTTTTAGATGTTGGAAATGTGCCTTATTGGATACCGATTTTTGATATTAGATGGAGCCTTTTTAGTACACTGGCCAGGAATAAAACGAAAATCAACTCAATTAAAGAATACTAGTAAGTGGAGATATCCGTATCAACTCTGGAATTCAAGACAATACACAGCAATTGTTAAAAAGTTATCAAAAAAGTACACTAAAAATCCTAAATGTAAAATGTAGTAATTTTTTATAATCTCTAATTACACCGTACACTTGTTAAAATGATTACTGTTAATTGTTATCTAAGGCAATAATCCCGTAACTATTAGATTAGTGAGAATGTATACTTTACAGTCGTCCTTTTTTTAAATGCATGATATTAAAAACTATAAGACTTCGAGAAGTATGTACTTTATAACTTTTGATATACTTTCCTTCTAATTTTAAATAAAATAGACTTGTATGCTAGTTAATTCATGTGTTTTCATCAATCATTTTGGGCAATAAGGCATTGGGGCGATTTTACCGTAATAATGCCTTACGTACTGTAAGTAAATAAATTTAATCAGTTTAATATTTTAGTGCATAACGCCACTCTTGAGGTACACATGTATTTTTGGCCTGTTAGAGTCATCTGTTGAGTGTATTAGTAAGTATTTTTTGTTACCCAGCAGTGTCAACGTGTAGTAAATTCCTTCGGCCAATCAAAAAATTCCAATAGTAGAACCTACTTTACATAAAAATGATGCTTTGTTTTCGGACACCTGTTGAATGGAAACTCAGCTTCCAAGGAATTTTGATCTGATATTTTTATGTTTAACAAGGGTTTTTTTTTACAGTAAAGATATTTCTGGCTTGTTTATTGTCGAATGAATCAATGTAATCTTGCAAAGTAAGTATGTAATTATTTATTTATCTTCAATACGAGTTTTTTTCATGTAACCTCTGAGTTACATTATGCAACACCGGTTGAGATTGCATTACATGTTTTAGTAAATCTTTGGTGCTCGTCTTTACAGAAATGGATTCAGATGACCATTAATCATTGATAAAGTGAAGATGAAAAGAAAGGAGGTTGTCAATTTAATTTAATAGTGAAGCCGAGAGGCGGCCTCGTACACGACAGGCTATTCAACTTGCATCCAATCATACATAGCTCAAATGATTAATTTTTATCGGTACCACGATAAAGGATTCTCCCACAAATTTGAAACTTATATAGGCCAATAGCAGGATATGCAGCCCAAAACACCCAACCTAGGCTCGTGTCCAAACGCAGGGATTAGACTGACAAGAGAAATACCAACAAATTTAAAACCTATATTTTGATAATTGATATTCAACGATTCCCCTATCTAGTCACCCCAAATCTCAAGGAATTTTTGCCATTGACATATTCAGGAAAGACTGAATCAACAACTTGCCATTCAATACTAATTGCAAAAAGACTAGGGAGCAGTTGCTGAGTATACCACTTCATTGATGGGCATACTATATCATTAGTTGAATGGATACACAATAACTCCATGTAGTTTGGTTCAACATTGTGCGGAGTATATCCAAAAGAAAATTGAAAGAGATGGGATAAGAAAGCGACGCGTTGCCAACTTGCAAGCTGCTCACAAGTAGTGAAAATTACGATCGCCACATGGGTGGAGTAGACATGATGGATTCCCACACATGAAAGCACCGAATTCGTATGAAAAGCAAAAAACAGTAATTTAGATTATTTTACCACTTAGCAGATTTGACCGTGGCAAATGAATGACCCAGAAAAAGTTCAGGGCTGAACTACAACAAACATTGAGCATGGAGGCGCTTGGGAGACACCTAAGAGGGAAACGCCAACTCCTATGGAGAGTCCTTCCAGCAAAGAAGAAGAAAACTGCTGCACCAAGACCGGCTTTACAAGTCATAAAGCACAAAACTCATTGGCCTATCTGGGACGAAAAAATAAACCGGTGCAAAATGCAAGATTGCTACCGAAATACCAATGTTATGCGCACAAAAAGTAAACTGAACCCATGCTTTTACAGATAATATATAGATGACTATCATAAAATGTAGATTATCATAATATTAAAACAAAAACCTGCGTAGTAAGTAAGAAGTTTTGTATCTTCCCTTCACTACCGCCAATGCATGGTATACCTCAGGGGTTACAGAGGTATAACTCAGACTTCCTTAATAATAATTTGAAATATAGGATATTTTAAAAAATGTAACATATTAAAGTTATAAATATACAACCTATACATTTTGGAACATATTTACAAAGACCAAACACATCATATGTAAGGTATCTCTGCTATAAACTTTATGTAGATAAAGAAGGTAATGCAAATGTCTTTATTTCACTAATGCTGAATGGACTTATCAAGTCATTTCACGTTTGCAAAGTTTCGCCAAGATCGGCCATAATGTCAGACTGTGTGAGTGCGTGTGTATGTGAGTGTATGCGTGCGTCCGTGCATGTGTGTATGTGCCTGTTTCTGTGTCTGTGTCTGTGTCTGTGTCTGTGTCTGTGTCTGTGTCTGTGTCTGTATGTGTCTGTGTCTGTGTCTGTGTCTGTGTCTGTGTCTGTGCCTGTGCCTGTGTCTGTGCCTGTGCCTGTGCCTGTGTCTGTGTCTGTGTCTGTGTCTGTGTCTGTGTCTGTGTCTGTGTCTGTGTCTGTGTCTGTGTCTGTATGTTCTGTGTCTGTGTCTGTGTCTGTGTCTGTGCCTGTGCCTGTGTCTGTGCCTGTGCCTGTGCCTGTGTCTGTGTCTGTGTCTGTGTCTGTGTCTGTGTCTGTGTCTGTGTCTGTGTCTGTGTCTGTGTCTGTGTCTGTGCCTGTATCTGTGTCTGTATCTGTGTCTGTGTCTGTGTCTGTGTTTGTATCTGTGTCTGGCCCTGTATCTGTGTCTGTGTCTGTGTCTGTGTCTGTGTCTGTTGTTCTGTGTCTGTGTCTGTGTCTGTGTCTGTGTCTGTGTCTGTGTCTGTGTCTGTGTCTGTGTCGTGTCTGTGCCTGTGCCTGTGCCTGTGCCTGTGCCTGTGTCTTGTGTTCTGTGTCTGTATTTGTGTTTGTGTCTGTTCTGTTCTGTTCTGGTCTGTGCCTGTATCTGTGTCTGTTCTGTGTCTGTGTCTGTGTCTGTGTCTGTGTCTGTGTCTGTGTCTGTGTCTGTGTCTGTGTCTGTGTTCTGTGTCTGTGTCTGTGTCTGTGTCTGTGTCTGTGTCTGTGTCTGTGTTCTGTGTCTGTGTCTGTTCTGTGTGGCCTGTGCCTGTGTTGTGCCTGTGTCTGTTCTGTTTTGTGTCTGTGTCTGTGTCTGTGTTGTATCTGTGTCTGTGCCTGTGCCTGTATCTGTGTCTGTGTCTGTATCTGTGTCTGTGCCTGTGCCTGTGCCTGTGGCTGTGCCTGTGTCTGTGCCTGTGCCTGTGCCTGTGTCTGTATCTGCGACTGTGTCTGTGTCTGTGTCTGTCTCTGTATCTGTGTCTGTGTCTGTGCCTGTGCCTGTATCTGTGTCTGTGTCTGTCTCTGTGTCTGTGTCTGTATCTGTATCTGTGTCTGTGTATGTATCTGTGTCTGTGTCTGTGTCTGTGTCTGTGTCTGCGTCTGTGTATGTGTCTGTGTCTGTGTCTGAGTCTGTGTCTGTGTCTGTGCCTGTGTCTGTGTGCGTATCTGTGTCCGTCTGTGTCTGTGTCTGTCTGTGTCTGTCTGTGTCTGTGTCGTTCTGTGTCTGTGTCGTGTCTGTGTCTGTTCTGTGCTGTGCTGTGTCTGTGTCTGTGTCTGTGTCTGTTATGTGTCTTGTATGTGTCTTTGTCTGTGTCTGTGTCTGTGTCTGTGTCTGTTCTGTGTCTGTGTCTGTCTTGTGTCTGTGTCGTTCTGCGTCTTCGTTCCGTCGGTCTGGTCTGCTTCCGCGTCCGCGTCTGCGTCTGCGTCTGCGTCTGTCTGCGTCTGGTGCGTGGCGTGGTGTCGTGTGCGTGTGCGTGTGCGTGTGCGTGGCGTGTGCGTGTGCGTGTGGTTGCGTGGCGTGTGCGTGGCGTTGGGTTCTGCGTGTGCGTGGTGCGTGTGCGTGTGCGTGTGGCCCTGCGTTGCGTTGGCGTCTGCGTCTGCGTTCTGCGTCTGCGTCTGCGTCTGGTCTGAGTCTGCGTCTGCGTCTGCGTCTGCGTCTCCGTCTGCGTCTGCGTCTGCGTCTGCGTCTGCCGTCTGCGTCTGCGTCTGCGTCCGTCTGCGTCTGCGTCTGCGTCTGCGTCTGCGTCTGCGTCTGCGTCTGCGGTCTGCGTCTGCGGTCTGCGTCTGCGTCTGCGTCTGCGTCTGCGTCTGCGTCTGCGTCTGCGTCTGCGTCTGCGTCTGCGTCCGTCTGCGTCTGCGTCTGCGTCTGCGTCTGCGTCTGGCGTCTGCGTCTGCGTCTGCGTGTATGCGTGCGTGCGGCGTGTGTCCGTGTCGGCGTGGTGCGTGTGCGTCTGCGTTGGTGTTGTCTGTGTTCGTCTGCGTCTGCGTCTGCGTCTGCGTCTGCGTCTGCGTCTGCGTCTGCGTCTGCGTCTGCGTTCTGCGTCTGCGTGTGCGTGTGGTGCGTGGCGTGTGCGTGTGCGTGGTGCGTGGCGTGTGCTGCGTGTCTGTGCGTGTGCGTGGTGCGTGTGCGTTGCGTCTGCGTCTGGGTCTGCGTCTGCGTCTGCGTCTGCGTCTGTGTCTGTGTCTGTGTATGTATCTGTGTCTGTGTCTGTGTCTATGTCTGTGTCTGAGTCTGTGTCTGTGTCTGTGTCTGTGTGTGTATCTGTGTCTGTCTGAGTCGGTGCCTGTGTCTGTGTCTGTGGCTGTTGTTCTGTGTCTCTGTGCTGTGTCTGTGTCTTTGTCTTTGTCTGTGTCTGTGTCTTGTTTGTGTCTTTGTCTGTGTCTGTGTCTGTGTCTGTGAGTGTGTCTGTGTCTGTGTCTGTGTCTGCGTCTGTGTCTGTCTTGTGTCTGTGTCTGCTTTCTGCGTCTGCGTCTGCGGTCTGCGTTGGTCTGCGTCTGCGTCTGAGTCTGCGTCTGCGTCTGCGTTCTGCGTCTGCGTCTGCGTCTGCGTCTGCTCTGCCTGCGTCTGCGTCGGTCTGCGTTCTGCGTCTGCGTCTGCGTCTGCGTCTGCGTCTGCGTCTGCGTCTGCGTCTGCGTCTGCGTCTGCGTCTGCGTTTGCGTCTGCGTTCGCGTCTGCGTCTGCGTCTGCGTCTGCGTCTGCGGTCTGCGTCTGCGTCTGCGTCTGCGTCTGCGTCTGCGTCTGCGTCTGCGTCTGCGTCTGCGTCTGCGTCTGCGTCTGCGTCTGCGTCTGCGTCTGCGTCTGCGCCTGCGTCTTTCTTCTGCGTTCTGCGTCTTCGTCACGCCTGCGCCTGCGTCCGTATCCGCGTCCGCGTCCGCGCCCGCGTCCGTTCCCGCATCCGTGTCGGCGTCCGCGCCTGCGCCTGTGCCTGCGCCTGCGTCTGCGTCTGCGACTGCCTCTGCCTCTGTGTCTGCGTCTGCGTCTGCGTCTGCGTCTGCGTCTGCGTCTGCGTCTGCGTCTGCGTGTGGTGTGGTGTGCGTGTGCGTGTGGTGTGGTGTGCGTGGGTGTGCGTGTGGTGCGTGTGGTGGCGTGTGCGTGTGCGTTCTGTGGTCTGCGTCTGCGTCTGCGTTCTGCGTCTGCGTCTGCGTCTGCGTCTGTGTCTGTGTCTGTGTATGTATCTGTGTCTGTGTCTGTGTCTAGTCTGCGTCTGTTGTTCTGTGTTGTGTCTGAGTCTGTTCTGTGTCTGTGTCTGTGTGTTCTGTTGTCTGAGTCTGTGTCTGTGTCTGGACTGTTCTGTGTCTGTGTCTTTGTCTGTGTGTGTTTCTGTGTTCTGTTGTGTCTTTGTCTGTGCCTGTGTCTGTGTCGGACTGTGTCTGTGTCTGTGTCTGTTCTGTGTCTGTGTCTGTGTCTGTGTCTGTGTCTGTGTCTGTGTCTGTGTCTGTCTCTGTGTCTGTGTCTGCGTCTGCGTCTGCGTCTGCGTTCGCGTCTGCGTCTGCGTCTGCGTCTGCGTCTGCGTCTGCGTCTGCGTCTGCGTCTGCTTGCGTCCGCGTCCGCGTCCGCGTGTGCATGTGCGTGGCGTGTGCGTGTGCGTGGCGTCTGCGTCTGCGTCTGCGTTGCGTGGCGTGGCGTGGCGTGGCGTGGCGTGTGCGTGTGCGTGTGCGTGGCGTGTGCGTGTGCGTGTGGCGTCTGCGCCTGCGTCTGCGTCTGCGTCTGCGTCTGCGTCTGCGTCTGCGTCTGCGTCTGCGTCTGCGTCTGCGTCTGCGTCTGCGTCTGCTTCTTTGCTTCTGCGTCTGCGTCTGAGTCTGGGTCTGCGTCTGCGCGGTCTGCGTCTGCGTCTGCGTCTGCATCTTCGTCTGCGTCTGCTTCTGCGTCAGCGTCTGCGTCTGCGTCTGCGTCTGCGTCTGCGTTGGTCTGCGCCTGCGTCTGCTTCGCTTCTGCGTCTGCGGTGCGTCTGCGTCTGCGTCTGCGTCTACGCCTGCGCCTGCGTCCGTATCCCGTCCGCGTGCGGGTCCGTCTGCATCCGTGTCGGCGTCCGCGCC
Source organism: Vesta saturnalis (assembly GCA_036346205.1). Taxonomy (NCBI): domain Eukaryota; kingdom Metazoa; phylum Arthropoda; class Insecta; order Coleoptera; family Lampyridae; genus Vesta; species Vesta saturnalis. The sequence goes on along the minus strand of JARFJB010001941.1, from coordinate 769,497 downwards.
TGGTGCCTGCGGCGTCTGCGTCTGCGACTGTCTATCTGCGTCTGCGTCTGCGTCTGCGCCTGCGGTCTGCGTCTGCGTCTGCGTCTGCGTCTGCGTCTGCGTCTGCGTCTGCGTCTGCGTCTGCGTCTGCGTCTGCGTCTGCGTCTGCGTCTGCGTCTTCGTCTTCGTCTGCGTCTGCGTCTGCGTCTGCGTCTGCGACTGCGTTTGTGTCTGCGTCTGCTTCAGCGTCTGCGTCTGCGTTTGCGCCTCCGACTGCGTCTACGTCCGCGTCCGTGTCAGTGTCTGTGTCTTGATAATGTACATGTTGTCTTGAAACGCATAAATAAATAATTATATCAGAGAAATAGTGGAATTATATCGTGTTTAAAACATTAGTGCTATTAAATATGGAATTCCACGGAATAAATAACATATTTTGTTCTATGCTTATTTGTTTTGGGCGTAGTGTTTGAGACTTTGCAGAAACAAACATGTTGTTTTTGTCATTGAATCGTACTCTTTGCCTATCAGTTTATTATCATTTGATTGAATGTATCGGTGGTATGGGTTGACTCCATCATCAATCGGAGAGCTGGGTTTTTTGTTTTTTATTTGGTATGTTTTATTGATAAATACATATTTTTATTATTGCTTATCTTATCTCTTATTCATGCGGAGTGTTCAGGGTCTGCTTCCTCTTCAGTCCTGGTTTATCTGTGTGTTAGTGGGGTTGTATTGTTTTGTTTATTGCATTAGTGCATGCATTGTAGTGCGTGGTTACAAAAAAAAATTATGAATAAATATTATATTGTAATATTATCTTTGTTTGGATTAGGAGAGTGTACTGTAAGCTGTATTTTATCGGTTTTCCTTGGTCGTTAGCAGTGGCTGTTTTCAATTTTATCTTAGGGTATACGGGATGTCATCTAGGAGGTTTCCGAATTCTTCAGGGAGGTTTTCGACGTTCTGGGTGAGGATAGCTGTAGAGAGTTTAAATTTGCTTTTCGGTCTTATCTTGTGGGATCTTAGGTATTGGATGTTAGTAGGAGGAGTGCATGGGGGATGATTTTGGTAGCTTCTGTTTCGGCGAATATCCTATGGTGTGTAGTTTGTTTGTAATGTTTTGAATCGTTGTATGATAGGTGTAGTGTTGACGTGTTGTACTGGGTGATTAGTTAAGGATGGCGACCGACAGTATCTCGGAAACCGTTTCACTTCGTTTTAACTATTAAATGCCATCGTACATATTTTTGAATTTGTTCGCTTAATGCGTGATAACGTGTAATATATTAATGGAGTTTACTTTGGCTTTATGGATTCTTCTCTTAATAGGTGTCGACGAATATATATATATATATATATATATATATATATATATATATATATATATACAGGGTGTATTTTAAAATCAGCGACAAACGAAAACTGGAGATTCTATGATTCGAAATAAGACAAAAATGATCATAAACGCTTTTCCGGAAATGCTTCCTAACCGAGATACAGGTTGAATAAAATTTTTTTAAGATTCCTCAAAAACTACAAACGATATTACACTGAGATTTGGTACACTTAAATATCTAATTAAGTACAATTAATCAGGTGAGTTTGAGTTAACTGGCTCCATCCAGTGGTGTAGAATATGTTAAGTTAATCACTTTATGTAAAAAAAACGCACGTCCCTGCTTTTTTTGAAGAAATATGTTTTGTTAAATTCAACATTTATTTCTGCAAATAAAATCATACTTAGTGTTTTTTCGATTCGGTACCCGTTTTTGAAATATTTCGCATTAACATAAACAACTACATTATTCAGTAATAACCAAATTAAATAAATGAGAGATTGCTTTGCATTTAACAGTTACGTATCTTATGTTTGCTAAAATGGTTGCATTTACGAGTGTTTTGTAATTCATTGTTTGTGTCTAATTACTGTGAAAAAATGAATTATTCCAAACGAGAACTGGTCGATATGCTTTTATGTTATGGTGATACTAATTGCAATGCTAGTGCAGCTGCTCGACTTTATGAACAAAGATTTCCAAACAGAAGACATCCACATCATACATCGTAACTTGTTAGAGTATGGAAGTTTAAAAGGAAAGAAAAATTCCGGACGAAATGCTCGTGTACCAGTTGAAATTGAGGAACAAATTTTAGATGGAGTTTATCAAAATTCATCAGTAAGTACGCGTGAGTTAGGTTTAGAATTTGGTGTGTCTCATAGCTAGCCTTGGAAAGTTTTACGAGAACATAATTTACATCCCTTTCACCTCGTCGAATGAATTTTTGCGAATGGTTTTTAAATAAAAATGCTGAAGATGTACAATTTGTTAGAAACTTATTGACCACTGATGAGTGTATTTTTTCCCGAAATGGAATAATAAACTTGCATAATTCCCACAAATGGTTAGATGAAAATCAGCATTCAACTGTAGTTACTGCTCACCAACATAGATTTAGCGAAAATATTTGGATAGGTATACTAGACGGTCACCTAATCGGACCTATCCGTTTTCCTCAAAGACTAACTGGCGAATTCTATTTAAATTTTTTGAGAGAAGATTTGCCAGAATTCTTTGACGACGTACCCTTAGATGTTAGAATGAACATGTATTTCATGGATGATGGTGCACCACCACATTCTACACGAAACGTCAGAGAATTTTTAAATGCGTGGTTCCCTGGACGCTGGATTGGACGAGGAAATGAAGTACCGTGGCCGGCACGATCGCCAGATTTAAACCCATTGGATTTTTTCGTGTCTATTCTGTTCAAATTGATAATCGAGAGCAACTTTGGAATCTCATATAGATGGCATGCGATGAGGTTAGGGCTATGCCACAAATTTTTCAGCGTGTTAGGTTTCAGTTGCTAAGAAGAATACAAGCTTGCATTCAAAAGGAAGGAGGACAGTTTGAACAATATGTATAAAAATAACTATTATTTTGTTTTTGATTCCTTCAATATCTCTTTAATAATGTACCTAATAGTTAATTGCGTTATTTTTTTGTAAAATAAAACAGATTTTGACTTTTATTGAATAATGTGGTCGTTTATGTTAATGCAAACTATTTCCAAAACGGGGTGCCGAATCGAAAAAAATACTAACTATGATTAATTGTATTTAATTAGACATTTAATTAGACATTTAGGTGTACCATAGTGTAATATTTTTTGTATTATATGTATATTATACCGTATGCTGAATTCGTTATAATTGGTAAAGCGATTTCGAAAACCAATATCTTCGTATTTCTCTATATTCATGCGAACGGTAATCAACAGTTTGCACTTCTACTTGCTCTTATTAAGATGCAATTTATACTATTTTATCTACACCCTGATTAATTCAGGACCTTCGTGGGAGACACCACATGTTTAACCTTCGTGGGGGTATATTACTCTCACATATTTACTATTGTGTGGGCATGTTTTATCCACATGTTAACCATCTTTTGGGCATATGCTAACCACCTGCTACTTGACTGCCTATTTACTTCTTTGTGAAGCCGATATTCGTCGCTATAGGTTCTTCACAGATGCGGAAACTATTTCAAGCTAAGTGTTAAAACTGCTTTATTTTAATATTGTTAAGGGCTATATGGCAAAGAGCTCAAGTCGTACACTCATAGAGTGCATTGTAACTAGATTGATATTAATGATTAAATGATATTGTTTTGCACGATATAATTGCGCTACATTCACAGTTGCCGTGTGTTCTTAATTTTAGATTTTACCTACATTTTTTATCCTAAAATAAAAACAAAAGGGGGTCTTTATAACCTTTTTTGTGAGGTAACAGAACGATCACGGTCTTGCCAAACAAAATGTATCAGGTTGATCAAAAATATTAGAATACGCTTCATGTCAAGGAATCAGCGCAAATGTATATGTAAATTTTATGATAGTTTATATCGGTAAGGTATGTGGCCTACCATAATGTATTAAACCAGGAATTTTACTGATTTAGTTTATTTTTTTCAAATGTACTTCATACGTTTGTTTATTTATTATTACTTATTTACTTTAATATTATTCAATTCTGAACTGGGTGTTGAAGTTTCACTTCATTTTTTTTTACCGATGAGGGTCATACATCTCCTGTCTATTTCTTTTTTAATTTGGTATATATAACTATTTAGTGGACCTTCATAGTGTTTTATTGACTATTGTGCGTTGTGTGTTACTATACCTATGTAATTGTATGTATAACTTTCTTTTTCAGGAAACCCTAACCAAATATCTATTTTATTGCGTATAAATACGTCTTAGTGTTGTAAGATTTGACTTTCCTGTTTTGAGTTTTGCGGAAAAGGATCTTTTTTGTATGCTTATTTAAGTGCTCTCTAATTGCACGGTTTGCTAGTCGTGGTGCTCTCTCTCTTTTATCTTTCTTTTTTCTGTTTGCGTGCTCCAGTACTACGGGTGGTCTGTTAACATTGACACCTCAGCGCTTCATGTAACAACTTGTGCAAGATTTAATGTGCTCATGCAGTTAACTACACGAAAATGAGTTTAGGCCACCTTACTAAAGATAATATAGGTAATCTCACCCGATTTCTTACCTTGATTGGCTTTTGTAAATAGAACTTATAGTATAACAGGTTCGGATGTAGTTGCGTTTTTTAAAGCCTCAGGAATAGTATCAATAAAGCTACAGATTTTACAGACGACATAAATCACTAATGAAGAATTCAAAACCTTAGCACCTTTAAAGAAAAATCTTTTTTGGGGCTACTGACATACTACGGCTCGGTTGTTGAAAATAATTGCCTCTGATACGTCATAAGAAAGACCTTATAACCTACTTATGTAAAATAGGTCAAGTACTGTTGGATGCTTTCTTGTGAGTGGTATTCCGTTACTCCGTTCCTCAAGGAGTAAATGTGGCTGGTCAGACGGTGTAAGATCTCTGCTGAAGTGCTTTGTTCCGAAAAACGTTGGTTTCCAAGCAATAACCTGAGATATGAATTTTACAATCCTGAACCCCATGCACCTCGAGTAATTACGGCATTTAGTTAGACCTTTGTCCCCAATAGTTTTATTCTCAACGTTCAGTGTCCCTCTTTTTCTGACAGTAGAAATAAACATGTTTAAATGCTTAGTTTAATACAGATATTGACGGTTTGAAGGAATGATTATTAGAAGGTGATATTTTATTAGTTGATCTCGGCTACAAAGATGCGGGAGATTCCCTTTCAGAATTAGGCTTTGAATATAAAATGCCATACTTGTTCGAACGAAGAGTGAATCAATTTACTACTGAAGAAGCCAACGAAAATCGCCTTATTACCAAAACAAGATGGGCAACTGAATCAGGGAATGGTCGTATCAAAAGTATATTAAAGTGTTTTTATAAAGCTATTGAAACTACTCTCGTAGTAAATCTTCAAGACTTCTACAAAATTTGCTGCGGTTTTGATGAATCGATTCCATCCACTTATTCAAATGACGGGCAATAATATCGAAATGGTTAAGAGTATAAAGAAAGATGTAATGGTAATGGTATAAATGTATAAATAATTTAATAATAAATAAATAGAGCAATAAGTTCTTCAAAAACAAATCGTTAAACTAACAGGAGATACAAACCATTCACCAAAAATTATACCTTTGACTCAGTCGGAAGATTCAAGTGGGCCGATTAAAATCTTTTGATTTGCTTAATTATCACAATATCCTGCTTGGTTTTTTTCACTAAACATAAATAATAGAAATGCAATGTAACACTAATAAAAATGATCTCGGATTTTTAATTATGCTCGGAATAACTAAACCGAGTTTTACAATAAAAATTTTATCGAAATGTAAAAAAACAAAGAAATATGCAGACTATGTTTATTAACAGTTCAAATGATAGGGTTAAATAAAATATATCTTAAAACTAGCCTTAAATTACTAAAAAATCATTACATAAATACCTGTTTGTAAAATTTTTGTACAAAAAATTTTTAGTAAACTCTGGTATCTAAACGATTACGGAAATTTCAACTGAGGTGATGTCATCTTTGCCACAATATTGCGTAATATCTTGAAATAATGCTTTACGTTGTAAGCCACACCCAACCATGGAATTTTATTTCTTAAAGATTTGTCTTCTTGAAATTGAATAAACCAATATTTATTGCATTTTCTCGAACGTTCACATAATAAATGTAATCAAACTTTAAATTCTGCATTAAAAGCACAACGCAATCATAAAATGAAAGCGTACGTAACAGTAGAATTAATTGTATAATCAAAAGCGGTAACATTACAAGTGTAAAAGTAAAAAAAAGAAAAGTAAAAGGAAAAGTGCCTGAAAAGAGCAAACGTTTTAATTTTTAGTATAATGCATTAAAATATCTAACCATCAAATCAATGGCACTTTCACTAAATTTAGGTGGAAAACCAAAAAAAGCTTCCTAACAACACAACTTTCATCAGGAAGTGAAAAAAAATGGATGCTTTGAAATTAGATGATGTAGCCGTGCGCGAAGAGATTTGCGCATAATAATTTAAAGTGGGAGTATAAACCTTTAAGAAGTATATACCCTTAAGAAGATATGCACTCAAGTTACACCAAAATGCAAATTAAGTTGCCTACCTCATAATTATAAATCAATAATTAAAATTTTTTAAATTTACAACTAAATGAACGAAGACAAATTACGGTATATTTTAATACACCTCAAAATGGGTTGTTACAAGAGAACCAAATTTAGTAAAGTAAAGACTTGAACTAGATAACCTCCCAAGAAGACGAGTACAATGGTCATGAGGTCATGAGGTTTCGTTCCATTGAATACCTTAGGAAGCTCATATGACTTTTTACCAGTTTCAATGCCGATGTCGAGGGAAATGTAGACAATAATCGTAAGAACGTATCAATCGAGGGATACTATTGTACACGTCGATATGGTCTCAGTTCATGTTAATAGCGCATCTACACGCTTACAAAATAGTGTTCAGGCTACTGGTAATCGACCTCCACAAGTAAATCCTACTCCTCCTAAAGTAATTGACCGCTAAAAATCTATTCCACTCCCACAACCTCACACACGCACACACATGATGTGCAAAATCCGAGTCAACGACTTCTTCGTTGTGTACACCGGGTTACTCTAATGTTGATATTGAAAACAAATCCATCTAGATGAGGACCAGCTGCACAATAAACATTAGCTCTCTGACTCCTAAAGATTCGAACAGATTCGTGAGCTAATTATATTTTCTAACTAAATGCGTATAATGCAAAACATTTGTGGGCGCTTATACGGTTTTATCAAAACTTAAGGTCTTACCGCCTGTATTACTATCCTTTACAATTACTTATATTCCCGACAAGCTAAACTCAAATATAAAATAATATTTGCGCCGTTTGTAGTCACATGTACGCACGCAGATATCAATAACATGACCATTTTTGGAAAATTTAACCGAGAGACTAATTTCTGTATATATTGTTTTTCTTAGTACGAAATGAATACATTTTTGCTGAATGTTTCATCAAAATTTATCAAAGTACACTGGGTGTTTATATGTTATCACGATCGGTGTTACTCATTCGTAAATTACATTAAAAATGGGATTTTATTATATAAATCTATTTATAATAATACTTCTGAATATTTCGTCAGTCATGGTTTTAAAGTATTACCCCGACAAGGATGGCTAATTGTCAAATTGCTGTCACACATACTTGGTATTAATGATAGTAAAGATGGGTTTTCATTGTTTATATTTAATTTGATTAATGGATGTTTACGAGTAGCAAGTGATAGTTACCTAACCCTCAAGTGTGTTAATGAAGGCGAGTAAAGATGAGACGTTTTATGGCGCGACGCGTTAAAAAAGTCAAGATAGTTAATCGGGCATTAATATTCGAGTTGGTTACAATACTCTTCACAGAATCATAATGAAAGTACAGAACGCCTGAATCGTTTTTACCTTCCAAAATACATATACTACATATGTAGGTAGAGAAGGTTGTGCAATTCATTTTATTACTAACGTTAAATCGACTTATTAGCTCATTTTACAACGCTTGGCAAAGTTTTACCAAGATCTATTACGATGTCTGTGTGTTTGTTTGGAGGTGTGTCTCGATGTACGCATGTGTGTCATCATCACCATCACTACTATCATCACAATCATCATCACCATCGTCATCGTCATCTCCATCCTCACCGCTATGAGAACCATCACCAATTATCACCATCATCATGACTGCCATAGTCATTGCTATTGTCATAGCCATGATCATCATCAACTTTATCGTTAATATCATCGTCGCCTTAATTGTTTCCAGCACCATCAACATCACCGTTACCGTCCCGTTAACATCACCGTCAATGTTATCGTTATCTACATCATCGTTATATTTATCGTAATCGTCACCGTTATCGCCATCATCACCGTCATCTTTATCGTCACGGACATCGTAATCGTTTTGTCATCATCATTATCGCCTTTATCACCATCAACGTCATCTTCACATCTCCGCCACCGACCCCGTTATCGTCATGGCCACCGTTACCGTCATCGTCATGGCCATTGTTGTCGTCATAGTTACCATCACCGCCATCACTGTCAAGGTCCAAGTCACCGGTATCGTTATTGTCATCGTCATTTTTATCGTTATCGTTATCGCCATTGTCATCGACAACTTTGTCGTCACGGTTATCGTCATCGTTAATGTCATCCTCATCACCTTCGTTGTGGCCGATGCCGCTGCCACCGACGTCGTCGTGATCGTCATCATCGTCATTGCCATCGTCATCGTCATCGTCATCGTCATCGTCATCGTCATCGTCATCGTCATCGTCATCGTCATCGTCATCGTTATCGTCATCGTCATCGTCATCGTCATCGTCATCGTCATCGTCATCGTCATTGTCATCGTCATCGTCATCGTCATCAACATGGTTACGTCATAGTCACCAATACCATCTTCATCGTCACCGTTACCGTCACCGTCATCGTTACCGTCGTAGTTACCGTCGTTGCCATCGCCATCGTTATAGTCACATTCATCGTCATCGTCATCGTCATCGTCATCGTCATCGTTATTGTCATCGTCAACGTCATCGTAATCGTCATCGTCATCGTCATCGTCATCGTCATTGTCATCGTCATCGTCATCATCATGGTTACGTCATAGTCACCATTACCATTGTCACCGTCATCATTACCCTCATAGGTTGCCATCGCCATCGTTATAGTCACATTCATCGTTATCGTTATCGTTATCGTCATCGTCATCGACATCATCATGGTTACGTCATAGTCACCATTACCATCTTCATCGTCACCGTTACCGTCACCGTCATCGTTACCGTCATCGTTACCGTCATAGTTATCATCGTTGCCATCGCCATCGTTATAGTCACATTCATCGTCATCGTCATCGTCATTGCATTCGTCATCGTCATCGTCATCATCATGGTTACGTCATAGTCACCATTACCATCTTCACCGTCATCGTTACCGTCATAGGTACCGTCGTTGCCATCGCCATCGTTATAGTCACATTCATCGTCATCGTCATCGTCATCGTCATCGTCATTGTCATCGTCAACGTCATCGTAATCGTCATCGTCATCGTCATCGTTATCGTCATCGTCATTGTCATCGTCATCGTCATCATCATGGTTACGTCATAGTCACCATTACCATTGTCACCGTCATCATTACCCTCATAGGTACCGTCGTTGCCATCGCCATCGTTATAGTCACATTCATCGTTATCGTTATCGTTATCGTCATCGTCATCGACATCATCATGGTTACGTCATAGTCACCATTACCATCTTCATCGTCACCGTTACCGTCACCGTCATCGTTACCGTCATAGTTATCATCGTTGCCATCGCCATCGTTATAGTCACATTCATCGTCATCGTCATCGTCATTGCATTCGTCATCGTCATCGTCATCATCATGGTTACGTCATAGTCACCATTACCATCTTCACCGTCATCGTTACCGTCATAGGTACCGTCGTTGCCATCGCCATCGTTATAGTCACATTCATCGTCATCGTCATCGTCATCGTCATCGTCATTGTCATCGTCAACGTCATCGTAATCGTCATCGTCATCGTCATCGTTATCGTCATCGTCATTGTCATCGTCATCGTCATCATCATGGTTACGTCATAGTCACCATTACCATTGTCACCGTCATCATTACCGTCATAGGTACCGTCGTTGCCATCGCCATCGTTATAGTCACATTCATCGTTATCTTTATCGTTATCGTCATCGCATCATCATGGTTACGTCATAGTCACCATTACCATCTTCATCGTCACCGTTACCGTCACCGTCATCGTTATCGTCATAGTTATCATCGTTGCCATCGCCATCGTTATAGTCACATTCATCGTCATCGTCATCGTCATTGCATTCGTCATCGTCATCGTCATCATCATGGTTACGTCATAGTCACCATTACCATCTTCACCGTCATCGTTACCGTCATAGGTACCGTCGTTGCCATCGCCATCGTTATAGTCACATTCATTGTTATCGTTATCGTTATTATCGTAATCGTAATCGTAATCGTTATCGTTATCGTTATCGTTATCGTTATCGTTATCGTTATCGTTATCGTTATCGTTATCGTTATCGTTATCGTCATCGTCATCGTCATCGTCATCGTCATCGTCATCGTCATCGTCATCATCATGGTTACGTCATAGTCACCATTACCATCTTCATCGTCACCGTTACCGTCACCGTCATCGTTACCGTCATAGTTACCATCGTTGCCATCGCCATCGTTATAGTCACATTCATCGCCATCGTCATCGTTATTGTCATCGTCATCGTCATCGTCATGGTTACGTCATAGTTACCATTACCATCTTCACCGTCATCGTTACCGTCATAGGTACCGTCGTTGCCATCGCCATCGTTATAGTCACATTCATCGCTATCGTTATCGTTATCATTATCGTTATCGTAATCGTAATCGTTATTGTTATCGTTATCGTTATTGTTATCGTTATCGTTATCGTTATCGTTATCGTTATCGTTATCGTTATCGTTATCGTTATCGGTATCGGTATCGTTATCGTTATCGTTATCGTTATCGTTATCGTTATCGTCATCGTTATCGTTATCGTTATCGTTATCATTATTGTTATCGTCATTGTTATCGTTATTGTTATCGTTATCGCCATCGTCATCGCCATCGTAATGGTCATCATCATCATCGAAATCGTCGTTGTCATGGTCATCGCTTCCGCCATCGTCATCGTAACCGATATTGTTACGTCGTCGTTGTTATTGAAACGGTCATTATATTTGTCATCGTCATCGCTATCGCCACCGTTATCGTGATTGTCATCATAACTACCATCACCGTTCCCATCTGTATCGTCCTCATTACCGTCAGCGTCACCGTCACCGTTACGTCACTCATATTTAGCGTCATCGTCAACTACATCGCGATCTTTATAATAAGCATCACAGTACTCGTCATCGTCATCGCCATGGCATCTTCATATTCATCGTTATCACCATCGTTATCTCTACCGTCATCGTCATAGTTATAGTCCATCCTCATCTTCGTCCTCGTTTTTGTCGACAACGCCGCCGTAATCACGCGTATGCCCAATTCTAAAAACTGAAGATCCCAAAGATATAATAAACTATCGTCCAATTTCGATTTTAAATAATTTTGCAAAAATATTTAAAAGCATCATTTATTGTAAGCTGTACCCTCAAATGAGATGTACTTTATCAGAATATCAACACGGCTTTAGAGAGAAACGCTTAACTATAACAAATTTAACTATAATGAGTCAATATCTAGCTAATAAATTTGACAAAAGTAGATGTACTGATGTGCAAAAAGCCTTTTAAGCAAGTTAAATAGATTTGGTTTCTCCCAGAATCTAGTTGATTTACTTGAGAGTTACATAATAAGCTGGCTTCAGTTTGTAGAGTTTAATAATTTCCGATCGAATCTGTTCAAAAGTTGCTCGGGCCGTTACTCTTCTCAATTTTTATCAACGATCTGCCAAGCCTAATCACGTGTCATAAGTTACTTTTTGCTGATGGCCTAAAAATATTCACGGCTATAAGATTTCGACCATCATATAGCACATGTAATCAAATTATCAAACAAAATGTCAGAGTTCATTATAAGGAACTGTAAGGATTTCACCAATATCAATTATCCTACTGTTCGATCTAAACTGGAATATGGTGTTATTATTTGGTTTCCAATTTATAATCACCACAAGAGCAGTATTGAATCAGTACAACGCAAGTTTTTAAATTTATATCTTGTAAGCTAAATGGGGTTTCTCCACAAAGAGGTACTGATTTGTCAGAATTAATATCACAACTCGGATTACAGTCAGTAAATCAACGTAGAAACATTATCTCAGTTACTTTTTTGTATCATTTAATTAATAATAAGATAGATTGTAGTTCTCTAGTGTCTCAATTAAATTTTTTAGTACCACATTCAACACGTTGCTCAGTCAAATTTTATCTCCCGACGAGTGATACAAACTTATTACACAGATCGCACTTTTATGTTATGTGCAAAAATTTTAATAGAATATCATTTCTTTGTGATACACACTTTTCTGGTTTAAAAATTATTGTTAGTTTCATAGAATAATCTTAATGCGAATACTTTTTGAATGCGCTATTGGTTTGTACTGTTGGTCAATAAAGATTATTATTATTTTTTTTTTTGCCTAAATGGGCTTCAGCATATTAGGCTATTAGCCCTTATTTTCTGTATTCATATCTAAATTTTACCAAACAGGTCTGTATATTTTAAATAATTGATAACCTTATCCATATTTTCGTAAATTAAACATTGCTCAAACGTCTGTGGCAGTAGACTTGTTTGACGCTCCAATACGTATTTGTTGCACTCTATAAGAATATGTTTAACTGTTAGGACTTGTTGACATCTATCACATATAGTTGGTCTTCGGCCTGTTAGAATGAACCCAGATGTTAGGTTTGTATGACCTATTCGTAACCTGGAGAAGACTACCTGCTCTCTTCTATTCTTGTGGCCCATGTACCTTAATTTTTTAACATTTGGATCTTGTCTGTAATGGTCTGGTGTGTTATGATTAGTTAACTACATTTTGATGATTAAATTTTTATGGATGCGGTTTACTTCTTCGACAGGTAATGCTATTTCGTCAGATCTTCCACTGTTAGCCATGAATTTCGCTGACTCATCGGCTAGTTCATTTTCTCTGATTCCTACATGACTAGGTATCCATGCAATTACAATTTGCTTGTTTGTTTCTATTATATTATGCAACAGAGATTGTGTTTCTTGTACAAGACCATTTTGATTATAAGCGTTATTTACAGACTGTGTAGCATTTAGTGAGTCCGTGCAAATGATAAACCATTGATTTTCTGTACAACTAAATATGTACAAGATTGCGTGCTTAAGCCCTATCACTTCTGCCGTGTATACACTTGTATTCATATGCAACGATACAGCATGGTTTATAGCTTCACAGATAAAAGAAGCTCCCACCCCTTCTGGTGTTTTTGATCCATCGGTATGAATGAATATGTGATCTTTGTATTTTTCTTTTAATTCGGCGTAAAGTTTTAAAAATACACTTCTGGAGACATCCCGTTTCAGAAATTGGCTTAATTCTATTGCAAGGGTTGGTTTAATCATTAACCAAGCTGGTACTTCATATAAGCATCTCTTAGTAATTTGGATTTCCGGGAGTCGATATTTATCTTTTATTTTTCTCACCCTAACAGCTAACGGACGCGTAATGGTTGGTCTTTCATTAAATATGGCTTCAGAATTGTCGTTGAGTAAAATATTTTCTGGGTTTGATATCACCCTATTGCAATATTTTAGGGTTACCATCTCATATCGATACAACAATGACATGAAAAAACTTTCTCTGTATGCTCCTAGTGCCTTCTTTAGGATGTTGTAATGTATTAATTCGAGAGGAGCTATCCGAGATTTTCGAGCTGCAGCGTAAATTGGTGCCCCATAATCGATCTTAGCCAGAGCTGTGCTGCGGTAAATCTGGAGAAGTGTATTACTATTACTTCCCCAGTTTATGTTAGCTAGACAAGTTATGAGATTTAAACATTTTTTTACTACGATCAGTTAATTCATGAATGTGGTCTTTCCAGCGGAGCTTTTGATCAAAAAGTACACTTAGGAACTTTGTTACCCTTTGGGCCTTAATCTGTATTCCATTTAGCATTAATATAGGTTCATTGTGTCTTGACCTCAATCGACAAAAATGAGTTTTTGTAGGAGAAAAAGAAAAACCAATGCTTTGTGCAGTTTTACTAAGTTTATTAATGACATCTTGTAGGCATTTATTTATGTCATCCATGGAAGAGGAGGACTTAAAATGCATAAATAATCTACATACATTGTTCTTCCTACTGAGTCACCAACCGCCATCAAAAGTTTGTTAACAGCAACAATAAATAAGGTAACGGTCAGAGTAGAACCCTGAGGGATGCCGTTTTCCAGTGTTCCAGTTCTTGAATATACATCACCTAGCCTCACCTGAATGGTTCTATTTAGCAGAAAACTTTGAATAAAATTCGCCATTTCTCCTCTAACTCCCCACTCGTGCAAAGTGCTTAATATGTTATACCTCCATGTCATGTCAAAAGCTTTTATCAAGTCAAAAAATACGGCAACAGTGTGTTGTCGATTGGCAAAACCCATTTCTATGTCATTCTCTAATAAGGCCATACAATCTATCGCGGAATAGTTTTTCCTGAACCCAAATTGGTATTGAGATAATAGTTTATGCTTTTCTAGAAACCACACCAGCCTATTGTTAACCATCTTTTCCATTATCTTCCCCATACAGCATGTTAAGGAGATTGGTCTATAGCTGCCGGGGAGGTTAGTCGTTCCTTGAGGTTTTAATATGGGGATCACTGTTGCAATTTTCCAGATATCAGTATAAGACCCCGAGCGCCATATTTCGTTGTAGATATTCAACAATGTATGCTTTGTAGATAATCGAAAATGTCGGATCATCTCGTATGATATGCTATCTGGACCTGGTGAAGTGTTTCTATACTTTGATAGTGCATGTTCCATTTCTTCTATTGTGAAGGTGACATTATATGAACACATCTCGGCTGTACCAAAATTTAGGGGCACTTCGAGTGTTGATTTAATGGTTTTAAAATCTGCATCATAATTCGACGAACTGCTAACTTTTATGAAATGTGTCACCATACACTCAACCATTTCTTCTATATTTGTTACAGGGCCTTGTTTAGCGTTGAGAGCTACCGGGATATTGATGCGAAAGCGTCCAGTAATTTTCTTAATACCGTTCCATAGCTCTCTAGAAGCAGTATTTCTACCTATTGAGGAGACGTAGCTTCTCCAACTATTTTGTTTAGCTACGAGTATGAGCCTTCTTGCAATGGCTCGGCAACGTTTAAATTCTACACAATTTTCCATTGTAGGTATTCTGCGGAATTTATTTAGAGCTTTCTTCTTTTTTTCAACCGCGTTTGATGTGTCTTTATTCCACCGCGGAACGGATCGTGTGGTTACTCTGTTGTTTGATTTTGGAATGGTACATTCTGCTGCATTTATTACATCTCTTGTGAATTCCTCTGCGTTTGTACTTTCATTTGAAAGGAGCATTTCACCAAATTTATCCCAGTCGCCTTTATTTGTTTTCCAGCGTATTGATTTACTAGCATCGTAACCACTTTTAGGAAATTTGATTAGTATAGGGAAGTAGTCGGAAAAGACTTCTTCGCTCAATACGGACCATTCAATGTTAGGTACTAAAGCAGGACTACACATTGACAAATCTAACACAGAAAACGAAGAAGAACGGGAATTTATAAAAGTCGGATCTCCATTGTTCAATAAAACGATATTATTGTTGTGAATTATATCTTCAATTATCTTTCCAGCGGTATTTGTATCTTGACAGCCCCAAAGACCATTGTGGGCATTAAAATCTTCAACCACCAGAAATGGCCGGGGAAGTTGGTCGATTATGTCTTGAATATCCTGGGACGCCCAAGAATTGTTTGGTAAGTATATGTTACAAATACACATTTTTGTAGGAACGGAGGTGAGTATAGCTGTTACTTGAAGATCGGTGTCAATATCAATTTTTTTCGCAGGTATCCCTTCTCGGACAAATATAGCGACACCACCGGCTGCCCTTCTATGAATCGGGCCGTCCTTTCTATGGCACACGAATCCACGAAGATTAAAAATGTGTTGATGTATAAATCTAGTTTCCTGAAAACACAATATATCTGGGGATTTGTCTACGATAATCTTTTTTATTTCTGGATAGTGATGAACCAGACCATTACAATTTGCTTGTATAATTGTGTGCGCCATTTTAATATTTTTGTTATTAAAATTTTATGAAAGATACATAACAATAAGTGTGTAGACAAAAATATAAAATCTTTATATAAGGACAAAAACAAAGGTATAGATAAAATCTTAAAAATAATATGAATAAATAAATAAAACAAATACAGACACAAGAAAATTAAAATATCACAGATGTTTTTATCACTTCTTTGACTAGAATCAGTGTTTAACCTAGTTTCTTCTATAGACACAATAGTTTCCGAAGAAACACTTCTCATAACATCACGTTTCCTTTTTTCACCAAAACTTTCCTCTTCCATTGAAGGATCTGATTTAGTGACAGTAAACTTAGCTTGTTGTGTTTCCGTAGGTTTTACTGGTTGCTCTATTTGAGATATTGGTGCTTCATTTTCTGTTACTATTGGGGTGATTGCATTTTGTTTAGATAATACTTGCATAATGGTGGACAACTCTTCTTTTATTATCTTTTTTATTTCAGGTATAAAGGAGGTAGTCGAGGTAGAGGATGAAGCGTAGGATATGGACGGTGTGGTTAAGTTCGTTGCTTGTTGTTTAGCTTCCTGGTACGATATCTTGTGGATAACCTTTACTTCTTGAATCCTCATTTCCTCCTTGTATATACGACAAGCCTTTGCTAAGGCTGTACGGGGTCCTCCACAATTTGGACACTTAATTGGCTCCTCGCAACGTAAGCCTTGGTGAACATCTTTTCCACAGATGCACCGTTGAGGTTGTTTACATGAAACAGATGTATGTCCAAAACGCTGACAGTTAAAACAGCGAAGCGGATTTGGGATATACGGTCGTACTCGCAGCGGGTAGAAGGCCGCTTGAACTGTTTTTGGTAACTGAGGGCTATTAAACGTTAAAATGTGATTAGGAGTATCCTCCAATATTCCTCGAATTTTCGACTTTATTCTTTTAACGTCTATGATGCCTTGAGTTTCTAAATTTTCTTTAATTTCTTCAACCGTGCAATTCAGCAAATCCTTACAGTACACTACACCCTTTGATATATTTAACGTAGCATGAGGTTTTATAACTACATTCAAGTCTCCGAAACGTGTCAGTTGCATTAATCTTTTAGCTTGTTTACTTGTATTTGTTTCTATCAATAAATCACCTTAACTTTTCTGACATTTTTTAAATCTTCAACTAAACCAAACAAAGTTTTACTTATAAAGAAAGGACTCATTGAGGAGAAGTCCCTTTCTTCAGATTGAATGAGCGGAAACCGGGGAACGACCTCCTTTTTGCTGCTTACATTCGAGATTGCCAATGTGGAAAATCTTCCCCGTCATACCCAGGTCTAATGGCACAAATCTGGCTTTTAGGGGGATTATGAAGTGGACCCTCAACCACTTCCATGTTTAAAGAGGTGGCCCTCTCATTGTTATTAAATGACACACTCATGCTGTTCCCACGAGAACCCTCGGTAATAAAGTCACAAGTAGCAGAACCGTGATAATTTTTGTTTCCATTTTATTTTTCGTATTGTTCATGACTGTCTTGTCTTACTCGCTCTGGTCTGATGTCACTTAGTATTTGCTGTACACTTTTTGCTTCTTTAAAGGTAATGTTGGTTGATTCGAAACTTTTATTACATCATTTTCTTTAGCGAACACTGGACAATGTGGCGACTTTGATGTATGCGTTCCAATACAATCTATACATTTAGGTAGTCGGAGTCAGTTTCCTTTTTCTTCGTGATAATCCTTTCCTCATTCACACATTTTCTAGTTTTCGCGGAATTTGGTTGGATGTCCAAATTTCTGACTGTTTAAGCATTTTAATGATGCAGGCATGTACGGTCGCACTTTAATGTTTAGGTAGGGGTTGGGAGATCTTCCCAAATTCCCCTCTCTTGCAAAAGTGGTGCTAGGCACCAGCCAGACTGGGATTATTAAACACTCCTTCGTGGTTAGACCCTTCCTTTGTTTTTCTTCCAGAAGCACTTATTTGTGCCGAGAACTGGTGTTCACTACTGTGTGATAGAACATACTGGCCTATGATAGTTGGATCTACACCTCATTTTACTTTTCACAGTTTTTTAGGTATTTACATGTCAATAAAATTGAAGAACATACTTAAATTTAACTCTAAACAACATGAAATAATGCTAACTCTTCTGTTGTTTTGTGTTTCTTGGTATTATTATTCCCCAGTCAGAAAACGAGTTGAGAAAACGAAGAAAAATAATATCTATTCTTGTAGATAATATTGCAGAGCAGCTTTCAACGTAAAGTGTGAACGCATTCAGTGCCACTTCTTCTTGCCTGCGGAATAACACCCGGGAATAATAGGTTATGGACAATAACACAGAAGCATAATGGGCTTGCTAACTTCTTATTTGAAATAACGTCGTTGTCTATTTTTGCTTGCTCCCAAAGACAAAGCAATGGAAAGCTATTTCGAATGAATTCTTACCGACAGAAGTTATTGGTACATGAATCTGTTTGTTGGATCCCTACGTAGATGAAATCAGTCCGCATTCATCAAAAGATGAGAATTGGAAAATTGATGAACGAGATCCTGTAAGAGCAACAGAAAGGAATCGTTTAAACAAAGAAAGCAAACGGAGGAAGACATAACGTGAGCATCTAAAAGCAGAACAAGCGCGTCAAAACGCTGAAAAGGAACGGGAGAGGGAGGAGCAGAAGCGAGCACAAGCAGAGTCTAAAAGCAGAAAAGGGATTGGAAGAGAAACGTTTAAAACAAGAAAAGAAGCGAAAAGAAGTAGATGAACGGAAATGCTTAAAAGCTGAAAAAGGTAAACATGCGCGTCCTAAAACAGAAAAAGAACAGGAGTAAAAACGGCTAAAAGAAGAAAAGAAGAAAGAAAAAGCAGGGGAACGGGAACGTTTCAAAGCAGAAAAAGAACTGGAAGAGAAACGCTTCAAACAAGAAAAGGAGCGAAAGGAAACAAACGAATGGAAACGTTTACAAGCAGAAAAAGAAGAACAGAAGAACAGTTTTTATGCTAAAACTGTTTGAATTTGTCTCTTTACAATTTATAATTAATTTCTGTTCTGACGGAGCAATGATTATTTGTATTACAAGGCCAGAAAATGAGTGTTTGCGACTTCATCTCGGCCTGCAAACTTATGAGCACTCGCAAAACATTTTATGGCAGAGTGATACTCGAGATTTTTTGTGCCTACGTCAATAATTAATAAAATCAATAAAAAAATTGTTGTACTTTTCAAAATTTCACTCCTGTTGAAATTAAGTTGGCAATACTGACAGTAGCGATTATAACCTAAAGAATACACTTGCGAAATGACTCATTACTAGAATTTTGTACGTACCTTTCCAATTTGTTGACTATAATAATTTATAGATGTAATTACACTACACTACAACAAATACCAACTGTAATTTGGTATTATTTTTGCTGGCCTAGGAATAGTACCCGGACATATTTACGGTCTGCATATGGCTTATTGCAGAACGAAGGTACAAAAATATATTTTGAGAATTATATATGTAATAATACAAAAATAAACAATAATTAGAATACAAAACAAGAATAATAACCTACAGTTCAATATAACTATTAAAATTGTTTCCTTACGCTAATTGATATATTTAGAGAAACGTACATACTTTATTTATTATCTTCTTCTTCATTTTCCTTTTTCTGTTGTTGTTTCTTCACCCGCTCTCGGGCTTCTTTTGATGCCTTTATAAACTCCTCCCTTACTGAAGCTTGTTTATTTTTTTCTGTCTTTATTCTTTCTTCCTCTTCTTTTTCCCGCAGCCATTCTTCCCTTTCTCGCTCCTTCTCTGCTTTTAAACGTTCCCGTTCCTCCGCTTTTTCTTTTTCCTGTTCAACTTTTTTCTTAATCGTTTCTGCTTTTACTCGATCCGCTTCTGCTTTTAAACGTTCTCGCTCCTCTTCTTTTGCATGGCGCTCTTGTTCTGCTTTTGCTCTATCCTCCTCTGCTTTTTCTCGCTCCTTTTCTATTTTTATACGTTCATGTTCTGCTTTTTCTCGCTCCATTTCTGCTTTTAAACGTTTTTGTTCTTCGACCTTTTCTCGTTCATGTTCTGCTTTTTCTCGCTCCTTTTCTGCTTTTATACGCTCCTGTTCAGCTAGTTCACGTTCTTTTTCTTCTCTATGACGTTCCCGTTCTTCTGCTTTTGCACGTTCTATTTCTGCTTTTGCTCGTCCTTTTTCTGCTTTTAAACGTTTCTGTTCTTCTACCTTGGCTCGTTCATGTTCTAATTTTTCTCGCTCTTTTTCTGCTTTTAAACGCTCCTGTTCAGCTATTTCACGTTCCTTTTCCCCTCTAAGACGTTCTCGTTCTTCTTCTTTTGCACGTTCTATTTCTGCCTTTTCTCGTTCCTTTTCTGCTTTTAAACGTTTTTGTTCATCGGCTTTTGCTTGTTCTTGTTCTAATTTTATGCGTTGCTGCTCGGCTATTTCATGTTCTTTTTCTGCTCTATGACGTTCTCGTTCTTCTGCTTTTGCCTGTTCGTGATTCGCTTTTTCTCGCTCTTTTTCCGCTTTTAAACGTTTTTGTTCCTCTACCCTTACTCGTTCATGTTCTTCTTTTTCTTCCTCTTTCTTTGCTTTTAAATACTCCTGTTCAGCTAATTCACGTTCTTTTTCTGCTCTATGACGTTCTCGTTCTTCTGCTTTTGCACGTTCTACTTCTGCCTTTTCTCGATCCTTTTCTTCTTTTAAACGTTTTTGTTCATCGGCTTTTGCTTGTTCTTGTTCTGATTTTAGGCGTTGCTGCTCCGCTAATTCACGTTCCTTTTCTGCTTTGTGATGTTCTCGTTCTTCTGCTTTAGCCCGTTCGTGTTCTGCTTTTTCTCGCTCCTTTTCTACTTTTAAACGTTTTTGTTTTTCTACTTTTGCTTGTTCTTGCTCTTCTTTTAGACGTTGGTGCTCAGATGTTTCATTTTCTTTTTCTGCTCTTAAACGTTCTCGTTCCTCTGCTTTTGCCCGTTCGCTTTCTGCTTTCTCTCGTCCCTTTTCTGCTTTTAAACGTTTTTGTTCTTCGAGTCTTGCTTGTTCTTGCTCTCCTTTTAGACGCTGTTGCTCCGCTATTTCATTTTCTTTTTCTGCTCTTAAACGTTCTCGCTCCTCTGCTTTTGCCCGTTCGCTTTCTGCTTTTTCTCGTACCTTTTCTGCTTTTAAACGTTTTTGTTCCTCGGATTTTGCTCGTTCATGTTCTTCCTTTTCTTGCGCTTTTTCTATTTTTAACCGCTCCTGTTCTGCTAGTTCACGCAGTTTTTCTGCTCTTAGACGTTCGCGTTCCTCTACTTTTGCCCGTTCTTGTTCTGCCTTTTCTCGTTCCTTTTCTTCCCTAAAATTTTTTTGCTCCTGTTCCATTTCTGCTTTTAGACGCACTTGTTCTTCTTTTAGACGCTCCTCTTCTTCTTTTTCTGCTTTCAAGCGTTCCCGTTCCTCTGCTTTCTCTCTCTCCTTTTCTTCTTTTAATCGCATCTGCTCCTGTTCTTGTTCTGCTTTCAGACGGGCATGTTCTTCTTTTTCTGCTTCTACAAGCGCCTGTTTTTCTTCTTCTTCTGCATTTAAACGTTCCAATTCCTCTGCCTCTTTTCGCTCCTTTTCTTCTCTTAAACGTTTTTCTTCTAATTCCTTTTCTGTTTTTAGACGCTCCTGCTCTTTTTCTGCTTTTAAACGTTCCCGTTCCTCTGCTTTTGCTCTCTTCTTTTCTTCTTTTAGGCGTTTTTGTAGGCGCCTTTCCTCTGATTGTGCCCGTGCCTGCTCTGTACTTTCAGAATCATTTTGGTCCATTTCCAGATTCTCACCTGATAAATCCGGAGTAATTTCATCCACGTCGGGATCCAACAAACAGATTAATGTACCAATAACTGCTATCCCTAAGCATGCATTAGAAACAGATTTCCATTGAAGAAATAAATCGCTTTTCCCTTTGGGAACAAGTAATCCAATTATAAGTAATAAAGCAAGGTAGATGAACGTTCCAATTATTTCAATTAAGAAGTTGGTAAGTCCATTATGCTTCTGAGTAATGTTCCAAAGTTTTTGTCCATAACCTATTATTCCCGGTCCCATCGTTAATCCACAGACAAGAAGAAGTGGTACTACCAGAATGCGTTCACATTTAAGGTTAAAAGCTGCTCTAATACTAACGCATGGAATAATATTACCAACCAGAATAAAAACAATTTTTTTTATTTTTCTTAGTTTTCTGGTTTTTTAAAAAAAAAAAAAAATTTTAAAATTTTTTTTTTTTTAAAAAAAAACCAAATTTTAAATTTTTTTTCCCCCAAATAAAAAAAAAAAAAATTTTAAATTAAAACCAAAAAATTTTAAAAAAAAAAAAAAGGGGTAAAAAAGGGTTTAAATTTTTGAAAATTAAAAAAAAAAAAAAATTTTAAAAAAAAAAAAAAAAAAAAAAAGGGGGGAAAAAAAAAAAAGGGGGGGGTTTTTTTTAATTTAAAAAAAATTTAAAAAACCCCAAAAAAAATTTTAAAAAAAAGGGGCCCCAAAAAATTTAAAAAAAAAAAAAAAAAAAAAAAAAATTAAGGTAAAAACCCCAAAAATTTTTAAAAAAAATTTTAAAAAAAATTTTTAAAAGGAAAAAGGAAAAAAAAATTTTTTTTTTAAAAAAAAAATTTAAAATTTTAAATTTTTTTTGGGGGAAAAAAAAATTTTAAAAAACCCCTTTTTTAAAAGGGGGAAAAAAAAAGGAAATTTTAAAAAAAATTTCCCAAAAACCCCAAAAAATTTTTAAAAGGTTTGGGGTTTTTCCCCCCAAAACCCGGAAAAGGTTTTAAAATTTGGATTCCCCAAAAAGGAAATTAAAAAAAAAAAAAAGGGTCCCCCTTCCCCTTTTTCCAAAATTTTTTTTCAAAAAAAAAATTTTTTTAAAATTTTTCAAAAAATTTAAATTTTTTTTTAAAAAAATTTAAATTCCCCCAAAAAAAAAAAAATTTTTTTCCCGGTTTTTTTTTTAAAAAAAAAACAAACCCCCCCAAAAAAATTTTTTTTTTTTAAAGGAAAAAATTTTTTAATTTTTTTAAAAAAAACCTTTTTAAAATTTTTTATGGGGTTTTTCCCAAAAAAACCCAAAATTTAATTTTTTTTATATTTTTTAAACCAAAATTTTAAAATATTTTTTGTAAAAAGGGGGAATTCAAAAAAATTTTTTTAAAATTTAAAAAAAAATTTTTTTTTATTTTTTTTTTAAAATTGGCCAAAAAAATTTAAAAATTTTTTTTTTAAACGGGGAAAAAGAAAAAAAGGGGGTTTTTTAAAAAAATTTTATTAAAATTTAATTTAAATTTTTTTTTTTAAAAAAAAAAAAGGCCCCCAAAAAATTTTTTTAAAAAGGGGAAAGGTTTTTTAATTTTTTAATTTTTAAAATGGGAAAAAAACCCCCCCGGGTTTTAAAACCCGGGGGGTTTTTGGGGGGGGCCCCAAGGGCCCAAAACCCAAAACCCCAAACATTAAAAAAAACCCCCCCCCCCCCAAAAAAACCCACCAATTTAAAAAAAAAAAAAATTTTTTTTTTTTTTTTTTATTTCAAACCCAAAATTTTTCCAAGGTTTTAATTTTTTTTTTTAAACCCAAACCCCCCCTTAACCCCCAAAAAATTTTTCCAACCCCTTTTTTTTAAAAAAGGGAACCCCCAAAAACCAGGACCCAAAATTTTTTTTCCCAAAACCCCTTTTTTAAAATTTTCCCCCCCCACCAACCCCAATTCCCAACCCCCCTTTTTTTCCCCAGTTTTTTTAAAAACCCCCCCCCAAAAACCCCCAAGTTCCCTTTTCCCTTTTTTCCCCAAAATTTTTTCCCCCCCCCCCCTTTTCCCCCCCCCTTTTTCCCCCCCCTTTTCCCCCCCCCCCCAAAAACCCCGGTTTTTTTCCCCTTTTTTTCCCGTTTCCCCCCCCCCCCCCCTTTTTTTTTTCCCTTTCCCCTTCGTTTGGGCCGGGCCCCCCCCCCCCCTTTCAAAACCCCCCCGGGGCCCCCCTTTCCTTCCCTTCCTCCCCCCCCCCCCCCCCCCCAAAAATTTTTCCCCCCCCCCTCAACCATTTAATTTAAAAAAACCCCCCCCCCCCGTTTGTTCCCCCCCGGTTTTTCCCCCCATTTAATTTCCCCAAACCCCAAGGGCCCCCCCTTTTTAGCCCAACCCCCCCCCCCCTTTTTTTCCTTTTTTTTTCCCATTCCCTTTCCCCCCTTTACCCCCCCCCCTTTATGTTACCTTCAAAAAATTTTTTTTTTTTAACCTTTTTTTTTTTCCCTTCCCTTTTCCCCCCTTTTTTCCCAACCTCTTCCCCCCCCGGGGGTTTTTCCCCCTTTTCCAAAATTTTTTTTCCCCTTTTTTTAAAAATTTTTTTTTTGGTTTTTTTTGGGTTTTTTAAAACCCCCAAAACCTTTTTTTACCCCAAACCGTTTTCCCCCCTTTTTTTTTTCTTTTTTCTCTTTAACCTTTTTTTGGGAAAAAACCCCCCTTTCCCCTTTTAAAATTTTTTTTGCCATCTTTTCCCCCCGGTTTCCGAACGCAAGCAGACGCAACGCAGACGCAGACGCAGACGCAGACGCAGGCAGACGCAGCACGAACATCGCATACGCAGACGCAACGCAGACGCAGACGCAGAACGCAGACGCAACGCAGACGCAGACGCAGACGCAGACGCAGACGCAGACGCAGACGCAGACGCAGGCGCAGACGCAGACGCAGAACGCACGCACGAGGCGCACGCACGCAGACGCAGACGCAGACGCAGACGCAACGCAGACGCAGACGCAGACGCAGACGCAGACGCAGACGCAGACGCAGACGCAGACGCAGACGCAGACGCAGACGCAGACGCAGACGCAGACGCAGACGCAGACGCAGACGCAGACGCAGACACAGACACAGACACAGACACAGACACACACACACACACACACACACACACACACACACACACACACACACACACACACACACTTACGGTTAGGGAATATAATTAAAAAAACGTATGTGCTATATATTTATATAGAATAAAAAATATTACAATTAAAAATTTAACATGTGATCTAAAAAAAAATCAGTTAAATTACAAAAATTATAATTATGTATAGAAATACATACCCTCATCAACCACATTGCTTCAGGTATGTCTTCATCCCTGAACAATATATATTTCAGTGCATTACATTTTATGCGACACACAAAATGGGTCCTGTCATGAGCTGTTCCGTCCCCATGTATGAGGACTATATCATGCTAAAACAGAAATACTTAAAACTGAAACAACAACAAACATTACTCACATTAGGAAATATTTCAGTTACTTTATTTATAACCATGTTATCTGAAAAATCATAAGTTAAAACATAAGTTACATATAATATCCTACATACCCTCCTCCATTCTGACGAAGTTTAAGTTTTCTACTAGAGCTATAATGAAAACGTTAACTTTCAATAAAAAATTTGCATGAAATTTACTTACCAGTCATTACTTTAATTTTTTTTTTTAAACTTTTTTATGCATCAAATGAACAAGCAGGACTGAGCGTATATGGTTGACAATTATCAATTTATATTATAATCAAAGGTGAATAACATTATTACTAAGTGTTATACGAGTATGCTTAAGCAAAATAGTGTGAAAAAGATAGAAGAATGAGACAGCTTTGAGTTTGAAAAAAAAACGTTTAAACATGACAAGAGCATCATAAATATGATAAGAAGAGAAAGAAAGAAACAATTATGAAGCACTGATGAGAGAAAGAAAAGACTGAAGGTGTTAATCAAGAAAGTAAAAGCATTGAGGATAGATTTCAAATTATGTACCAAGAAATAACATTATAACCTTATCACATAAAAGTATGTTTAATAGTATCAAATAAAACCATATCAAATTATTTTCTTGTAAATTCAACAACTGCTGATATCACTAAACAGATCCAACTGTCAATTTTACGTTTCAGGTGTGAATACTTCATTTCATAAAATAAAATCGTTAGTTTTGCACCTGTTATTTGGTCAGTCTATCTACAATAAATTCCTAATTTTTCACTCTTAATGATTAAACTGCTATGTAATTATCAATATAAAACTGTTAAAAAAAAAAGGTGAACAACATTATGAAATGTAGTAGTAAACAATAAATTATATGTTAATAAATATACTCTTTTTATCATAACAGCTTAATGGTTAAGTTAAAAATCCTCAATTTTTGCATGTAGGCAAAATAAATAACAGCGCAAAGGATACCAGTTAAATAAATTCGGAATTTTAAAATCTACAAATGATGTATTCATACATTTACAAACTCCGTTTCAAAGTTGTAATGTAAATTGATGACATAAAAATAGAATGTTCGCTAAATGCTTAAAATGCTTTCAAAGCAAAATAACTGCGTTGCAAAATAACTGCGTTCATTATCCTACAATTATTATTAACGCTGCATTGAAAATTAAAAAAACAAGTCATGTTTTAAGTGCTGTTTGTTGTTTCAAATTGAATTGGGTAATTTAAAGAGCATTTAGATACATTAAATGGATAAATTGCATGCATATGTTTCTTCTGAGCTTACGTAAGTACAAAAAGGTGTGTTTTAAGTGCTTTTTGTTGTTTCAAAATGGAATTGGCTAATTTAAGTGTAATTTTTTCATATTTTGAAAAAATTTATACATGAAATGATAGATTACCACTTCTAAAACACAACTGCGCTGAAAAAAATTTTTTTTTTCTCAGAATTAGGTGAAAAATTTAAATTTTTAAGAGCGCATTTTTCTAGTACCTATTCTACCGAACCCCCTTAATAACCAAATCCTTTCCGTCTGTATTTACCGGCGTCTTGCCAATTGACCACTTATCGCTTGAAATGCCGTAAAGGACTACATAAGTGGTATCAATTGCATTAGATGCATCACTCAGCATGCGCTCTATGTGTATCCGTGGTAATGGATCATATTGTTCCAGAAATTCTCTCGATGCAGCAGTATTGAGTACAATAGAATCGGTCGTAGTCGCTACATGTTCTTCTTCTTCTTCCACTTGAGGTGTAATTTCTCTAATCACGCTAGTCTTGAGGAACGATGGTGTCTCTTGAAAATACAAAAGTTGTGCGTGAAAAAAATTGTATCTTGCCAATGGTACAATTATATGTACGTGAACGTTGTCAATTGCTACCATTAATAAATCATAACTCGGTAGTCCTTTACCCAAGCAACTCTTTTCATTATGATGTACCTACTCTTCATTTAATCAAAAAAAAATAGAAGACATTTTATTTTTTGTAATAAAAAATACATAGTTTATTTCCAAACAATTATACATAGACATATGTTATTATAATTTTTTTTACAGAAATGTTAAATTAGTTGCCTTTCCTACAGTTCCTGAGCTGGTAATCTGGATGTCATTCTCAGACAGATATTGTTTAAACTTTTCAATGCGATCTTCTTTTTGAAGTATTCATAAAATTGTAAGGGAAGTATGGACTTAAAGTTCTGGGTTTCAATGATAATATGTTTACCATACTTTGTGTCGATGGTATTCATATAATTACTTTATATTTTGCACACACCTCCAAGTCTTTTACGTTCGTGAAGGATTTACAGAAAGTGCTACTGTTCAATGCAGATAGATCCATTTATTTTTGACAAATTCTGTCCTGTTTAATAGCATAAACTTTGATGCAGTCAGCTGAAAAAAACAGATACCTATTTTTCTAGCAACAGGTAGAAACACCTCAAAACAGCTTTCCCGGTTTCCGAAAACAGCTCAAAAACAGACCTAAAACCGGTACCCGTTTCTCAAAAACAGGTAGCTGTTTCTCAGAAGCGGTATCTGTTTCCTGCAGACTGGAAGCAGTTTAGGTTCTCATTACCCCAAAAAAAAAAATTACTACAACAATGAATTCGGAAAATTATGAACATTTCGCAATATATAACTGGATTCTAGAAAACGTTGAAAAAGGTCGGGGATTTCAAGGCGAACGGTTAGGTTGAACAAGCGGACCTGACTCGGGGAAGTGGCCATCAGTTAAGTTTGAGGACTACATAAACACTTTAGGCCTAATATGTATGTATCAGTATGTTTTATTATTAATAAATAATACAAATTACAATTGGTCTTTTATTATTATTCTTACAGAAATTACATTCTACGTTAGTTCCTTAAGTACACACTATATTACAATAAGTTATATTCATACTAGTCGGTACCTATACAAGCAGGACATTTATATCCGTTATTAAACCAATAGTGATGCTTTCTACAGTAATTTAAGTGTTCCAAAGTGCTTGTTGTTCTTACCGGCATCATTGAATTATAAATGAGATTATTGCCTTACAATAATATGCTTATAAAACTACATTATCATAGTCATCATCATCATCGATCCATGAATATTATTTTAATCCTGACCACTTTACGTACACTTGATTCTTTTTACGTCAAATGACCTTTTCCACCAAATACACATCCGGATATTTCACCTTTTGCAGTTCCTGTCCATAAATAGGTGTCCCTATCATGTCTTGTAGCAAGTACGTGACCGGATTCCTTACACGTACTTTAACAATCTTGAAAAGTTCACTAGACCAATTTGGTATATAACCTTTATCAAATATTATTTTAAATTTTGTTCAGTAGAACATTGTAAACACCGAAAATGTGAATAGCATAAACTTTGATGCAGTCAACTCAAAAAACAGATCCCTATTTTTCTAGAAACAGGCAGAAACAGCTCAAAACAGCTTTCCCTGTTTCCGAAAACAGCTCAAAAACAGACCTAAAACCGGTACCCGTTTCTCAAAAACAGGTAGCTGTTTCTCAAAAACAGGTAGCTGTTTCTCAGAAGCGGTATCTGTTTCCGGTAGACCGAAAGCAGTTTAGGTTCTCATTATCCAAAAAAAAAAATTTACACAAATGTTTATTCTTAGATAACATTTTAAATTATCTAGTTCTTCTTCTTCTTCTTCTTCTTCTTCTTCTTTGAAATACTCATAAAAGCGTTGAGGTACATGCGAATAAGATATGTCAGTTAATAAATCTTTATTAGAATTTCACTACAATTTTTTCATATAAATGATATACATGAGCCAACGCACAGTGACAAGTGTTTTGTGTATGAAAAAAACAGCATGGATGAAGTTTGGGTAAAGTATGTTGTTCAAACACCGTAATGCGTTGTTTTAAAAATTTTTTGAATAAAATCAGCTTTCTCTCGTCCTTTAACGTACACCTCATCTGTTGTTGATATGCAATCACTAAGTATACGAGGGAATAGACGTGGAGAAGTATGTCCATATTCCCACTTGATAAAGTGGTGGTTGTGAATTAACCAATTAGCTTGCTTTTGAAATTCACTATCCAAGGTGTGCCACGGAAATGGAGGCTTGAATACGTAATGAGCAATTTGCATTATATATCGATAGTTCCTTAGGTGTAAATATATTTCTTGCTATTTTGAATCCTTGCACATCAATAACAATCATTACTTTTCTATATTTGTCTGGTTGTCTTCGTTAACGTGTTGTATATGCGCTAATGCAATCGTGCAGTATTTCTACATGCTACATTTAAACAAATAGAACTGATTTTCTGGTTAGGTTTACACACTATTACAATAATAAATACGTAAGATTTTAATGTGCAAAACAGTGCTTTAACATATACTTTTAGAAAAACATGATGTTGAAGCGAATGATATGTGATTATAAAATTTAAACTTATATAGAAGGGTAGACTCCACGAGGATACCCGAGCAATACCGAGCATGCACAAAGTCAGTTACATGTGTCATTGGTTAAGAATGCTTATTTTACTATTCCTAAGAACCTTGAAGAGTCTAACATAAGAACTGTAATATGATACCTTCCCAATACCTTGTCAATAAAATTTAACCTTGAAGAGCTTAGCCAATATAGCTGCAGACACCATATTATTATACGCTACATTTTTTTAGTCTCATCAATAGCAGCTCTCTTCATTATGATATACCCTTCATTTAATCAAAAAATAGAAGACTTTTTTTTTTTTTGCAACAAAAAATATATAATTTATTTCCAAACAATTATACATAGATATATATGTTATTATTATTTTTTTACAGAAATGTTAAATTAGTCGTCTTTCCTACAGTTCCGGCGCTGGTAATGCGTCATTCTCAACCAGATATTGCTTAAACTTTTCAATGCGATCTTCTTTTTTGAACTATTCATAAAATCCTAAGGTAAGTATGCACTTAAAGTTCTGGGTTTCAATGATAATATGTTTACCATACTTTGTGTCGATGGTATTCATATCAATCACTTTATATTTTGCACCCACCTCCAAGTCTTTTATGTTCAAGTTGACACCGGAACTGTCCTATATATTTCTACATCATGATGTAGAGGGGAGAGTGTACTTTGATAATTGTATCGATAGGCTAATCTGCATCTGATGAGGATGAACTGCTACCATCAGGAGATGTCCATTTTTTTTACATCGTTGCAAAACTGATGCAATTGCACAGCTTTCAGTTCTTCTACAAAACATCTACATATTTTCTTTAAATTTAAAAACTTTTCACATATCGTTACTCCTTTTTCATACTTTTTCACTAGGACGTTACACTCCGCTTCACTATAATCACCTCGCCCGTAAACCGCCTCATGTTCGGCATCGAATACTAATGCCGAAAATTCTTGCTTCAAGCGTTCCACCGCTGTTCTCAGGTCAGTTGCTTTGGTCCATTGCTCTTGAGCGTATGCCATCCACATGTTTTACACAACACTCACTACCCATTACACTATTTCTTATATTGTTACTCTAAACGACCCCACTATGTTACATTAGTGCAGATATGAACCATCTCTTTGATTACCATACATATCTGGTTACGCGCATAAGCTACTTTCAACGATGATGCTGTCACTATACTTTTTAGCTGTAACGCGATCACCTTTTAGTGAGGACATGAACCGACCATTTTTAGCTATGATATACAGATCAATAACCTTTGACCACACTATTTTTAGACTTCTAAGAATTGTAATATGATGATGACATTGCAGTTTCTATTTTTAGCTTCTGACCTTGACATACAAATTTCCCGCCAAAACGTTTGACCGCAGAGTGACCTTGTAATATGATGAGGATGGTGACATTGCAATTTCTATTTTTAGCTTGAAGTGGAGTATTCACCTTCAATGAACTCATGACCTACTTTTTATGCATAGCTTATGAGATCGTCGTCGTGACCTTCAAGTGGAGTAGACCTTGAAAATTCTATTCTTAGATTTATGATTACCTTGCAATTTCTATTTTTAGCTTTTCGCCTTGACCTTTTTATATTTCTATGAAATGTAATATGACACCACCGTAGGTCAACAACCTTTGACCTTGAAAGCTATTTTTAGATTTATGATTACCTTGCAACTTCTATTTTTAGCTTTTCACCTTGACCTTTTTATATTTCTATGAAATGTAATATGACACCACCGTAGGTCAATAATCTTTGACCTTGAAAACTATTTTTGGATTTATGATTACCTTGCAACTTCTATTTTTAGCTTTTCACCTTGACCTTTTTATATTGTTATGAAATGTAATATGACACCACCGTAGGTCAATAACCTTTGACCTTGAAAACTATTTTTAGATTTATGATTACCTTGCAATTTCTATTTTTAGCTTTTCACCTTGACCTTTTTATATTTCTATGAAATGTAATATGACACCACCGTAGGTCAATAACCTTTGACCTTGAAAACTATTTTTAGATTTATGATTACCTTGCAACTTCTATTTTTAGCTTTTCACCTTGACCTTTTTATATTTCTAAGAAATGTAATATGACACCACCGTAGGTCAGTAACCTTTGACCTTGAAAACTATTTTTAGATTTATGATTACCTTGCAACTTCTATTTTTAGCTTTTCACCTTGACCTTTTTATATTTCTAAGAAATGTAATGTGACACCACCGCAGGTCAATAACCTCTGGCCTTGAAAACTATTTTTAGACTTATGATTACCTTGCAACCAACATTTTAAATTTACCGCCTAAACTTTCACCTTGAAAGAGCTCCAAAAGCTTACGTTTTTCACCACCAGGGGGCGAGTGACCTTGAACTGGTCCAGCACCGGCCCTATTCTAACTACTCACACACACACACTCACGCACACGTACACGCTCACGCACACGCACACGCACACTCACACGCACATGCACACGCACACGCATATGCACACGCACGCGCACACGCACACGAACACGCACTAAACTAATACTAGTACTAAACTTTAAGTGCGCAAATGTTGTTCTAGAGTTATCGTGAATATTAACCTACATCCACCCGACGCACCACCATTCTACGCACACACTCATACATACACTCACACACAGTTTGTCGAAACTGCCAAACATATTATGTGCTAAACCTTATCTTAGGAATGTTGTGTCGCTAAATAATGCGCTGTATCAAAAATTTGCATAAAATATCAGTAATCGATAATTTTAGGTCTATATTTTGCTGTATTGATATATTTGAAATATACAGCTCTTTCAGAAATATTTGATGAAAACCAAAATTTGCTCCTAGTAAAACTGCTCCCCTCCACGTCTGTGATTACTAACATGCATCCCCTCGCCGCCCCACACTACACACACATACAGACGCCCACATGCACACGCACGCGCATTCACATGCACACGTGCAAGCACATTCACACGCACTCACATGCATACACACACAGATTCTCATGTGCGCATGCAAACGGTCATGCACACGCACACACAAATGCACACGTGCACGCACACTCACGAACACGTATGCCTTTCTACACGCACACGAGCATGCATCCGCCCCCGCACACGCACGTGCACGCAATACTAAAGAGTATAACTTATAAGTTCGTATAAGAAAACTAACTATTTTCTTTTATTTTGATCCCTTTAGAGATAATTCGAACATTTATTTAATTAATTAAAATATATTTACTGCGTAAAACGTTCTCTAGCGGCTTAAAGGCAGTAGTGTTCACTCGGAAGTTGAAATGTCACGAGTTCGATTTCTTCGATAGAGAATTATTTTTAATTCATTTTTTCAATTAAAACCAGCAGAACATTGTTATGCTTTTGTCGTGGTGTATTAGCATATCCGTGTCCGTGTCCGTATCCGTGTCCGTGTCCGTATCCGTGTCCGTATCCGTGTCCGTGTCCGTGTCCGTGTCCGTGCCCGCGTCCGCGTCCGCATCCACGTCTGCGTGTGCGCCTCTGTTTCCTTATGTGTCTGTGTCTGCGTCTGCGTGTGCGTCTGCGTCTGCGTCTGCGTCTGCGTCTGCGTCTGCGTCTGCGTCTGCGTCTATGTCTGTGTCTGCGTCTGTCCGTGACTCTGGGTGTGTGCCTGTAGCCACGATAACTTAATAACATGTTACCGATTTTATTGAACCTCTATAATTGCAGTTGCTTTATAATATCTTGGTTGTATCAAATTATGTATAAAATTCATTAACAAACATAGGTACTTGGATCAAGGGTAATCAAGTAAATTTTGTGAGTATATCGGGAATTGCTGTTTTTATTAACAAAGGTAGATAGACCTTTATTAAAGATGATAAATTTTAAACAAGTTTCCTTGAGTAAAATTCTTTGTCACGTAATAACTGAGCATTAAAATATCAAAAAAACCCTCAAAGGCTCTCAAATATATAACAAACACTGTAAGCTTTTTAAAATCTAATTAAATTTTAAATAAGTATAATTTGTAAAGTATTTTAATACGAAAGTAAATAAGCTTTATAAATCAATTTTTGTGATTTACTTACAAAATTAATAATTAATTGTCAAAAGTGGTTCGTTTTAACACAAGTGATAAAATGAAATCTCATTCTACCACTAGTGGTAGGATTTCAAATGTTCAGGAAAGCATTGTACACAAATGTTAAGGATTGAACTTTTTTATTTAGAATTTACAATTTTCAATTTGAATACAACTACGCGTAATATTAGGACAAATATTGATTGATATTAACGCTGTAATATCAATTACTGCCAGTGAGTATTCCCATATATCACCATCTCTATAGTAACAATCAATTTTTTTTATTTTAATCAAAATTAATATAAAACGTATCGAATGTGGTAATTTTTCAAAATTGCTAATGAAAAGTCTTCAATAAAACACTGTGCAAAATTGCTTGTTTTTTACACACGATGTGTCAAATGCTCACATCAAGCGCAAAAAACACGCTTATTTTGCATCTTAAACATATTATGTAGTCGTATTATAACGGAATCGAAAATTAACTGTTAATACAGCCTTGATTTTCATATTTGACAAATAAAGATCAGCATTTGATTAAGCTAAATTTAAATGAAATTGGTTATTTTGTACAGAATTACATGTCAAGACACCGGTTACGTATATTATACTACATGAAGAAAAAAATGTTTAGTAAGTTAAAAAAATTTAGCCAGCTAGGGTGAGTGATATTACTTTTTCACAATACAACAATTTGTAACAAGCAAAATACACCCACGTACCACCCAAAAATAAAAAAAAAGTCGACTGCTGCTGATCATAGATTAGATATTGAAACGCGTTCCGCAAGAACGTAAATTTTATTCTTTGAAATGGATTGGTTTTTATTTTTCTAAAATTTGGACCAGATAATACTTGATGTTAATTCTGTATTATAAGTGTTTTGCAACTGTGGTTACCTATTAGTGGAGTTTATCGGCCTATTACCACAGTTTATGCTTTTTGAGCGCGACGTTTCGGAAGCGGACTCTGCTTCCGTCATCAGGTTTAGTCCTGAGAAGGATTGTTTTCGCAGTTGAGTCGAATTCATATGTTATATATAATTTTTTCCCAAGCACTTGACTTCTCTCAGATTCGAACTTGGTACCTTTCACTTACTAGTGTGACACATTTACTGAGTAATCTGAGTAATCCAATATATATTTTTTAGAACGTAACTTCTTGCGCAAGTGTATTGCGCTTAAGCTCTTCGCGCATTATTGGAATCCATATGGATTTCAATTCTCCACTAACTTGGTTTATTGTATGTATGCTCTGTCGCGTTCGCATGGTAGGTTGTATACACAATTCTTGAAATTCTGATCTTCATTATATGGTTTGGTTTTGGTTAGTATTCCCCTGAACGTTCTGGTCGATTTGAAGGCAGTGCATATCTTGTATTTGCTGCCTATCCTTCGTATTTTGTCTGAGGTACCTTGTATATATGGTATTATCGCTGTATATTCAGGTTCTTCTTTTTCGGTTACCCTTTCCCTGTGTAGGTTAGGTGTTACATCGGCGTAGCCATTTTCTTTGTGTGTTCTAGCGATATTTTCTTTTTCTTTGTTCAGGCCCTCTTGTTTTGAGCATATTGTTTTTGCTCTATCGTGCAAGCATTTTGCCACGCCTACTTTCAGGTTTTTGTGGTGATTGGAGTTGTACTGTAGGTACCTCTACGTGTGGGTAGGTTTCCTGTATACGCTTGTCGTGTAAGTGTTGTCATTGTTGTGTACAAGTACATCCAGGAATGGCAGTTTTTGTTCCGACTCCAATTACATCGTGAATTTGATGGAGGGTGCGCGGCTATTTAGATGATCTAGGAATTCATCTAGCCTATGCTTGTCGTGTTGCCAAACTACGAAGGTATCGTCCACGTATCTAAGCCACATCCTTGGTTTTTCTGTGAATTCGGATATCGCTTGGTCTTCAAAATCTTCCATACATATATTGCTCACTATGGGTGATAGTAGGAACCCATCGCCATCCCAAACTCTTGATGGTAGAATTTGTCTTCTACCTGGAAGTATGTAGTTCTAATGCATATTGTCAGCAGTTCCATTATTGTGTTTACCGAGAGTTGCGTGCGTTCGTCTAACGTTTCATCCTTTTCCAGCTTGTCCCTTATGATAGTTAGTGCCTTATCGGTAGGCACATTTGTGAATAGACTCACAATGTCGAAGCTCACCAGTATTTCTTCGTGGCTTGGTTGGAAGTTTCTGATGGTTTCCACGAAGTTCTGCGTATTCTTGACCATAGACTCGGTTTTTCCCGATAATGGTGTGATGACACCTAGCAGATAGTGTGCTAATGGGTGACAAAGGGAATTTCTCGAGTTCCGACTCCTCCAATTCCATTGTGAATTTCATGGAGGGTGCGCGGCTATTTAGATGATCTAGGAATTCATCTAGCCTATGCTTGCCGTGTTGCCAAACTACGAAGGTATCGTCCACGTATCTAAGCCACATCCTTGGTTTTTCTGTGAATTCGGATATCGCTTGGTCTTCAAAGTCTTCCATATGTATATTGCTCACTATGGGTGGTTTCTTGGAACAATATATATGAATGGTAATCTACTACACCATAAAAACAGATCGCCACATTATATACTGGATGTGAAAAAAGCATTTTCAGCCTATCAGTGAGAAGAAGTGACGATTTAGTGGTTCAAATTGAACACTAAGCACGTTGCTTTAGTTCACACAGTGAAAAAATGATTTCATGTAAAGTTTGTTTTTTGATTTGATAATATTTCAAAAATGGTGATTTTTTGACGGAGATACGGGATAGGTCAACCTGCATATCGAAAAATCTACAATGTAGTACTATTTTAGGTGCTTGTAAAAGGTTTGGGAAAAGCTAAATATCATTAAAACTTATGATGATTTTCTTTGGCTCTAACCAGGACTGTAGGTTATCAGTGTCACATTAGTAGTACCTGATAGATCTTCCAAGTTCTATTTTTTCTATTTAGTCTTGTAAAATTATTCTTAGTGTACCTATAATTTTCTTATTTTCAAAATTAATTAAAATTTCTTCTTTCTCGAGCTGCTTATATGTGAAAAATGTAAAAGTGTAAATTTTGAGGTCAACATTAAACGATATGTTAATAGTTATTTAACAAACAAGTGTATTAATGAAGGTGATTAATAATCGAGATATTGTTAATGGTCGAGATTATTAATCGCAAATACGCGCACATTAGTAATTTTTTCGTCGATCGTACTTGCACTAAACTTTAGAAAATTCATTTCACATTACGTATTACAACGTTAAAGAAACTAAGCACAAATTATATATTATCGTTACTATGATACTAAAATGGTGTATTAATAGAAAATCATTCATTAAAGTATATCGTTAATGTACGGTTTTGTATGCATTATTGAAACTCATAAATAAGTGATCGACGAAAAACGATTATCTTGAATAGAAATAATAGAAAAATTCTATTTGATTATCTGCTCATTTTTTGTTTCATGGTAATTGTGGGTACAAGATAAAAATGTCACATAGATGAATTAGCTTTCATTACTATAATGACATAGTATAAATAAGAAATAGGATTTTTTAGAAAACAATAACTTAAAACGAAAATAGCTCATACTATTGACCGTTAACTAGTGTCAGAGACTATCACATGCTGTTAGATAGGAAAACAAATAGTAATTATTTCGATTAGTAAATGCGAGACGTGCTTTAGGATCTTGCTTATGAACTGCAGAGCTGTTGTATCAATAAAAAGTACTTAAGTCTTAAACCATTATCGGGCAGCGTCCTATCTATAGGACACCAACTACAAATTTTTTTTGTGCGCTAAAGTCGTTAAATTTTTATTTAGTTATATAAGGTCCAATAAACAACTTAGAATTTTTTTCTAATAATTTGTTGAATGATTGACTAATGAACTAACTACTCAGTATTTTACTTTACGGCTAGTCAATTAAAAATTTGTTAATAAATAATGAATG
Organism: Vesta saturnalis; assembly: GCA_036346205.1. Lineage (NCBI taxonomy): Eukaryota > Metazoa > Arthropoda > Insecta > Coleoptera > Lampyridae > Vesta > Vesta saturnalis. The sequence goes on along the minus strand of JARFJB010001941.1, from coordinate 731,453 downwards.
ATTGTGAGTTTTTAGTTTCAAATTTATAATTCTTATTCGACGTTGTTTATATTAGTTGATAATTATGCTTATTTAGTGAAAATATTCACAATTCAGGTGTTCTGATAAAAAGAAACTATCCGTCCTATAAATATGGCGCTGCTCATTTACGTTATCTATAAAAGTACGACAAACTACTTTGAAGAATTGGTCGGTGCATTTGAATGTTGATAATATTTACTGAATAAATTAGTTTGTAAGTGAACTTATAGTGTGCTGGATGTGATTTCTGTATACAAGTGGATTTTCTGTGCAAAGCAAAGTGTACTTGCTATTCAAAAGTTATAATATTTAATCATTATCAACTTCTCAATTATTATTTTTCTGAGTAAATTTTATAATTTCATTCTCGAATTGCCTAAAATAATTCATAGATGTACCACAAAATATTGTCGTTACAAGATATGGAAAATATTATTCACGACCCCCAATTTATGACAGCTGAGGATATAGATGTAATTGTTCTTCCACCATGTAACAACCCTTTTTTGAGTTGTATTGAAACATACCTTAATTTAAGGTCTTTCATTCGTTCTGTTGTAAATATAAGAAAAAGTTTTTAATTATTGAAATATAGGTATGTGGTAGGCAACTTAATTTGCATATCTTCTTAAGTGCATATTTCTTAATGGTTTAGATTACCTCTTTAAATTATTTTTCTGATGATTTTATTCGCGCATTACGTCATCGTGACTTAATTCTTTGCGCAAATCCTTTGGCGCACGCGTACATCATCTACTTCCAAAGCATCCATTTTGGTTACTTCCTGATGAACGTTAAGAGAAGCAGAAAGTTTTTTTTGGGGTTTTCCCTAAATTTTGTGTGAAAGTGCCATTAATTTGATGGTAAGATATCTTTTAACGCGTAATATTAAAAATTAAAACATTTGCTCTTTTCAGGAACTTTTTTACTGCACTTTTATTTTTTTACTGTTACTTTTAATTTTACTTCGAATTACAATTTAATTACATTTTAAGTACGCATTTAATTTTACTGTTGCGTACGTTTTCATTTTATGATTGCAATTTTTGCATTCAAAACTTTAAAATAATGCAATAAATATTGGATTCAATATTTCAAGAAGAAATATAGAGATAAATTTCCTTTCATGGGTTGGTTTACTATGTAAAACATTATTTCAAGATATTGCGCAATAATGGTGCAAGGATGATATCACCTTGGTTGACCGTTTCGTAAACATTTAGATACCAGAGGGTATTACAAAATTTGTGTACAAAAATTTTACAAAGGTATTTATGTAATGATTTTTTTACTAATTTAAGGATATTTTTAAGATATATTTTATTTAATCATATCACATTAACGGTTAATAAACATATTTGTATATTTTTTATTGTTTTACATTTTGATCAAATTTTAGTGTAAAACTCGGTTTAGTTGTTCCGACATTATTAAAAATAACTTGGCGTCCGAGATCATTTTATTAGTATTACATTGAATTTATATTATTTATGTTCAGTGAAAATAATCGAGCAGAATTTGAGGTAATTAAGCAAATCAAAATATTGAACCTCTCCTACTTAAACTACCGATTGGGACAAAGGCATTATTTGTGGTGAATGGTTAGCACTTCCAGTCAGTTTGATGATTTGTGTTTTGGAGAACTTATTTCATTATTATATTATTAAATTTATTACACCATTTACACCACTCCTGATTCTCTGACAGATGAAGACGAAGCTGATGATAACATTCTGTATACAGCAGAAGTAAACGATGTACCAGGTGAATTGATAGTACATTACAATATATTGGAAAATCTCTAGGATGTTGAAATCTGCGAATCAGGTAATGCCAATCAGGCTGGATCTTCAAATTTCGAAGAACAACGTGTCGGAGTAAGCAAGTCAAAAAAGGAACGTTTTCTTACTGAAGATATACTTTCGTGGAAAAAAATATTACCATCGTATACGAAGCTTTCTCCTGAGACCTGCTAGTTTATTTACAAAAATTGGGATACAGAGCGACCGGAACTTTACGAGAGAACAGATTATCTAAGTGTCTCATAAAGAATTCAAAAACTCTTGGAAAGGAAGCTCGTGGAACACTTGATTTTCGATTTGATATAAATGGAGAAGTACTTTCTGTAAAATGAAATGATAATATATTCGTAATTATACGTTATAAGGGAACCTTAACTCTTCCAAAACATAAATCAGAAACATATAGATCTTTCTATCATCAAATAACCGAAATTTACAAGTTGAACAATGAATTAAGAAAAAATGGCAGTTAATACATTCAAATACAATTTCAAACATGCATTGTTTGACGATTAAAAGCACTTAACAATGAATCGTTCTTACATGTAGTTAAAACGCCACCTGATTCAGTGGTATGTACATTAAGTACCATTCACCCAGTATTTTCCTTTTTCTCTTTTCTTTCTATATACAATTAAAAAAAAAAGTTGAGTTCCGTTGATTTTTTTTTCTTCTTTTTTCATGCTTGTCATGTTAGTTTACTTCAAAATAAAAACCAAGGTTAAGAGGAAGTGCAGCTATGATGAACTTCGCCGTGTGATTCCAATATGTCCTATAATATTATTATCGTTATGTATTGGAATAAAGACAATTATTATTATATAGTTAGTGGTGTTTTAGCGCTTTAACGTTTTCATCAGCACTATGTGCTGGCTGTTTCCCATTGAGCAGTGTAGGCTTTCTATCATGATTGGAAACACCAACGACAGAGCTAGTCTATATTGTTTATGCCTTTTTGTGCTTTACGGATTGCATCAATACGACTGACATTACTTGGTCCTGCAGAACTAGCTCTTTACTCTTCATGGAAACTCTAATAGGGGCCCAGTTGATGTGAACCAGAAAGCACTCACTATGTACACTTGTGTTGTTAATACTTACAATAAACGAAAATAACCACTCGTCCCATTTTGAGGTCCTGCCTCCTTACCTTCATTAAAAGTTCTCATTACACAATCAGTGTATACAGTGTGGGTCAACACTAAGCTGGAGATATCACACACCAAAGTATTACGTTTGAGCTCATCATGCCTTATACGGATGTTGCTGGTTTAAAAGATACAGGGTGTTGAAGGATTAAATTTTATTCTGAAAATTATCAATAATTGAGAATATTTTGATAGCATGAATCTGAAATTGGTAGGGTTGGATTTTGCGGTGTGAGAATTACGAATTTGCAGCTTATTTTGACATTTCTTCTAGAAGGCGCTATTTTGACGGTATTGCGTAGGTAAATCAAAACATTTTTTTTGCAGGTGAAGCGACGCTTAAAAAAGTTGAGAATCTAAAATAACATTCAATTCTACGTAAAGAAGATACTCTTGTGTAGGTCGCCAAACTTTATCGGTTTCTGAGTTATTTTCTTTTAAAAGTTTCAATGTATTTTGTTGATTTTCTGTCAGGCGCTGATAATGCTATTTCTTTTCTAAGTAGGCTTGTGTCAAATTTTCCTATGAATAAATATTAGCGTATTTTGTGTACGTGTAATTTATTATTCGTGTACAATTATAACCTAATGACATTGAAGCTTTTAAATTCAAATAATTCAGAATAAAGTTAGGCGACCTAAACAAAAGTACCTGCTTTATGAAGAATTGAACGTTCATTTAGATTTTTAACTTTTTTCAACCATAGCTCAACAGATAAAAAAATATGTTTTGTTTTGCCTAAATATTAAATAATACAGTGAAACTAGCACCCTCTAGGAACAACATGAAAATATGCTTCAAATTCGCAATTCTCACACCAAAAAACTCAACACTACCAATTTTCAAATTCATGCTGTCAAAACTTTCTCAATTATTGAGAAATTTCAGAATAAAATTTAATCCTTCAACACACTATCTCTTAAACCAGCGACACTCGTAAAGGCTTGATGAGCTCAAACATAATATTTTGGTGTCTAATATTTCCAGCTTAGTGTTGACCCATTCTTTCCGACTCACCCTGTATAACTGGTGCTTTGTTAGTGTTTTTTAGTATTATACGGCTTGGACCAACGCTACCAATGCACATCACCAGCGGTTTATTATTGCATCAGCCGACCCGCTGTTGTCGGGAAGACGCCCCCTCCCCCAGACATAACGCAGGAAACAGTAGTATCAAGGTAGCAACAATATGCACCGGTCGTGCAATCATTCTAATTAGAGTAGCAAGCCTGCTCTGGAATAGGAGGAAAACACTGATATATTCGTAATTATAGCTACTAATTTCGATAATGTTGAATCTCTCTTCCAACCTAGCAGATGGGATAGAAATGCCAAAGAAAGACGTCCAATTCCTCAGCCACAAGTATTAAAAGCAAAAAAAAATGGTATTGGCCATTATTTACAAGAATAATTGATATGCCAGTGGTAAATTCGTGGATCCTTTACAAACAAGTATTCAATCCAAATAGTACTTTGTTGGAGTTTCGTCGATCTATAGCAGTATCGTATATGAAATTAGACCTTCAACAGGTAGACCACGTTCATCAACGTCGAAAGTATTTAGTGATGCTAGATTTGACGGAAAAGGGCATTTTATGCATAAACGTGAAAAACAGCGACGTTGTCAAGGCGAAAATTTCAAATCAAAACCATTAACATATTGTATAAAATGTACTGTAACGTTATGCCAAAATTGATTATATCATAAAAAATAAATGTATTTTTATATTTACAAATAAATATTTTTTCCAGCGCGTTATTTACATTTGATACTTTTAAGCGGCAGCGTCCTATTTATAGGACGGCTGATATCTCAAAAACGGAACGAGATAAGAAAAAAATTCTAAGTATTATTTTACTCACTTTAATATTGTTGAACAAATTCCAAAGATAAAATTTTGATTTTTCAAAAAAAAAAAGTTTTAAATAGTAAATACACTCAACATGAAAATATTACATTCCTTGTGTTGTAAAACATTGTGTAGATATTATTAGATAAGTAAAGAACAAGCTCTTTCGTATTTAGCAATTAATTAAGCATTTTTGTAGTAATAATAAAATGGTTATAATTTTTAATATCCTTGGCAGTTTTAATTCTTTTTTTTTATATAATAGATAGATTAATTTCGTAATTTTTTGAGGGTCTTTCTATAAAATATTGTTTTTTAAACGTAATAAAGAAAATAAAATAAATAAAAATTATAAAATAGTGTGTGACAAGTGTGACAAATGAATTCTAAAATAAAAATTCTATTTTTCTTAACTACCAGACCAGCACTTTGCTGATCTATTAGAGAGTAGGTACAGGACACATGTACTGATATCTGATTGCAATAGCTGCGCAGGGAAGAAGATAGAATATTAATATAAATAATGCTACATTTATATTTATAATAATACAAATAAACTTTATTCCAGTAAGACGAAAAAATTATAATTTTGAAAAATCAAATTTATATACAAAACAAATTAATTTAACTTCATGTTATCTTTTAAGAAGACTAACCTCTCAAAATTAGCATCACTTCCAGTTCGCCAAGAGAAGTTCTGGACATCACAGTATTCTGAAGAAGTAGAAGGTATATTTTCTTTTCAAAATGATCATTTGTGTAATAGTCGTTAGTTTATTTTCTGTTTTTGTTTTTTCATTATCGATAATAAATTCTTCAACAGCAGAAACTACCCAAATTTGGATTTCTTTGACTAGTTTCGCGAAGGCGAAGGAATATTTTAGAGGTTTTCAGAATAACAAATATCTATTTTTGGAGATGTTCATGAACTTAGTTTTTATTTATTAAAATGAGTCGGGTAAACCGGTGCACACGAACTGCGGTCGTCAGCGCTGCGATGACCCTTTAATCCGATACCCGAATTGTGGTCAAGAAATTTTAACAAATAAACAGAAAATACAAAAATTTATGTATAATGCTACATTACAAAACTTCTGAGAACCACATTTAATATTTTTTGATTCCAACTGTTGAATGTTAGCAATAATGAAATTTTGTTTTTCAATTACATCTCTCCTAACTTTTCTAACTACGTTTAAGATTACTGAGTTTGTTCCAATATGTGTATATATCTGCATAAAATTAAGTGAATTTAAAAAAGCATATGTATTGGGATGCGCGGAAAAGCTGTAACTATTAAATTTGGAATGGAAAGATTCACATGTGTCTGTTCGTGAGAGAGAAATAGTGTGTTTGGCCTAGATGCTTGGTGGAAAAGAACTTTCATCATCGATAAAGGTTTCCATCAAATAATTCGCAAATTGATTAACTCGCTCGTCCTCTCGTTCGTCTGGCATTAGATCTGCTACGAAACAATCGCCGACTACATGGGGAGACAAGAAAGTCAAACCAAATGAATGGCGAAGCCACTTTCCAATACATGTTTCTTGCTTATATTCCACTGAAAGTCCTAAGTTTTGAATTTTTCTCCACCTACAATGCACATAAGGGTTATAACCACAAGAAAAATAGATACAGAAAAAAACTTACCACGACTGAGCTAAGTGAAATCTACAACCAACAATTTCAACGTTTTCAAATACGGTCTTGACAGTTGTAAGAATCGCCTTCTCGAAATCCACCACCACCATCTTCGGATTTAATATATATATATATATATATATATATATATATATATATATATATATATATCCCATATCTTCACACTTTTGTTTTAACATTAGAAACATTTTTAATAAGCCTTCGTTCTTGAACCATTACATTATAAATTATAACTTATATCATGAACTTACCATCAATATCAGTAATCTTTATAGACTACACTAATTAATCGAACTGTCCGCATTGACTCTTCACAACCAACCAAATGGTTTTTCTGTTCTCGCTATCCACGAGGTTTAGGGATAATTAAAGACAATACTTGTCGAAACGTGTTTCGACATCGACAGCAATTCGAAAATAATAATAATATTTGCAGTAATCCGTAATAATTCAGTACTGTTTTGATTATTTAAGTACTTTGTAAAGGTTTTAAGTACTTTTCGAGAACTTAAGTATTTTTTAAATTGTAAGTAAAAAATACTTAAAGCAAATTTAAGTATTTAAGGACAAGTATTAGACTGAATACTTAAAAGTTCAAGTACTAGTACACGGATTTTCTGGGATACTTACAGTAGAGTACTTAAAAGTACTTAAGTAAATTTTTTAAGACCGTTCGGTAATCAGTGCCGCAGCTCTGTTATGAAGAAAGATGTGAATTCAAGTCATACGACGCCCGTTTTCATTAACGGCTAAGTGATCTATACGGGAATTTTTGAACGTGTGGGTCAATCAGTGACGATCACTACTTCCAACAGTCACTATAAGTTATTTTCCTAGGCATTTCCAGATACAGGTTGATATAAACTTTTCTTCTTATTTCTGTGTCAGCAACATGCTCTTAAATGTTTCCCACATTTTATGAGTTACCCTGTATAGTTAGGAAATTAAACGAAAAGTACAAACGAATATAACGTAAAATAAGCATAGACAAAACAATATATTCGAATCGATACAGGGAATCAAGAGTTGAAAGTAATAGGCGAAATCAATAATCGCTCATCGAAAATCAAGTATTTGGGACCCATTATACGCGTTCTGAAGACATGCAGGTTAAGGTTGCGCGTGATCAACAATAAAGGATAATGTGATACTGTCTCATGTAGTTGTAAACGGAGCAAAGGAAAATTACATAAGAATTTGTAACAGCATAGCACTGAGCACTGTCATGAGCCGGGCAGAGACATGACCGATTACAGAAAAATTACACAAATTGGACAGTTTTGTGGTATAGACACGTAAAGCGAATGAATTACATAAAATTGCCAACCACTTGGAATAAATAAGAGAGTAGCATTTCAAAACAACCATGCAAAGAAATACAAAATGTCTGGATCTATAAGAAATTATGGAGAAAAAGAAACGATTAAATGAAAATAGTCGAGGAACATGCAATCGTTTCCAATTCATCATTTGTAATCGTTTTATAATAACCTAAACAGAATTTTTAACTGAAAAATGTATTAATATTGTTACTGATAATCCTCTCAGCACGAAGATTAGCCACTTTTAATGAAGTAGATCAATTTGGTTTTAACATATTGCTTACATAAATAGAGCAGATCAATAATACAAAAAGAAAGAATGGAATTAAAAATATGACATTATTCCTATACAACGGACGTATCTGGATTTCACCGTAACCTTTTTACGTTTTACCCTACATATACATGTGTACGTATAGAAGGCTATGCAATCGACTTTTTTTTCGCTAACTAACTTAACTTATTAGCTCATTTTGCAACATTTGATAAAGTTTCGCCAAGACCGGCCATAATGTATGCGCGCGCCTGTGTACGTGCGTGTGGGTGGGTGCGTGCGTGCGTACGTGCGTACGTACGTCTTTGCGTCTGTGCGTCTGTACATGTGAGCGTCTATGCGCCTGTGCGTCTATGCGTCTGTGCGTCTATGCGTCTGTGCGTCTCTGTGTCTGTGTGTCTGTGTGTCTGTGTGTATGTGTGCACGTGTGTCTGTGTGTTTGTGTGTCTGTGTGTCTGTGTGTCTGAGTGTCTGTGTGTCTATGTGTCTGTGTGTCTGTGTGTCTGTGTGTCTGTGTGTCTCTGTGCCTGTGTGTCTGCGTGTCTGTGTGTCTGTGTGTCTGTATCCGTGTGTCTGTGTGTCTGTGTATCTGTGTGTCTGTGTGTCTGTGTGTCTGTGTGTCTGTGTGTCTGTGTGTCTGTGTGTCTGCGTGTCTGTGTGTCTGTATCTGTGTGTCTGTGTGTCTCTATCTGTGAGTCTGTGTGTCTGTGTGTCTGTATGTCTGTGTGTCTGTGTGTCCGTGTGTCCGTGTGTTTGTGTGTCTGTGTGCCTGTGTGTCTATGTGTCTGTTTGTCTGTGTGTCTGTGTGTCTGTGTGTCTGTGTGTGTGTCTGAGTGTCTGTGTCTGTGTGTCTGTGTGTCTGTGTGTCTGTGTGTCTGTGTGTCTGTGTGTCTGTGTGTCTGTGTGTCTGTGTGTTTGTCTGTGTGTCTGTGTGTCTGTGGGTCTGTGTGTCTGTGTGTCTGTGTGTCTGTGTGTCTGTGTGTCTGTGTGTCTGTGGGTCTGTGTGTCTGTGTCTGTGTGTCTGTGTGTCTGTGTGTCTGTGTGTCTGTGTGTCTGTGTGTCTGTGTCTGGTCTGTGTGTCTGTGTGTCTGTGTGTCTGTGTTCGTGTGTCTGTGTGTCTGTGTGTCTGTGTGTCTCGTGTGTCTGTGTGTCTGTGTGTCTGTGTGTCTGTGTGTCTGTGTCTGTGTCTGTGTGTCTGTGTGTCTGTTGTCTGTGTGTCTGTGTGTCTGTGTGTCGTGTTCTGTGTCTGTGTGTCTGTGTGTCTGTGTGTCTGTGTTCTGTGTGTCTGTGTGTCTGTGTTCTGTGTGTCTGTGTGTCTGTGTCTTGTTGTCTGTGTGTCTGTGTGTCTGTGTGTCTGTGTGTCTGTGTGTCTGTGGTCTGTGTGCTCTGTGTGTCTGTGTGTCTGTGTGTCTGTGTGTCTGTGTGTCTGTGTGTCTGTCTGTCTGTGTGTCTGTGTGTCTGTGTGTGTGTGTCTGTGTGTCTGAGTGTCTGTGTGTCTGTGTGTCTGTGTGTCTGTGTGTCTGTGTCTGTGTGTCTGTGTGTCTGTGTGTCTGTGTGTCTGTGTGTCTGTGTGTCGTGTGTGTCTGTGTGTCTGTGGGTCTGTGTGTCTGTGTGTCTGTGTGTCTGTGTGTCTGTGTGTCTGTGTGTCTGTGTGTCTGTGTGTCTGTGTGTCTGTGTGTCTGTGTGTCTGTGTGTCTGTGTGTCTGTGTGTCTGTGTGTCTGTGTCTGTGTCTGTGTGTCTGTGTGTCTGTGTGTATGTGTGTCTGTGTGTCTGTGTGTCTGTGTGTCTGTGTGTCTGTGTGTCTGTGTGTCTGTGTCTGTGTGTCTGTGTGTCTGTGTGTCTGTGTGTCTGTGTGTCGGTGTGTCTGTGTGTCTGTGTCTCTGTGTCTCTGTGTCTGTGTGTCTGTGTGTCTGTATGTCTGTGTGTTTGTGTGCCTGTGTGTGCGTTCGTGTGTCTGTACGTCTGTGTGTGTGTATGTGTGTGTGTGTGTGTGTGTGTGTACGTATGTGCGTGTATGTTTGCGTGTGTGGCGTGGTATGATGTGGTACGTTCGTGCGTTATCTTCCACATGATAAATCGTTTATATCTACTATATATCGCAATTAATTTAGTTCTGATTAATATTATGTAATCTGTTTTATAATTCTCTTCATTTACATTAATGTAATATTTTTGTTTTCTTTTCACTTTCGCACAAATTCAATTTGTTATTGCATCATTATGTTCTCTTTGTAACCCATACTTCAGTTGTAAAGGATAATTCTCAAAGCTATACAAAGATCCTACATTACTAATTACAACTAGTAATGTTACAGTTTACCGAAAACCAATTCGTAAGGAGTGTATTTTTTTCACTATGCACAGTAGTATTGAAGGTGAAGCTCGAATACGGTATCCAACTTGTCTATGACGTATTTTGGTTTTCCTTTTGAATCCTTAAATAAGCCCCTAACACTTTATGTGAATTTCTTAAGGAACCAATGCATTCATGATGGTACGCTGTGGAAGTTGTATATTTGATCTTTAACAATTTACACCTTTCTGCCGCAGTAGATGGTTTCAGTAGAAACTCCCAAACGTAGTATGAAATTAACTGTTCTTGCTACAGTTACTGCATCCTTAGATTCTAAAGGATACGCTTCTACAAATTTAGGTAAGACACATTGTATAGTTAATATATATAAAAATTTTAAATTATCATTGTGTAAAGGATCTACAATGTCTAAATATACTTTACCAAATGCTGAACGTACTGTTATAGTGACACTGAAGGTTTGTTTCATGTGTTTAATATATTTTTGACACTTTTTTATATAATTTTCTACATCGATACTTAAACCTTTCCAAAAATGCATTTCTTAATATCATTTGCCACTCTTCGCATTCCCGCATGACCACTTGTCGGTAGTAAGTGAAAATCGTTTAAAATTAACTTTTTCTTGCCATCATCAGTAATTTTCTCAACTGTGTTAATTACATTTATACTAGGTATTTTCTAATTTATAGTGTTTTCTCCTTCAATTATATGTTTTAATATTATTCTCATTTTTAATTACAAGTAATTCTAATACTTCAATGTCTTTCTTATTTTCTCCAAATCCCTCTTGGGTTAATGCCGACCGAGAATAAAATTTGTTTTGAAGGTAAATAATAAAATTTCATTTTTGGTAACAATGTAATCATAATTATTTATATGTTTTAATTCACTTTAGATTCCAATTAAATATACTTGTTTCTGTTACTCCAAGATTCGCCTTTTAGGTTCGCCATGTGGTATCAGAAGTTACCAGATTTGAATCCTGGCAGGATCACCATATGGTATAAGAAGATTCCAGGTTGGAATCCTGGCAATATTATCTTTGTACTACCCATT